>ML685796.1:14817285-14897674 GCA_007922175.1 Pelusios castaneus
CCGGGGTTTACTGGGGCGGAGCTTCTGCCGCCCCCACCCATCCCCCAGGTGCTCCTGCTGTCAGCAGGAGCCCGGGGTTTACTGGTATTTCATAATATGAGATGGACTGGAGGAACAATATTGGCTCAGAGAACATGAAAGTCAAGGCAAATATGAACAATACTATCCTGTCTCCTTACTCCCAAAAGTTAGGATAACAGCAAGGAATACTTGGCTATAGGAATTAGTAGCAAAAAGCAAACAAGTCCCCAAATGGAAAATATTAGTATGGTGGTGTAAGCAAATGCTGAGGATATGGCCTAGTCACTGCATTGTTTAGTGGCTTGCTTTTGTGACATGAATGATGAGAAGACTTTAACAGTTAGTAGCAAAAGAAAAGATGGATTTTTTTTTTTAAGGCGGCTTCTGCTCTTATAAGTGTATTGTGAATTCCACTGTGCAACTTTATTGAATGTGCCAGTTTTGATGGCATTTCATAATCTTACACTTGGTCTGAATCTGGCTTTATAAGAATAATAGAATTGTGTGTGTGTGAGAGAGATATTTAAAATTATAATTCTAACATATATAAGCACACACAGTGGACCAAATCCTGAGCTGAAATAAATAATGTAGCTCCCTCAAAATGAGTGGTGCAATTTATTCCATCTAAGTATCTGGCCTTCCTTTTTTTAAAAAAAAATAAAAAAGTTTTACCCTAGCCATCAATATAAACATTTTGGAGGAAGATAATTTTAACTTTCATGTTTGATGAGCAAATGAATTAATAACTTGTGAAAGCATTATCATTTGCATATATTCTAAATTAAGTGGTAGCAAAATAGCTTTCATTTTAATAGCTTCTTAACATTTTTGAGAGAGAACTTTAAAATTATAATTTTTTTATTAAAATTGGTGGTAGTCTGATCTGTCAACTTAGTTATTTAAATAAAGAAACTACTGGTAGTGGGTTTTTTTACTCATTCTTTTTTTTCTCCTGGTTGAAGAAAATGTAAATATTTAAAACCAAACTTTAATCTATCAGTCATTTGTAATTACTAAATTTACTGTACAAGACTCTTCTGAATCATAGCTTAGCATCAATTCATTTTAGAGTCTTGAATGTGGTCCTAATGTAATTTACAAATCCTCCTGTTCCTAATTATAAGGGGGTTGGGGAAAATAAATTTTAAAGTGATAGTTTCCTATACAAATGTTCTTATCAGGAGAGGGTAACACTGTTACGCATATGTATTTTTCACACCACCACACCTAAAATCCTACATGAAAGTGACTTCACTTTCCACAAATATTCACTACTTGCCTCTTTCAAAGAAGTCAGCAGTAGGAATTGAGCACATGGTAAAGTCAGGGCTTAGAGTTTAAAGCCTAAATTTTAATTTATGCCTATTATCCTGTTTAAAACAAAGTGAAGTATTGGAGGGGGCTTGCCAGTCACTCATTAAATCTGAGCAAAATGAAGGGAAGACTGATTTTCCTCCTAATTACTGAGTTCATTCTATTGCTGTAATAATGCAGAAATACATTATCACTAAGGTTTTAACTTTTCTCAAAATCGTTTTGTCTTTGGAGCAGATCATATCATGCCTATTTCTTATTTCCTGGTGAGAACACTGTATTCAGATTTCACAACTTGAACACTGTACTCTATCAGTATGTTCAGTATCCTTTTTTTCTAGATTCACGAATAAAGCTTTTCAGTAAAGTCCATCTTAAAAGTGAGTTGTTAAGGTGCTGTTATGAGCACCCCGTAAACTGGCCGCCACCTCCCTTGTGATATACAGACATAGAAACTGTTTCTCCTCAGGTCACGTAGAGAAACTGTTTATCAGATACTCTTCCCAGGTCACATACCAGATACTGTCCCCAGGTCACATACCAGATACTGCCCCCCAGGTCAGGTAAAGAACTCATGGCTGCTAGGCGTGTGACTATCAACATGCTTTATTTGGACCCTGATTCGCTCTCAGCCAGCTCCCAAAGGGGTGGGTCATCCCCCTCACCCATGTGCTGGAGGGCAAGTCAATCATGGCTGCTCTGCCCCCCCCTAGGGGTGTAGAAGGCTCTGACCCGGAACCTAGAGAGCTGGTGAAAATTCCTTTGCACAAATAAGGACAGGAGGAACCGGGCAGACCCTCGCCCCAAAATTCCTGCTGCAGCGAAATCTGGCCAATCACAGCCCTCGGCAGGAAGCCGTGGCCTGGGCCATAAAAGCTTCCATGCTGCATGGAGCACGGAGAGTCTCCTCAAGTTAACTGCTAGGCCTGATCACCCTGCAGTAGGAGTTCCCCTGAGAGTGCCGGCCCGAGTCGATTTCAACCTCCACCTTGAGACGTTATGCTGTTGTTAATCACCTGCCTGATAGTCATGGTACGTATGTGAACCCGAATTACCCCCCCCCACTTTATGTGAATAATTCTTCTACCTCAGTTTTAACCCTAGGTATTACAATTGGTGTAGGTTTGGGGATTATTGTTATGTTTATTGTTTATGTATTGGACTCTGTCTTGTTATACTTTATCTCTGAATTATCAAAAGAGTCCAAGAGGAGGGTTTATTCTAAAGGTTTATTTCTGTGTAACTCATGATATGCTAAACTGTGAAGTAATCACCTGGGGTTATCTTGTTATCTGTGAAGCTGACTTCTAAGTTAGTTCAGCCAGCAGCACAACTGTTAACTCTTTGCGTCCCCAAAAAGGGAGCCTAACAAAGTTCATTATTTTTGGCCACCACTTTAAGATTCCAGGAGCCTTCCTTCTCCTATCCTTTACCCACTGCGGACACGAGTATTCTAACAATGTCTTGGTTATGAAAGTGGTTTTTAAACAGAAAGAAAATAACTACATTCCTCCTTCCTGAGGAGACATTTATCCCTGTGATAACCTGAATGGAATGGGATGTTATTAGGCCCCAAGAAAGCTTGGAGGAGGCCCATATAATCAATCTGTATGTACATGGCTAAAATACTAGCTGCAACTGTAACATCTGAGATAGGTTAGTTTTACAAGTGTGGAGTCCTCATGTCATTACTCAGCAAGGGATTCATGAAACATGGTGGCAAGAGCCAGTCAAGTGAGAGCCACAGTAAGGAAGTATGTGTGATTAACATGCACACATGGCACCACTTAGAAACGGAGCTAACAGGTAAGCATAGAGGGACTCAGACCAGCTGGTATGCTGGGTTTCCAGATTTTTTTTTTTTAAACAACCCTACTACAAGGATGGAAGTGCTGTAACCAAGAATTGATCCTATATAGAAAGCTGACCATGGGGGGATAAAGATGAGAAAACAAAGGTAAAACTCTCTTACTATCTTACTTGGGAGGAAAAAACTAGTGAGCAGTGACAGACACTGCCAAGTATAATTCCCAAAACACGGGACATCTACTAAAGATGAATGATTACTGTGACCCCAGGCAGAATAGACCAGTGGCTTCTCAACACCTGGGAGGTACCCTGAGATCTTCCAGGGGCTATATTAATTCCTTTAGATATTTGTCTAACTCTCTTTTCAGCAGGCTACATGAAAACCATTAGCAAAGTTAGTACAAACTATAATTGTATGCAAACCAAATAAGAAAGTCAATCCATTTTCAGTATGGCTTTTTTTGGTAAGCAGATAGTTTTTCAGTGGGTACATAGGACAAGGATGGGAACTATTGAAATAGACTTCAGAGATGATGATTTTTTTAAACCCAAACTAAGAAGCAGAAGATAAGATGCTTATGATAGAGGTCTGACATCCACATGTAATTTTGGAGACATCAAGCATTTCCTAATCAAAGGCTTGTGATAGGGATACATGATTTCAGCTTGCAAAAGAAATTGTTGAGACTTGGAGGTTGGGGGGAAACAAGCGTAAAGAGAGCCCAGTGGCTCTCAAGTAATACAGACAATTTACCTAAATGTTGTGGATTCTGGCCTGTTATAAAGCTGTTCTCTTCCCTCTTCATATGCATGTTATGGGTTTTATTAAAAGAACTAAGAAAGCAAATATTAAAATTCAATAGGGATATTGCTGAGACTAACTACTGTCTCTAAACTACCTGAAAATGACATAATAAATTATCAAATCAAAATCCTAATTGAAATTGTCAATAAATCAGCAGATACATAATTACATGGCATTAAATCACCCATTAGTCAGGTCATCAAATTAATGCAGCCAATAATTAAATCATGATATTGATGCAGCAGTCAGCCAATTCTTACAATACAAACTTAAGGAGGTAGCTATCCATTTAGTTCTAAATCTGAATTTCAGGACCTTTCCTATAGAAAGGAAATCTAGCTGAACACTTTAGAATCAAAACCAAATTAGTTTATATCTGAATCCATGCAGTAAATTTAGGCTTCTGAAGTTGCCATATGATTAGAGGCTACCCCGTCTCTCATCCCCCCTGCTGAGTACATGACTTTTGATATAATTGTAGATAGGGGCATTTTAGCAACCAGGCAGGTGTCCAAGCCACTGCCAATTATTGGGATGGTCTACCAATGACCCTGTTTGCTGCTTTTAGTCACTTTCAGGCCTTTGCTGGATCTAGGCAACCTTTGAGGGTGTGGGACACAAGTGGAAAGAACTGTGGACTAGCAACAGGTAACCTGCACTCATGGACTGAAAGGGTCAAGGCCAGAATCAAGAGTCCATAGAGAGCTGATGGGTGAGGCTCTGACCTGGTGTGGGAAACTCAGAAGAAATATAGTTTGAACTTTACAGAGGATCAAAAGGATGACTCCCAAGAGAATGAAGAAACAGGATTGAAATAAGTCCTCCATCAATAGTAGTAAAACAAATAAGAAGCATGTGATTTAATTTGAAGACCAGGATACTTGAAGGATTGAGGCTTAACAGGTTGAAATGGAATGGCATTAAAGGCTGTGTCTCCAGGATGGACTATGTGCTAATAACCTCTGGCCCCAAGAAGTAAGAAAACACTAGTAAAAAAAGACAAAGAAAAATTCAGTAAGCACATAGGGAGAAGCACAAGTTCCAAGAGAGGAGTTTAAAAGAAGTGTCAAGAAGTCAATCTGCATACACATGGCTAGAATGCTAATTCCAGTTCCAGCATCTCTCTATAAACTAATACCTTAATAAAACACAATTTTAGTTTTAATAATACAGGGTATTCATATTATTACCCAGGGTGCAGTACATGAAATACCCGCAATAATCAGCATCCTTTAGGCTCTATGGGCTCTTATGCTAGGTGAGGGAGAACAGAAATAGGAGTAAGGGGGGTTTGCTTAATGAGCGTAGCACAAACTTGAAGCCAACAGGCATGTTTGCCTGGGGGATGCAAACATAGTGTTGTAATGTTACTTCTACCATTTTTAATGATCTGTAATGCCAGAGGAGTTAGGGGGTGTGTCTTGTATTGTTTTGGAGAGGGATGTACTTTCATATAATGAGAAGGTCAACTTTACAGATCAGTTTATGGTGCCTGAAATCCCCACCCCTTAATGGGAAAGTGGAGCATGGGAGGGGAGAATATAGTATTGTGTTTTCAACTATTTTTAAGACCATAGTAGATATGTTAGATTATCAATAATAATGGTACTATAAGATGTAAATCTGAACACTTGAATTTCTTTTTTTCTAGAGCTGCTAATAAAGAATCAAGCAAAAATCAGTTCATGAATGCTTAATGAATGAGCAAACATTTGCATCATATAAATATTTTGTCTCTTCTTAAGTATTCAGTGGCTGTATTGCCATCTGGCAAAGGTTTCAGTTGACTAAAACTGAAGTAATAATTTAATACAGTAAAAGATGCCACCAATAGTCTAAAACCAATTAAAATACTCGAAGCAGGCTGTATGCATGCTAAAATGTCAAGTTGTGCTTCCTCTCGACAGTCAGATACCAAAGGAGCATAATGAGCCAAACGTGCATGAGCAAAAGTTTGCATGAGTCAAGGGTATTGCTTGCTTTGGGCTTCACAGAAGCAAATAATTTCCCACTTTAAATAGACTGTGCTGCATTACAGAGGACACCATTTTCCTTCCACGTACGGAAAGGGTGACTGTTTGTTTTCTCTCTTCCTCTTTCTCACTATTATATTGGACTGGGAAGGTGAATATTGAACTTATCTGGGAAAAGTTTTGTTACTTAGCTTGTCTGAGGTAACCTAGTGATATGACTCTGGAGGGAGGGAGGGAATGTCACTTTATTTACAAGCTGTAGGAAAAGCTCTCTTAGCACTGACGGAGCGCTGTATTGTCGTGTCTCCTGAAGCAATATGAACAGTTTACTGTATTCATAGATTTTTTAAAAGTACAGTACATTTTAATATAGCCCTTGAAAGAAGGAAATGAAAGACTTTACACACACATTTCTAAGACACAGTCTTAGGGAGCCATTCAAGACAAGAAAAAAAGTGAGGTTATGCCAGTTTCATGGAAGGTAGGAAAAACATTCCCCATCCTCCAAAATGAGCAAAAATATGCACATAAACTCTCAAGAACATGTCATTTATGTTGGTGTCTAGCAAATATTGCGTTTTCATGAAGCTGGCAAGTGAGAGACTATATTACTGGTACATATATAAACAAAGCCTTGGTAATGTCATCTACAAGTATAGTATTTTAAAAGAGTAAAAACCCAGAAGAACTATTTTTTTTCATAACTGTCCTATGAGAAATAACTGTAGTGTGATGAAATAAATATACAGAACAATGCTTTTAGGCAACCACTAGATAACTCCCTCATCTAGAAGTTCCCACATCCTGGTGTATTCTCATAATTGTGGAGTACCAGGAACTCTAACTGCTGCATATCTTCCTTCCTTTATTATTAAGTTTTAAAAGCTTTAATTATAAACCAATGTGTATATACATACAGCAATTCAAAATAAACATACAATTCCTTAAAATTACTAAATTGTCACCTTATCAATGGCATTTAAATAGTCCCGAGCAGTATTTCTGTGCCTTGTGTGAAATATTTTATGTATGTTTTAAACTCGCGGCCTATTAATCAGGTGACTCCTTGTTCTTGTGTAATGTGAAGAAGTAAATATCACTTTCTTACTCACTTTTTCCACATCATTCGTAATTTATTAGACCTCTATCATTCCTTCCTCCCTCCCCTTACTTGTTTATTTTCTAAGATGAACAGTCCCAATCTCTTTAATCTCTCCTCTTATAGCAACAGAACTATACAGTTTGTTGCCCTTCTCTGATGAGCTTCCAATTCTAATTGCTTTTTTTGAGATGGGGTGTATAGAACTGCATGCATTATTCAAGGTGTGGGCATACGCACATGACATTATGATAACTAATAAGATATAAATGATCCCTTTCCTAATGATGTCTAACATTCTGTTAACCTTTTTTGACTGCTGCTGCACACTGAGTAGATATTTTCAGAGAATTATCCATGATGACTCCAAGATCTTTCTTCAATGTTAACAGCAAAGTAAGACCATCATTTTGTATATGTAGTTGCATATTAGGTGACTGGTAAAAAGCAAATGTAACAATTTTTTTTAAAAGGCTCCATAAGTTCTCTCACAAATCAATAACTGGTTAACAAATAGGAAACAAATGCTGGGAATTAATGGTCAGTTTTCATAGTGGAGATAAGTAAAAAGCAAGATTCTGGAACAGATCCTTGATAGACAAATGCCATTCAGCATATTCATAAGTGATCTAGAAAAAAAGGCTAAACAGGTAGGCAGCGATGTTTGCAGAGCTTACAAAACTATCAAAGATGTTTATGACCAAAACTGACTGCCAAGAATTACCAAGGGATTTCACAAAACTAGGTGAGTGGACAACAAAATGTTAACCAGTTATTGATTCGTGAGAGGACCTATGGAGCCTTTTAAGAAAAACTGTTACATTCTCTTTTTAACAGTCACCTAATATAGAGCTTGATTTAAGGAGTAGTTTACATATCCCATTTGGTAGTACTGCAATTCCACATTGGAGTTCCTCCAGAAATTTTGTGTGAATATCATCTGTTGTTGGGGAACTTAATTTATCAATTTGCCCTAAAACCTGCAATATGGACATCTCAGCCTAGGACTGTCTTCAGATTTGTCCCTTTAAAGCAATAGTATTGACAAATTGTAAGCTTTTGTAGAGACCTTCAGATGTTACATGGCTTACAGGGCATCTGCCCATAAAAAGGTATTTGGTATAGTGAATTTGTCAGGTCGGAGAAAAGCATTTAAAAGAACATGGAACCCTCTCTAGTCCTTTTCAGTAAATGTGGGAGATGAGGAACTCTATAATAACTCCACAGTAGCTAGAAGTGATGAATCTATATTTGGACTCTAGAATTTTGTACTAAAACCCAAAAACGACAAGAAGAAAAGGGGGGAAAAAAAGCTCTAACAAATATGCATGATTCACAAATAGAGAAAAAGTGGTTAATTCCTATTGAACAATGTAGCCATTTCTGCTGTAGATGGCATAGTTAGCTCCCAAATACCTCCTCACCTTCTCAATTGCAGAATGAAAGGCACTTTTACCGGACTGGTAGAGATGAAGAAACCAAGGATCCTTACTGAGCAGCTGTTATGGTCGTCTCTTCTGTGTTCTCTGTCCTTGGAATTGGGAAGGACAAGTAAGGTCCTCTTTTCTTCTATGGTGATTGGCCACTTTAAAGGATTCAGAGGGAGCTCCATCCCACCCTAAGAAAGGCAGAAAGGGGGTTTTCTAGGGTAGGTAGTTATTCTCAGCACTTTATCATGTCCTTGCTGCTTTTTCTTATAAACAGTTGTTTAGTAAGGTTCTTTACACTGGGTTTCAAGGTGTCCTCTGGGTTTCGTATATCACATAGTGGGTAATAACACGAAAAGACTCTAAGCTTGTAAAACTAAACCAGTCCTTTTATAAAGGGACTTCTCAGTGTATAAAAAGATGTTCTACTTATAGTACAGTAAGGTGGAATATGCTCCTTTAATCTGCTGCATAAGAAATACAGGGGAGGAAAATACCCACCGAGACTACAGGAAGTAAGAGAGCATGGCTCTATCCCATCATATTCTGAACAACTCAGTTAATTCCTTGAGGGTGACTCTACTTCAGGTGTCTGTCTTTGTTTGGTTGGGTTTTTTTTGAGAGAGAAGTATTTACAGAGATGCTGCAACTGCGGCTGACCTTTTAACTATGTGAATATAGGCTAATTTAGTGGTGCTTTCTGCAAATGTCTCTCTCACTCCCTGTTGTCTTTCAACCAAAGGGATTAAGGAATGTTTCTAGTCTCTGGATGAGGCAAGGAAAGAATTTACCAAAATGGCTGGTGCAACATAGATATTCGACCCTTCTCTCAGCAGTCTGGAGACCTGGTAGTGGGCATACTGAGGTGAAGATGGTTTCCATTTTATGTCAGCTTTGTCGGGGATCTGTGTTTGTTTCCTATGTAAGCATGACCATGGAATCAATGAGAGGGGAATCATAAACTACAGATGTCCCAATAAGGGTTCTTGCACAATAAGATACATCCCTCCTCTGGATGCTAAATCCTGTTGCTTAGCAAGGGTGGCTGAGATTTTAGCAGCAGTGTTGAATTCTCATTTTCCTCTGCCAACAGAGACACCCAGAGAGACAATAGGATTTTGAGTATTATATCCAGGTTTGCACCACCCACTATAGAAAGGTTGTGGACAAATTGGAATTAGTCCAGCAGAAGGCAACAAAAATGATTAGGGGACAGGAACACTTTACCTGTTAAGAGAGAATGTGGAAACTAGGCTTTAGTTTGCAGAAGAGAATGAGATAGCAGATTTAATAGCAGACTTTAACTACCTGAAATGAGGTTCCTGGGGGATGATGCTATTCTGTTCTCAGCGGTGGCAGATGACAGAAATAGGAGAATGGTCTCAAGTTGCAGTGTGAGGGCAAGGTCTAGATTGGATGTAAAGAAAACTTTTTTACTAGGAGGGTGGTGAAGCTCTGGAATGGATTTCCTAGTGAAGTGGTGGAATCTCAATCCTTAAAAGGTTTTAAGGAATGCTTGACCAAAGTCCCGGCTGGGATGACTTAGTTGGGATTGGTCCAGCTTTGGGCAGAGGCCTCGCCTAGATGATCTCTTGAAGTTCCTTCCAGCCCCCTAATATTCTATGACTTATTGCAGGGTGCTTTGGGGGATGGCTTAAACCACCTAAATTATTATTTGAGCAATAAAGTTCTGGCAGTTTCTTTATTACTTCTCCCTGTTTTGACTTCCTGATGTTATTGGGTCTGAGTCAATGAACTGGTGGAAGCCAAATGGACTTCATATAGAACTCTAATGAAGAAAACAACACTCAAACATTTGGGGTCTGATTCTTATGAGGTCTAAGTCAGTAGTCCCTAGCTGTGATCAATAGATTTAAACTGGTATAAAAATTGTGTAAGAGAAAGGAGAATCAACACCAAACATAGAGACTAGTTCTTCAGTAAGAAGGGATGGGAAAAGAAGTCTGAGTAGGCCTTTTTCTGCTCTGACTCTCTTATTATTGCTCACTTTGATAGTTCTCGATTGAGGAAGAAATCACTGTTGTCAGGGTCTTGGCAAGCCACAGAAATATTAATTTGAATAAAGAGATCTCCATTTACTGTCACATTGCCACTAATTGTAGAAAAACTAAATTTGTATGTACATAAGCAACTTTAAAATAGAAGACCAGGAAAAGCAGGAAATGCCAATTGCTGTCCTTAATCATAGTCATCTTTAGTTTTGCAGTCAGCAAAATATTGCCATCATTTATAATGAAGAATAATAAAGAAAGTTTTTTGTTCTTAAGCTGAAAACAATAATAATATGCAAACTGAGGGGAAAATGTATCAACAAAGAAGTTCACCCTGGTCAATGGTATATGCTAGCTTACCTCAGAAATCTGTAGCATAAACTGCTGCTTGGGGATTTATTTAAACTAAGATGCTTTCTTTTTATTGTTTCTTAGTTGCCTATTTCATCTTAAATGGATTTATTATGATTATATTTTATAATCCATGCATGATGGTTTTTGTAAAAATAGACAAAGCTTTTTCAATAACTGTCATAAGAGACTGAAAAGTTAAACCCAAGGTTTAGCAAAACCAAGAATGACCACATGCTGGTTAGGGACATTCCTCTAAAGTTTGGGGCTTCAGTGCCTTTCAAAATCTTAGCCAAATTATGTGAACTTTTCAAATCTGCCAATTTGCATGAAAACTATTTTTAGAGACATTTCCACAGTTCTGTTTCCAGTCTAAACTGAAAATGCCACAAGAAGAGTTTTTTACCATATTAAAACTGCTTGATCAAATTTTGGACAGAAAGCAAAAATGTAAAGGGAACTGGATTGGAGATAGGGAATATGCCTGAAAGTTCCCTAACTTTAAAAAGATAGAATTCAAATTTAGTTCTAGGAATGAGAAAATTCAGGATGGGTCATGCCCTTATTTTTCCCAACTGTTTCCCCCATTCTCCCTTCATCCCTAAAAGGCACTAGCTTGGAATGCTCTGTTTGTAGAAGATTCTGTAAATGTGTGTGTAAGCAAAGGACTTTGCTCTATACCATTCTTTAAATATCTGTACAGCATAATTTACTGTAAAAATAAAATCAAATGTCAAAATATTAGATTAATACAGGATGACTCTGGATCCTATTGTCTTGCATTCTGTAATATTTTTTTGATGCATTTAGTTTACTGGCTCCTAATTTGGATTTGACTGTTTTGAAATCCAAATATTAAACATTTTAGTTCATGTTGGATTTTAAGTCAACACGAAAATTGGCTTCAATATGGAATGTACATCAATCACTACCCTGGTATCCCAAAATCGCAGTCCCATGCTCCACCTTCACTTTGTTTCCTTTGTGTGATGGAAATATGCTCTGGGTTATTGTCATTGGTCCTTGATATGGTCTTTCAGAGAGGGGATTTTTGTTGTCCACTGACTGGCTTTATTTGATTAGCCCTGGTCAGTACTCTGGTCTCTAATTAGGCTTAGTGGTCTGCTTCAATCCCTTTTGGGCTATGTTTCCAGAAACAGCCTGGTGCAGAGGTGTTACCCCTTTACTATCCCACGTGTTTCTGCCCCCTTTCTTTGTTTGAGCACTCTTTTTATACCAGGCCTTGTCTCCTGTGGGTCCTTACCTCCATGATTGGCAGTTGTGACAACTTCATGAGGGTGTGGTCCAGCTACTTGTGTGTAGGCAGGAGTGGGTCCCTCCCACTTCCACTTTTGCTCAGTATGGGATTTGTAGACTGAATTACAGAGATGCGCTATGTGTACTAGAGGCCTAGAAAGCAGTACAGCCCCAGCGTACAATGAGATATACCAAAGTTCTTGGGTTTTTTAATATATGTTTAGTGTGTTTGTCTTACTACACCTATAAATTGTACAAGTGTGTCAAACATGCTTTTGCTGCAATTACTTCATCTTCTCCTCTCCAGTTTGTTTATCCCAAATGTTGCATTTTATCTTTTAAACTGTAAGTCCCTATTAAAAATTGTTAGCTTCTACTATTTGTTTGTGTATCACGTAATGCAATGGATCCTCATCCCCTAGCTATTGGTGTAATGTTAATGTGTTGGTGAAACAGGAGAGTAAGTCCTCCCAGAGGGTAAAGGCGTTATACCTCCTGTATGCTCTTCATGCAAATTTCAGTTTCCTGTGACACACTTTCTCTTGGGATAGAAACAAAGTAGCCCTGGAGAAGGTGGTGCAGAAAGGTTTTTTACCTCCTTTGTGTACATAGCATCTGTTGATGACAAAAAGGTCTGCTCATCTGTAAATGCTAAAATATTGAACATCTGATTTATATGGTAAATAGGTTGATTTTATGGTGGCATGGGGTAGTGTAAGCATGTGTCAAGCCTGAAAGTTTGTGGTTTTACTTTATTTCTAAACTGAGTCCATTCAAACAAAATGAGTTTTTTAATACAGTGAAATGCAAAGTTATACATATAGGAATATAGTTAATACACACAAACAGGAGATTGTCCTGGAAAGCCATGACTCTCTGAAAAGGAAGTTGTCGAGCAACTCAACATAAGCTCCTAGTGGCATGTTTTGTCAAGAAAGTGTTGATATGATCCTTAGAAGTATGAACGGGGAGCAGGGGGGTTCTTTTACTTCTCTACATGGCATTAGTGTGACAATACTAGAATACAGTGTTGCTAATACTGTTAATGTATTCCCTATTTTGAAAAAGAAAATTGAAAAGGATGAAGAAGAGAGCTACAAAAATTATTTGACAACTGAAGTAAATACCTGATCATGAGACACTTATTGATCAATTTATTTAGCTTTTTCCAAAAGTGATTTACTGTTTGACTACTACGAAAGGGTGCATCTACACTTTTAAATTGTCAACTTAAGCAGGCTTAAGTCGACTTAATTTGCTCTGTGTCTACACTTGTTTCCTTAATTTGACTTAAGCTGTTCCTTAAGTCGAATTAAGGAAAAGTTAGTTCGAATTAGTAAAACCTCATTTTACTAGTTGGTTCAAATTAAGTCAATGTGGCCATGTAAATTCGAACTAATTGCTTAGTTTGAACTAACCGGCACATTGAGCTTAATGCAACTGACTAATTCAAACTAAGCAAGTGCCATGCATGGCACTTGCTTAGTTTGAACTAGCATTCTAGTGGTGTGGTCTGCCACAGGCAGGGGTTCATTTAGATACCAGTATGTGGAAATAAACAATGAGGCCCAGTCTTAAAGCAACCCTCTTTATTGGAAATCAAGCGCTTACAACAACGAGGAGAAGCCAGGGGTTCATTGTCCAATGGGCTGCAAAAGGAAGGGGGACCCAAGGGTTCACGGCACCTCACAGCCAAGCTGGATACGGACAGTCCATGATGACTTCTCAGGGGCTGCATCCAAACTCACTGCTTTTTGTACTCATGGGGAAAGTGCTGTGCTGGGGCTGTAGCCCGCCCCTCCCCCCCATATATGGTAAAACTGCATTAGCATTAGCATCAATTGGCTGTTAACTAGGCCACACAGCTGAAAGGAAGTATGCCACGAGCTTATGCTTCCTGCAGCAGTCACAGACACTGTTTACAGGAAACGTTTACCACAGCTACCAGCCCTAGCAGTTCTTAGAAATGACAGACAAGCTCACTATATATTTTTTAACATGGCTACACTTAGGCCAAGAGAAGAGCCTGACCCAGCCTTATCACTGCTCATGTGACAAAATCTTCTAACTAAAACTAACTAAAATTAGTTCAAATTAGTTAGTTTGAATTAACTAATTTGAACTAACTTTGGTAAGTGTAGACATACCCAATTCTACATTAAAATCTTTGGCTATCTAGGATTTTTAATTAACAAGAAAGTTGACTTCACTGCAGCAATAGCCCATGTACCCAGCAGATTCACTGACCCCTGAAAAAATATCCAAAGGCTATCAAGCCTGGCAAATCAAGGAAAAATCCAGAGGATCCTTATGGGACCTGAATTGAGAAAGTAGCTTGCAGAAGCATGCTTATCAGGGACTCGGAGAAAGAGAAGCAGAACACCTGTTATAAATCCTAGAAGAGAATGGTGTAGTGATGAGAAGAGTTGGGTTACACTGAAGAGTTTACTTCAGTGTATGCCAGGCTGAGCTCAACAAAGTCAGTGGAAAGGCTGATCTTAATGGCAGTCTGTCCTTGCTGGGAAATGTAAATATTAATATTTTGCATAACAAGAAATCTTAAGATATTATTGCCATGTAACAATTGTCATTTTCAGGAGTAACTGTGACTTAGAGAGGTCTCCTTGCACATGACCACCACAAAGACAATGTAGGTCATTACTAGAGCTCTTTACATTATAGTTGATACTTACAAGGATGTATGGAACAGGATTTTCCCCCATGATTTCTGTAGACCAATGAGGTAATTATTAACCCAGGCAATTTTAGATACAGAGGAGATTCATTGTACTCTTAAAATTAAGACTTTTTCCTAATCTGGTGTGAAAATGAGTTATCAAATGTTAAACTCACTTGTTACAAGCTGCAGAAAGGTCTGTTTTATGACATTCTGCTCTGTTTGATAGCTCTTATCCATCTCAGTTATTCATGTAGTCCATCTGGTCTTTATTGCTACAATACTGAGAAATGGTTATATATAAACTCCCACTAACCTAACTCAGGAAAAAGGGGGGAGGGGGAATTTTTTTTTTAAAAAAGTAATCTTTCTTTTGTCAGTGTTCAGAGTCACTTCTGCTGTTCTCTGTGGTTTCTCTTTCTTCACCCACTTGCTGTCAAATCTGAGGAGACATGTGGATAGAAGATGTAAAGTGATGTTTCTCAGTTTGCTAGGCTACAGGCTGATTAGACATGATGATGAGGTGTGCTTTGGCTCTCTGGTGGTGCTTGACAAAGCTGTGATTTTCCTTGAGGAAACATTAGTGTGTAGCTATTAAATAAGAACACCTGTCACTTTTCTTACTCTGGCTTTTCTTCCTCTGTTCTGACACATAAGGGAAGCAAGGATATAAAGGATTTAGCGCAAGTCTTTTCCTCATAAGGAAAATTAATACATATTTTATTACTAATTACTGTTTTCTTAATATAGTCAGCTATTGTATGGTCCATCCACAGAGGTAGTTGGGTCAAGGATTTGACATAAGTGTCAAGTAATTGTTAACTACTATACTGTACCCATGAGCTTTTGACATGTTTTCAGAGATTTAATAAATTAATTAAATTCTTGATGGCAATATGAGTGCCATTGTATGTTGCTCATTCCCACACACATTATGAAGACTTTTTTTTTTTTAACAGTTTACTAGAAATGAGCCTCATTAATTGCTCTCTTTAGAGGTCACTTATGTGCATCTTAAGATGTCACCAGGAAACTTGAAAAAATCTGTTTAAAAAAACTCCTTATGCATCACCTGGGATTGGTACAGTCACTGTTAGATGAGATAGACAGTGAAATTTACCAGCCTCTGTACAACCTGGGAAACTTGGACTATTTTGCAGTGGGGGAAAAAATGGACAAAAGTCTATGCTAGCTGCTATCCCATGATATTTCTCTGAATTCCTGGGAAGATTTTTCACAAGACTACATCTATATAATATGAAACAGACAATGAAATGCTCTCGTATTATTAGAAGAACCAGGCTACTAAAGGTCTGCCTATGAAATAATGTAAGCCCAGGACTAGTGGAAATGAAGTCAGCAGACTCTAGGTTAGAGAATTCAGGGCTTGAGCATATACTCACTATCAACCCTATGTTTAAAAATTTTCTAACCTGGAACTCAAGCATCCATGCTGCAGTACACAGACCTGAGGCCATTCAAACTACTATCATCCAGACTCCACGTGTGTCTACTTTAGCCTTAGGTTCATGGTACATTGTAGGAAAACTTGACTGTCCAACTCATATGTTACAGGAAGTTTCAACAGCTAAGTAACAAATCCTGCCAATCTGTCATTTTGACCAGCCATTATCAAGAAAGAGATACCATTCGAAGAATTTATTTGACTTCTACTTTTACTCTTGTTTCAGGAAACAGGTAGAACTTTTGTAAGATGCCAGTAGATATTTTGGCAGGTTTTTTTTTTTTTTTATGACACACTGAACACTTTTGACAGTTTATGATGAAACAGGAGGAGGAGGACAACACAGACATGGCAGACAAGATGCTGCTTATGACACAAGGGAGAGGTGCTGATGCCCCTTACATAGACTGGAACTTTTGGAGCAGGGTCATGAGCAAAATGTACAGGTACCATCTCATCTTGCAAAGCTACAATGATCAGCAGTTGTCCAGAACTTTTGCATACAGAAAACTGGCTGTCTTTAACTTTTAAGCAGCTTGCTCTAACTATTCAGTGTAAAGATGTGTGTGAGGGTGACCATGCTGTTCCAAAAGCTGGTTGGCATAATAGTCTGAAAGATGATCACCTTAGATAACTATAAGTTTGTTGATGACCAGTTTGATGTTGGAACATTGATTGGGTAAAGTGATTACTCTTTAAACCACACGCCTGATGGTGCAGGTTTACCCCAAAGTATCTGGCATCTGAGAGAAAATGGTTTCCAAACTACGTCAGGGCCATTAATGGAACTCAGGTGCCCATAGTGTGGTCTCTTCAAGGAGTGCATGAGTACGTAAACTGGATGGGGCCAAAATGCAGAGCCAATAAAAATAAAAAATACTACTCCATCATTATGCAGGTCCTCATGAATCAGAGAGATGGATTTATGAATGTCAGTGCGGGCTGCCCTGAAAAAGTTCAAGGTGACGGTTTTTTCACCTGTTCGGATTCCATATTAGTGGACGGGCTAGGCTGCTATGTACCTCAGAAAACATTGTCATAAACAAAGTTACTGTCCCTACTGTTATCCTGAGAGATCCTGTGTACCCCTTTCTCTTGGCTTAAGAAACTATGTTCTGATTTTTAGAGGACCTAGCGGAAGACAGTTTAATTACACTCTCAGCAAGCAGAATGCTTTATTGCAGATATAAATCCCATCGGAGATTATTACAAAGCAGTTGGTTTACAGAGCTGTTTATTGCTCAGATCATGTATTGGATAGTGATCCTGCTAGTAGGCATCTGTTTTGTAACAGAACAGGGCAGGGCCTGACTTGGCCTGAATCTTGCTAACTCTGCTTTACATTAGCAGAGCTTGATTCTGTTTGGGTTCTAGGCCTTTCATACCAGGCATCACGAATTTGGCTTACTTTCTACTACAGCAGTCAAACTTATAAAACAGGGAAGATGTCAGCAAGTTCTGGTCCCTGGTTTTCTGTTGCTTAGTCTTGAGTCACTTAATCCTCTGCCTACATTGATCATCTGCATTGATCACTAGTTCAGTAAATTTCTACATTCTAATTTGGTAAATTTCTCTCTAAGCTATGAGCTGCTTATCTATTTACTGGTAAGTGTGGTCATTCCTGGTATTTTTACTAAAATCCATTGTTTTGGTGGCCTTGCATAAAAGACTTGCCAAAATCTAGCTATATTGCTATAACCATTTAGAAACAAATTTTGCAAAAGACTTCCAGTCAGTGTCCACTGCACACACAGCAGGTTCTCTGAAGGTGTATATTCAGCAGAGGGGCCAGAATAAAATGGAAGGATTTAACATCTATTTGCCAAGCTGCTGTACTATAACAATGGGAGTTGCTTCCTTTGCCCCTGGAGTTGATTGGTGTTTACTGGGGGAGAGAGGACAATGGAAGTTGGCCCATAGTATTGTGGAATATTTTTTGGCTTACTCCTGGGACCCAAGTCCCAGAGATGCAGAGCTCTGTTGCATTTATACTGAAGAACTAGATGGATTGAACCCTGGGTCCTGACTTGTTTCAAGCTTGAAACCTTTACTTTTGTGCAGCTCAAGGACCCTGGGTCTGAGTCTGAGATTTATGTGTAGATGGAAGTTAGGTTTGGGTACAAGTCTGAGTCTGAACCAAGGACTACATACCCTAAATCAGTGGCTTGCAACTTGTGGCCTTGGAGGGCGGGGGGGGGAGCAGGGCTTTCACATTGGCCTTCCACTCCCCTCCCACTGGCTGCAGAAGGGAGCTGCTGCCGAAGGATCCAAGTTGAATGCATTTGCTGTGTGTATAAAAGTCAGGTGCAGGCGCCTTGCTGCAGCCAACGGGATTGGAGTCCAGCACTTCCCTCCTGCTGGCTGTAGCAGGGAGAATGGCAAAGTGCTCTCCATGGGTCCTTAGGAGCTGGTGTCCCTGCTGGAGCCAGTGGGTGGGGAGGCTGCAGAAGGGTGCCACTGCTTAGGGACACAAGTGGAGTGTATAGGGATACAGAACATTTGCGGTTTCCCTCTCCCCATCCCAAGGGGGACAGGAGATCAATGATGGGGGAGGTGGCTTCCTTGCTTAACTCCTTCCATTTGACTGCAGTAGGTGGAATGGGGAAGGACTGCTGGTGGAGACTGGTGCTCCTTCACTGTTTTGCCAATGATATTCTGTGGCTCTCGAACCGAAAAGTTTGGGAATCACTGCCCTAAATGTTATATTTGCAAAATTTTAAACAGGTTTGAATTGTTACTGAATTTTGCCAAAGCAACAATAGTTACTTCTCTCTTATTTAGAGAAGAGACTGTTACTCTGCTGCAAGATTGTTATATGCAGGATGAGGTTCAAACATGGTCAAAGCAGTAGAAGATCTTTGACACTGCTGAAGGCCTCTGGGGGCTATGGACGGAAAGGGTATTGGGGGTGTGTGGGCATAACAATGTACAGGACTGCCAGTATATCACCTATATGACATAGAAAGGGCCTATACACAGGCTCCATGTAGGCTGGATTGAAAAGCCATGATAAATTGTTAGGGATTTTTGTTTTGTTTTAAGACTAGGCAGGAGATGGGTCAGAAGATAGTTGTTGGATCCAGTGACCCTGACATCACTTGCAATTTTCAAGGAGGAGTATAAAACAAGTTCAAACTGATTTAGACATGTAGATTATTCAAGATGAGAAGAATAATCTCAAATTAATATAGTTTCTCACATCGCAAAGACTTCACAAATTTACAAAAAATACGTAATTAATCCTCACTGAAATGAAATAAAACATAATAAATTATTTAACAACACTCTTGTCGTATAATGCTGCAGAACAACTCAGGAAATGAAATGAAGAATACACCATTGAACAAACTGCAAATTAAATGTTAGTTTCCCAAACTGGAATTTGATCTGACACTTTGTTTCACATCTGCTTATATTATGAAAATGCCTTGTGATATCAAAATGGCCATCACTGGTGAGGACTTATTTCAATTTTGATACAAAAGAGAACACGCCAAACCACACCATGTATTTAAAATTGCATTAGGACATTGATTTGATGCTGATTCAGAGGCAATAGTGCCACCTACTTAATCACCAACCACTTCCTTCAGCAGCAGAAGTGCTAAGTCTAACAACAAGTGCTGGTGGCTCTAATTAGTTTGTGAAATCTGTTAAGATCACAAGCACAGAACAATATGGTTGTAAGCATCATTAAACAAGAGATACTCACATAAGTAAAAAAGGCCAAAAAGAAGGGAAAGAAGGTCTCTAAAAAGTGGCTGATCTCTAGAAACTCAAATTGCATGAAAGCTAATTACATCTTAACCTTTCTCAGGGAGTCTTTTGAAATGCCTTCCTTTCATATTTTCCCACAAGAAGAAAGTTACAGTAAAGGATGCAGTGGGGAGACAGAACAACTGTATTGTAGAAATAGGAGGGCTTGAAAGAAACTATAATAGCAGTAAGATGAGTTGAACCCTGTTCCAGACACAGTAGGCTTTTTTTAAAAAGTCTCCATGAATTTTTTAATCATAATTTCTAAATGTTACATTTTTTTAAACCAATCAAACTCCTAAACATGCTGGATTGACACTTTTAATACTCAGAACTTCTAATATTATCCCTTTTTTACAGCATGGAATAATGAGGTTCCTTGCTATTAAGATTCCTGGACTTTTACACTATTTTCTAAAAGAAACTACTGAAACAAATAGAACTGTTGCATTCAAAGCCCTGCTATCAGTACTGTGTTAAAAATGCAAAATGAATTTTTAACAGAGCGTTGACACTTGCATTGTTAATGTGCCTTCAGGCATGTAATTAGCACAGGAGTTTAATCTTTTATATTCCATAGTTTGATCAGAATGCATAAGCTCAGAGGAGCTATAAAGTATTGACCAGCATATTTGATAAAAAAAAGTTCTAAGTACCACTTCAAAGTATTTTCATAAACTTCAATGTATATCATTAGTTTTCCATAACGCTATTAGAGAGGATCTTCTGGTGGTGGTGGTGGTGGTGTTTATATTTGGTATATTAACCTGTACCGCAGAGGTCCTTTTTTCCTTTTCCCTTTGTTTAAAAACTTATCTTGTGGTGGTATTCAATATTCATGGAAGAACTAGAAAGCAGTCCTCCATAACTGCTTGATAAATGAATGAATTATTTTTTCTATGGTTGCTTCACTACTAATAAATTTGATCCACCATTAACAAAAACATGCCTTAAGTGGGTGGGCTAGTAAATCGAATTTACACAGTATTTTATATTGACTTACAACACACTGGGTCAAAGCATGGCCTTGCTGAAGTCAAAGTTTTTTCATTGATTTCATTGGATCCAAGACACATTTTGTGTGTTAGTATATGTGTGCTGCCAAAGCAAAGAAATACACTGAGGTAATGGGAGAAACAGCAGAATTTGGGATTTCAAGCTCCAGAATTTTTCTTAAAAATTGGGATTGTAAAATACTTTGATCATAGAATGTTTTTAAGAAATGTAAACCTAGTGGCTAGAAATCTAATGAAAAATTTCTTTTTTCATTAAATGAATCTTCTGCAATGCAAACCACGAGAACAACACTCTATAGAAACTTAGCCTCGACATATGAAAAAGCAGACATGAAGCCAACACAAACATTATATTATAACATATAAAACCAAAACTAACTCATCACTAATGTTATAAACATTGGAGCTGGGTGAAATATTTTTGTTCAATTGCAAGTCACCTTTTTAAACAAACTTTGAGTTCCTAATTGTGTTCCCTTTCCATGAATATTAGGTTTTCTAATAATTAGTGGAGTATTTCTATTGGAGAGAAAAAATGTTGATGTAAGACAGATGTTAGCTATAATGCTGGATGTCCTTTGTAGTATCTATTAGGAAAGGGATTCAAGAACATAACATATAGCAAGAGACTCTCCACAGTTGGACTCCTGTTCTTATGCAGATACCATGAAATCAACGGGGAGGCTGTATGAGGGTTCTGGGGCCTGCCTGCATGAAATTCTTTGCATAATCAGAGCCTAAATACATATTTAACATTGAAACAATATTAAAGAATAATAATTTTTGATATCAAGCACTTAAGTTAGGAAATACCAGAATTAAGGTGGCCTATGCTATCTTAATTAAGCTCCCCTGTGTCTAGATGGTGGCTTGAAGAATCGGATTTCATCTTTGCCCTGCGAAAGCATTTTTGTGTAATGCAAGTCAAGACTTTTTACTGGTGGCTACTTTGTGTTCCTCATTTTCTGTGTGTCTTTCTTGAGACCCTGGGGTCTGATGTAAGTGCATTTACAACTGCAGCTGAAGTCTATGGGAGTTGTGATTTGAAAATCAAATGCTGTATGATATTCACTACTTGGAAAAATTATATCATAGAGGACTCCACTATCCATTAATTTGGGTGTCCATTTTTTTCTTAATCAGCCTCAGTTCCACAGCTATAAAATGATGATGATTTTGCCAGGGTGGTGTTATGTTATATTATATTATACTTGTAAGGTGTTGTGAAAGCAAATTCATTAATATTTCTAAAGCATTCAGGCATTCAGATATTATAGAAATGAATGCCATAAGAAAGCCCATGTGGAAATTATTAATCAGTGCAGAATTTGAACAGTGCTGTTGAATGTTGAATAGCTGATCATGAAGCAAGTAATGTACAGTCTGTGCACTGAATAAGCAGGGGTCTTGTAATTATAAACTATTTTTTCCACTTGATCACATATTCTCACAATGCATGCCTGTAGGCAGGATGAATTAAAATTGCCCACCTTAATTCTGACTTTTCCTAACTGTAGAGAACTTGAATTTACAACTTTAATATAGATTTATTTATTTACTGGTGCATGGTTGTAAATTTTTAAAAGATCATTGGAGGAGAAGGGGGAGTACAAGAAATTCATAAGGTGGTGCCATATTGACACCCTTGTAGGTCATCAGCAGGATGGTAACCTTTAGATCTACCACCAGATATCTGCTACTTGAGCTAACATTAAATTGCAGCAGTTTTAGATGCTTAATCAGAGGGTTTTAAAATTTTTCTGACACCAGGGGAATGATAAGACTCAGGAATCTTAGATTCCATTCCAGGCTCTCACATAGAGATTTTTCAGAAGGGCACAGATTCTTCTGCCCATGCTCCCTGGGCTTCACCGTCTTTTGCTCCTTCCCCTCTAACCTGTTGCTTTTCCTTTCCTGTCTCTTCTGCACCCTGATTATTTTTCCAGTTTGATCCTCCTCACATAGTCATTCATGATCTCTGTTACCCTGGCTTCTCATTCCAGACCAAGTCTCATTGCCCACTAGCTCCTAATCACATCCCTCTGGATTTCTCACCCAAGTCTCCCCTCCATTCCTTGTCTCCTACTCTAATCTAATGCTGCTTGGGAATTCAGTTGACTTTTGAATTAAGCTTGTGTTAAGTGGTTTAGCAAATGAACAGTGTGGAAAAAAAAATTTAAAAAGGCCTGACATTATTTATGAATATTTACTTAGTATATTTGGAAATGTGACGTTGACAAGTTGTTTTAATGATTTATGAAGCTTTAATTTTTTTGAATCTCTATATCAACTAATGCGAAATAATGAACCCACCATAATTTTGCACAATTGTGAAAATTTAAATAGATAAAAGTTTAAAAGCTCTCAAAAACAAACATTGATATAATAAATTTAAATTTTATATATATGTCAAATGCTTCCAAGTCTATGCATGCTGTCTTCATCAAATCCAAATCTACACTTAAAGGACTGAATTTAAACTCTGTACCTGATCACAAAAGCATGATACAGTTAAAAATGTCAAAGTTAAAGTGAGACAGTGAATAATGGATTGTCATCAGTTTGTTTAAAAGGTAGAATTAAAAATAAGTATCTTTCTCAATCTATCTACCTGTTTGTCTGTCATCATTTGGGTTTACATCCATTGCCACTTGTATAGCTTGTTTGTCTCTGAGTTTTGTAACTGAAGACTAATTTAGAGGCATTAAAAAGAAAGTCTTTAAAATTGGCATCTAATTTCATTGCACCCAGTTGTTCTCATAGATGAAAGGATGCTAATAGCAAGATAATCCCAGATGTCATTAAACTGGCTCTCACTAAATTAAGGGCTTTTTGTGTGTATAAAGATTTCTCAAAAGTACAATTTTGTAAATAAAACTTTCTCCCACCTTCTCTCCAACTCCCTGTGTCATAGAATCTACATGAACATAGGTATTACCCAACTCTTATAATTACAGATTTGAGATATTGGGTTTTTTTTAGAAAAAAAAAATCTTTGCTGGAGAAGCTCATCAGGGCTCTACAGGATACAATCAGGGAAGTCAACATAAAAAAAAAATCATACTTCCCATTTTCATTTTTTTTTCTGAAGTTCCCAGAAGATTATGCAACTTGGAAAGTTACTCACAATGTAAAAGGAAGGATTTAGGCAATAATAGAAGTATCACAGTTTTACTATAATAGTATATTATATTGTATTTTACATGAGATTGTTGATCCACTAAAAGTCATTTAATTTCATTAATATAAATACTGTCTGGAATTTAAGTGTAAAAATCAACTGCTGAATAATATTATAGCATATGTATTTATTGGCAGCATGAAATATCTTGGGTTTATATGGACAGCTTTTATATCTTTTCCTTACCAAAATTAATTATAGTAAATTAAATGAGTATGTATAAAAGTCGTAGTAAGAAGAAACTGTATTAAATAACATAAACACGGTCTCAGCTGCAAAGTGAAATATGTACAAGACTGGAAATGCTACAATTGTCACTACCTGTGTGCAAGCAGTGTTTCCCAACCAGTGTGCCATCAGACATGAACGGGTGTGCATGGAATTTTGGAAAAGTCACTAGTGAGGGGTGGGGGAAATCTTTTTTATTTTAACTAGCTTTAGAACTAAATTGTATTTTATGGTGTTGCTCTTTGGGTGTATGTGTGTGTGTGAGGAAGATGTATTAAATTTCACACTGAAAGTAAGTTTTGGTTTAATAATTTTTAGTGGTGGGGGGGATGATAATGGTGCAGCACAAATATTTTTATTGAAGTAAATGTAACTTAAATTGGAAAAAGTTTGGAAACACTACATGTCACCAGAACTTCCCCCTTGTGTATGTGCATTGTGAAAGTCTTTAATTATTAATTACTACAATGTTGTCTGTGTTGCGACATGGCTGGTGGTGTGCCCAGCCATACATGACACAAGATGCCCCACCGCCAGCTGAAAAAAATCTGCTGCCCTGCAACTGCCCGTGGCTGCTCAAACCCTGCTGCAGCTGAAGCCCACCCCCACCACCAAAACATAGCACCACTACTACAAATGCTGGCAGCAGCTCAAACCCCTGCAACTCTTCATTGTTACAACTCTTGATGTGGAACCCCCACCATTGGAAGAAAGTGCCCATCGCCAGAATAAAACCCTATTTGGAGGGATGGGTTTGGATGGGTTTCTTTTGGCAGTGACGTGGCTACTGGTGACACACTCAGCTGAGTGCCACGAAACACTGATGTGTTGAAACACAACAGTTGAGAACCGCCATCTTAATGGAACAAGATAGGGTCCATTCTGAACCAGGTTTCATTCGGCACAGAACATTACAGATCATGTTCTAATGCAGTAGTTCTCAACTTTTTGCAGGTTGTGACATACTTGGCGGCATATTGTGACCCTACAGGACACACCAGCCCACCCGCCCCAGGCTGAATCCAGTTATTTCCTTTGCTCTCCATGACACATCTACCACTATACAGCAACACAGTAATGTGTCCCCACACAGTGGCTGAGAACCACTGTTCTAATGCACCTATACAATAAATACATAAATGCAGTGCCACTGGAACCAAGACAGATTTCCAAATGTAAATCCTTATAGTTAAGAAAAAAACAGCATGTTACAGAAGTACTGTTTATTTTTTGTTTGTTTGTTTTAATTCTTAAAACTTGACCTTTTCAAAATCAGTTCAATAAATTTACAGCCTCTGGCTAAAAGTTTTTGCCCAGAGGAAAATTATCAAAAGTGTCTAGGTGATTTAGTCTCTGAAGTCACTTATTCAAATATGTGACTTTTGATATTTAGGAGCTTGTCTCATTGAAAGTCAAAGGAGATTTAGGCACCAGCTCCTAAAACACTCAGGTTTGCAATCCTGAATGCGGCAACACTTATAAACACTTTTAAAATCTGGACTTAAGTTCCCAAGACGCATTCATTTTAAATAAAATGTGAACTTTTTTTGCAAATTTCAGCTGTAGTAAAAGTTTTGAAATTTAACAAAATGAATAGTAAAGTCAATGAAACGCTCACCATTTTCCCCTTAATTTTTCAGATAGCTATAAATGGGCATAGAGGGGAAAAAATGTTTTTGATCGGTATAAGTAATCATTGGTTTCACCATATACCATATTTCCCCAACAATAGGCCGCAGCTTATACATCAATTTTACAAACCTGCGTATCGGGTGCGGCTTGCTTAAATGGGGCGGCCTATCTAAAAACATGAAAACGCATTTGCTAAAAGTATAATTCAGTGCACAAAAAGACGACATACCCAAATGATTAGTTGAATTTAAATGTACTGTTTACTGCAGCAACAAACAGTTTGAAAAGCAACGCAAAGCAAAGATAGATCAGTGATGATGTTCTGTCACTTAATTGGCGCTGCTGCATCCAGCCTCTTCTTCACATTTGTCTATTTCAGGTTCGTTGCTGCAATGTAAAAATTAAACTTTTTCAAGCCTCTGCTACATTACATTACATCCTAGTATATAATACAAGCTAGGAAAAAGCAAAATTTAACAGAAATAAAAGGAACAAAAGTTTATTGTTGGCTGGGAAAAGATGAGTTTTTAATTTTTGTTTGAATGACTGGAGGGTGGGGGTACTGCAGTACAGCAATGTCAATCATCTGTCTACATGTAAATTCTTAAGTATAAAATTAGCAACACTGAAATGCAAAAATTATTAGGCTTACCTTTCTTCAAATCCTTCAAAATCAGATCCGTAAATGTCATCGTTGTCGCCAAACAACTCGATTGCGACCTGTGCTGCTTTGCTGTAGCTGATGTCGGACACGCTTTCGTCACCGGTATCGCTCTCGGATATTGCAGACGTTGCTTGTGCTGCTGGTAGGCTTGTAGGTGGAGGAAGGATTCCAGCTTTGCGAAAACCGTTCTGTATGCTTTCTGGTTTTACGTTGTTCCACGCCGAAATAACCCAACCACACGCTTGACTGTACGTCGCATGTCGCTGCCGGCCAGATGGAGTGAATGTATGCTCACCATCCTCCATCCATTTTTTCCCACTCGATCTTCACAAGGCACTTAAATGCATGATTGACAGCAATATCAAGTGGCTGCAGTTTGCATGTAAGTCCACCAGGTATTACAGCCATGTGACGACCAACCTTGTTCACTGCCTTCTGAACACTATCCATCAGATGAGCAGACATAGAGTCGAAAATTAGCAAGGACTTCTTCTTGTTAAAAAATCCAGCACCAGGCCGCCTTCTGTAGCATTTGTCCACCCATTCCACCGTATCGTCTTAATTCATCCAGCCCTTCTTGTTCACCGAGACCTCGATACCCTTGGGTAGTTTTTCCCTTGGCATTGTCACCCTCTTAAAAATCACAAATGGCTTCAGCTTTTTGCCACTTGCCGTGCAAGCTATAACAACCGTAAAACTTGTCTGCTCGTGACCTGTGGTAGTTACTGATATGGTCTTTTTACCAACCTTATCAACAGTGCGTGTTGATGGAATGTCCATCTGCATTGGACCTCATCCATGTTGATGAAGTCATCCGGTGTTAGTTTCAGTGTCTCGATTTCCTTGCTGATGAACTCTAAAACTGTCAAGTTTCTTCTCCCAGTCGTCTGGCAGTCTCTGTTCCACAGTCATTCTGGCTTGGATAGATAGACCATTTCGTTTCATGAAGCAAGAAACCCAATTATGGACCCCCCCCTTTGAAGTCATCAATTGCCATTTCAGTCGCCATTCCTCGTGCCTTCGTTTTGATGGCTATTGTTGAAACTACCCGATTGTTCTCACGCTGCGCGAGAATCCATTCTTTAAGTCGCTTCTCCAAGCTTGGCCATTTTGCTTCCCTTGTACGCCTTGCACGCCTATGTGGCGGAAGCGCGTGCAAAGCTTCTTCATCTTTCCGCCAATTTCTCACTTGTTTTTCATCCACTTCAAAGAGGCGTCCAGCTGCATGATTGCCGTTTTCTTTCGCGAAAGCAATGACCGGGAGCTTAAATTCTGCAGCGTAGGACTTGAGTTGCGGCATGGTATCGGTAAGTGTAAAATTTTATCAATTTAATTGTTCATGCTCAACTACGGTATAATGTCACTATAGAGTTGCAAAGGCCTCCAAGGGCGTGCCAAATTAGAAGCTTTTACTTCAGATTGGTAAATTCAGTAACGCGCGGCTAATAACATGGGGCGGCTTATGTTAGAGTTTTAAAACATAAATGAGCATTTTCTGCGGCTTATAGAATGGGGCGGCCTATAATGTGGGGTGGCTTATCGTTGGGGAAATATGGTATACACACTGACAAAAAATATTTCCATCTGTGATCATTGAAATTGATAGAGGCAAAAATTTTGCCTGAGAACTTACTAGGGTTTGATTTAATGATATTTACTTAATATATTAGGATATGTGACAATTTGTATGTTGATGGATATGAAACTTTGCTTTTTGAATCTCCATCTCTACTCCAAGTCTACTCATTAAATTAATTAAAATTTCATGAAAATTTAAATTGATAAAAATGTCTAATATAAACACTCTAGTAGTAGTAGTAGTATGAAACTGGCAATTTTGCAAGGTACTAGCTGTTTTTCACAAATGAGGACAACGTTGTAGCTTGCCCTAATATATATTAATATAAAGATTTCATTGTGAAGCTATAGGAATGTTACACATGCAAAGTGACACAAAACCATAAACTAAAGGAAACTAAGTTAAACTGCCTATTAATATATACACCCTCTACTTCCCTACCCATGGGTACACACTTTACCATTACCACAATTATTATACACCACAGACTACCCTCATGACCTTAAATTGTCCCCGTTCACTTTTCTGCACATTCTCTTTACAGAGAATTCCACCCCTCTGCAATCTGAGTAGCTGTGGAAGTTTGGTGAACCATTTGATTGTGCTGGGAGCTGGTAGTTGGATAAAAGGGGTATTGTGTGTAGAAGGGGTTGGTGGATGGAAGGGATATTTTGTTGGAGGGGAGGAAGGGAGAAACTTAAGGTTGGAGTGTGTGATTTGCACTGTGTGGTAGTTGTGGTAATTGTAAGACATGCATCTGTTAGAGGAATAGACGGTGTATATACTGCCTTAAATGTACTGACTAACTTACTAAGTGTACATTGAAAATCTGCCCAATTTTCCTCTAACACATTTTCACTCAGGATTATAGTGATTATAAATCCACATTTTATTTATATACTACTTTTGACTATTATGGTTTCCCCTGAACACAGGAAAGCTGACATAATCTTCGTTTGCACTGGTTATTGAATACAATAAACATTCACCAACAATGCCCCCAAATTGTCACTGATTGCATAAGGAATTATGAAAACTCGGAAAAGGAAATATAGTTCAGATAGCACTAATGGAGGGTTTTTTTCTGCAATTAACTTGTTTTTTTGTTTTGTTTTTTAAAATTTTGTTGCACAAACGGTTGTCTAAATGAAAGTTAACAAATTCTACATTCTGAAGCAATATCAAAACCAACTTAAAAAAAAACATAGCTCATTATTATTAGCCTATTATTGCACAACCTTACATCAAACTGAATACTGGTAGAAGATCAAAGCCAAATGAACAAAGACATATTCTGGGTGTCCAATAACAATAATTTACTGCTAAAAACACTTTGGTTCTTAACACATATTAATTGACCACATTAACCAGAAAATACTGCTCTTATACATGGAATAAATTATTCAACAAATAGTCTTTTGCAGTATTTGACCAGTTGGTTGAATGCTAATTCAGTGAATAAAAATGTTTAAAAGATACCAGCCTTATTTGCTGAATAATATATCTGAGTAACTTACAGTTATTCATGCAGCTTTGGACACTTTAGTGTCCTATGCATCTATTCATTTGTTTTGGTTGGCAAAAGGGAATAAAGGAGACAATATATGGCGAAATCCTGGCTGTCTTGAAGTCAGTGGGAGTTTTACCATTCATAGCAGTGGGGCCAGCATTTCACCCCTAGTGTTTAGATGAATTTGAAATATGACACAAACTGATACTACCCATAAGTTTGTCTAAACTCTAAAACAGTAATTCCCTGAAGTGCAGTAGTATACAATAACATTCCGAAATAGGACTTTCTAGATATAATTATTCTGTCTCTATGTAAATAACACAGCATGAATACTGATACGTGACTCAGTCACAGCTAGTAGAAATGGTTTGAACTGATATCAGTCTGTAAAATATAGAAAATACAAAAATCAAAAATATGAAGAAAATGGTGATTTTGACACATTGAGTAAGTAATAAATAAATGAAGAAAGAAACACTTTGAATGTTATTGTTTCTCTGCTTCATAAGAAGCCAGAGTCAGAGGTGACATAAAATAGCAGGTTTCCAGAAGCCTGTTTGCTGAGCATTCCCTGGATGCTGGAGACGAAGTGACAATGATAAAAGACCCAGGCCCGCTGATTACATTAAACAAGACAGGACAACATAGCACAAGATGTATTAAAGTTGAAGTTAAATAAATCCAGATATAAATGACTACAGCCAGAATGAATAAAGCAAAAGAGAGCTTAGGAATAAAGATATATAGATATAGATGTATGTATGTATAGATGTATGAGGGAAGAAATACATCTGTAAAGGGAACAGTGGTGTTCAAACACCTTTTAGCTATGAAGTTGGTAATAGCGACTTCTAGTTGGGATTTTTCTGTGTATAGAGAGAAGGATCACAGCATTCTCGTCGGCAAGTTAAGGAAGTATGGGTTGGACGAGTGGACCATAAGGTGGATCGAAAACTGGTTAGATCAATGGGCTCAGCAGGTAGGAATCAATGGCTTGATGTCTGGTTGGCAACCGGTAACGAGTGGTGTGCCCCAGGGGTCGGTCCTGGGGCCGGTTCTATTCAACATCTTCATTAATGATCTTGATGATGGAATAGACTGCGTGCTTAGTAAGTTTGCGGATGACACCAAGTTGGGGGGAATGGTAGATACTCTGGAGGGCAGGGAGAGGATCCAGAGAGACTTGGACAAATTGGAACACTGGGCTGAAAGAAACCTCATGAGGTTCAACAAAGACAAGTGCAAAGTCCTGCACTTAGGACGGAAAAATCCCATGCACTGCTATAGGCTGGGGACCGATCAGCTAAGTAGCAGCGCTGTAGAAAAGGACCTGGGAGTTATGGTGGATGGGAAGATGAATATGAGCCAACAGTGTGCCCTTGTTGCCAAAAAGGCCAATGGCATATTAGGCTGCATCAGTAGGAGTATTGCCAGCAGATCGAGGGATGTGATAATTCCCCTCTATTCGACACTGGTCAGGCCGCATCTGGAGTACTGTGTCCAGTTTTGGGCTCCCCACTACAGAAAGGATGTGGACAAATTATAAAGAGTCCAGCGGAGGGCAACAAAAATGATTAGGGGGCTGGGGCACATGACTTATGAGGAGAGACTGAAGGAACTAGGCTTATTTAGTCTACAGAAGAGAAGACAGAGGGGAGATTTGATAGCAACCTTCAACTACTTGAAGGGTTACTCCAAAGAGGAGGGAGCTGGGCTGTTCTCGAGGGTAACAGAGGACAGAACAAGGAGCAATGGTTTCAAATTACAGCTGGGGAGGTCAAGGTTGGATATTAAGAAAAACTTTCTCAGTAGGAGGGTGGTGAAGCATTGGAATGGGCTATCTAGGGAGGTGGTAGAATCTTCATCTTTGGAGATTTTTAAGGCTTGGTTAGACAAAACCCTGGCTGGGATAATTTAGGGGGAGTGGTCCTGCTTTTTAGCAGGGGGTTGGACTAGATGACCTCATGAGGTCCCTTCCAACCCTATTATTCTATGATTCTATGATCAAATTCTCTCTTGGAGTGTAAGCTCAAAAGCTTGTCTCTTTCAACAGAAGTTTGTCTAATAAAAGATATTACCTCACCTATCTTATCTGTTTAATATCCTGGGACCAATAGGACTACAGCAACAGCACATATTCTCTCTCTGTTCACTTATTTATCCACCAGGACCCCAAGTCCCTTGTAAAAGCAGCAATTTTCAATATATGGCCCTCACCCCATATATATAACCTTCATTTTTTGTTCCTAGCAGTATCACCTTCCATTGGGCTGTATTAAAACACGTTTTTCAAATAAACCCAATTTACCGAATAATCAGATTTCACTGTAGAACTGACCTGCCTTTATGATTATTTACCACTCTACTGATCTTTGTGTCATCTACAAGCTTTGTCAGAAAACATTTTATATTTTTCCAGGTCACTGATGAAAATAAACAATGGATCATTTACGGATCCCCAAGGGTCCCCTTGCTACTTCCCTCAAAAAACACTTCCATTGGATGATGATATATGATTTCCCATTTTCAATTATTTGAGACCTCTCAGGTAGTCAATTTTTAATCAAGTTTGTGTTTCTATTGATTTTGAAATGCTAGTTTTTAATATGAATGCAGTGCAATATTACATGTACAGAGATTAAATAGCCCTCATGTGACTCAGACCTGTCTAAATGCAAAACTTGGACCAGTTTAACAAAACTGGTTTAGGAATTCATTTTATTGGTTAGAAACTCCTTTGTGTGGACACTTTTTGTATTGATTTAGTTTCAGTTCCTTACTGACATATGCAAGTTTAAGAATATTTGTTATCAAATTATCTTAAGGGTCTCCAAATAAGTGGATTGCATAGAATTAACTCAATTAGTTTCTTGGTTTAGTTATAGTGGTACAATTTTTGTGTATTGACAAGGCTTCAGATTGAATTAGTCCTCTTTGGTGCTGGTGTCATGTACTTTACTTTGCACAGTATATTAACATTGTTACTATAAGAGGGATTATAGTAAACAGTGGCCTTTTCCAAAGGGCCTTATGAATATGCTCGGGGTGGCTGTTAGCTTCTTGGTATAATTTAAGACGTTGGCCGTGAACTATGGAGTCCTAAAGTGCCCGAGACCTTCCTACCTTAGAGATTGCATCTTTCCCCATGACACGTGACTACTATTGCTGTCTGTGGGAATGATCTTGCTGCATTCCAGTCATTATGAGGAGAGGAGTGGCTTCAAACATATTCTCTGGTATGCTCCAAGGAACCTGAAACTTGCTGTCCAACTTGGCCTAAAATAACTTGAATTTGATGACCTTTTGGGCATGTTACAAAAGCTATTTATTTGACAGGGTCTGAGAGAGTGGGGGAGGCTGAGAATACTTTTCTGGACGGTAGGATGTGAAAGAAGCTTTTCTATTGCCTTAATTTATTGGCTGGTTGAGTTAAAGTTGCTCCATATGAGTATCTGATGCTGGCTGGTCATCATATTGTAACTGTTAATTAGTAGGGTGCCTAGAGACTTTTGTATGGCTAGTGTTGTTGTGATAAATCTAAATCGAGAATTTCATTTGTATTTATTTATATTGGTACCTCTTATCAACTGTTTCAAATGAATACAGACATCCACCGATCTGAACTAAGGAAACATTCTGAATAAATGACTGATGGTGGATAATAGCATCCACATAATTTTTTCAGTGGTACAGAGTATTCCCCACAGAAAACTTCAATAGAATAAGGAGTCTTCCAGAAAATTTAGAGCAATACTTTTATTGACACATTCCATTATTATAATAAATAACAGAATAGGATCAGGTGCACCTGCACCAGCCACATGAAGGCATAATAGCCATTTTGCCCTATTTTGCAGAATAGAAGGGTTGTTGCATTTTTGTTGTTTTTTGTTTTGTGTTTTAAAGAAAGCTGTGTCAAACAAGAAGAAACAACCCAAACCCCCCAGGCTACAAACATAATGAAATCTCAGAGAAGCATTTTTCCTCAGCGTTTCGTTTTTTTAAATAAAATGGGAGTTTCAAAAACCAGCTTTTTAAATTTACTGTAACATTTTTATAATACATTTATTCTTCCAGTCTCTGGAGCTCCTGAAATTGCATCCTTGTGGCCAAATTTAGAAATTATGGAAATATTGATACGTGCTCATGAGACTCAATAAAAAATGATATTATCTGTACATCAGTGGGTCCAAAAGGGTTGTGTTAGTTCCTTTTCTTGCTAAAGCTTTTCCTTTTCCTTGGGCTTTGATCCTGCAAACTATTATACATATGCTTAATTTTACACAAGTGAGTAGTCCCACAGAAGTCAATGTGACTGATCATATGGATAAAAGCAAGATTAAAGACAACTGGTCACAGGAAGTTATGGTAATCAGAAGGAAAGTGTCTATCATTTGAAGGCATTGATTCTTGTTACATAGTTGAGAGGGAAACAGTTGCACACAATGACTTACCAAAACTCAAAATGACGTTTGGATGGGTGGAAGAGCTCTGAAATTGCCTGAGTGTGACCCCTGAGAAAGGTCCTACATATCACAGTCCACATCATAATAGTATCTAAGCACCTCACAGAGTTTTTAATTAACATATCCCCACAGCATTCCTGTGAGATAGGGAAATTTTGTTATGCCCATTCTATAGATATGCCCATTCTATATTGAGGCATAGAGACTTGCTCTCTGTCAGACAGGAAATTGAGTAAGCATTGATTGTTTTGGCTACCAAAGAAACATAAAGCAGGGCTGATAAAGTGACAAACTGAAATATTAGTAATATAGATTTCTATACAATTATTTAAACAATGACTACAATGGTAGCAATAACTATTATACTGCTGAGAATCTGCTACATAAAATAACAGACTATAGTTTTAATCTAAGTAAACATTTATTTTTAACTGAAAAAATTTATAATGCAGCAAAATTTGGCAGGCGGTAACATTTACACAAAATGTATTTGATATGGCAGTCATTTTTTTCTATTGCAGGTATTTGTGCTTTGAAAAAAGCCTATTCATTGTAAGCTACTGCAGAAGAAAACAGTTAGCTTAGAAAGAAGTAAATCTCCAGTGCGCTCTGTCACATCACTGGGCATTTCTATGGAAACACTGGTTGCCACAAATGCATTAATATGACTTCACTAAGCGATCAGAAGAGAAGAATGATGCATAGAGGATTCATTTGTTTTTAATAATCAGAAAATGTGCACATTCACAGTTCAGCATCATAACTGGCACTAATTGGTAACCCCTGTTGGCAATCTCAGTGTAAGGTCTAGATTGCAAGAGAGAAGAGTGTATGTACCCTACATCTGACCCTGAGGTTGATCTCTCTGCAAATGATTAGATTGCTTATTATTGAGAGAAAGTCCTTCAGCTGTAGCTAATTAAAAATAAGAGTTCAGTGAAAGTTTCTTCTGGGAGGAAAAAGCTAACAACTTTTTTTCTTTTATCTGGGCCTTGATGAAATCTTTGGCTGCTAAGGCCTGATAATGGATCACTTGGTGCTAGGTAAGAATGTTTCTTCTGCTTGATTGTTCAATGCCATTTGTAGCCAACTGCAACATTCCCCAGCATGCTTTGATCACAGATAGTTTGTGCACAAGGTAGTGAAAGCATAGTGTAGAATATAAAAAAAAGATTGTGTTGCTGTTGCTTATCCTATATATGCTCTGAGCCTTAAGAAAAGATTTCAGTCTCTGGGACTGTACATTTGTCACCTTTCGTTAGCAATATTTTCATCTAAAAGAAAACAAATAATGCAGTAAAGCAAAATCTATTTACTAGTCATTTGTTCCAAGTTTAAATTTGATTTATTAAACTGTTCTACACTTCCTACAAGTACAACAGATTATAAGTATGTTTGTGTGCACCTGCTTCAGACCAAATTTTTGAACAATATTTGCATAATGTAGCTAGCCTTGAGTTTATTGCCATTTTTTTTGGTGACAGTTACTTTTTGTCAAACAGTCCCTTCCATTGTATAGCCTCCTGTTTTCTTTCCTCCTCCTAACTTCTGTAATGTAGTTAGAACAATGAAGCTAGCTTTAAGACTATCATCGGGAGGGCGGGGGGTGTTACGGTTGCACTCCCTTGGATGTGCATTACTATATACACTACCGTCTCCATATTAATAAGAAACTTTCTTTGCTTGCACAAATGTAAGGTTTTTTTGTTCAGACAAATAAGTGACTGTGTAAATGTGGTAGGCATGCTTCTGAAGCTGTTTTAACGTTGGACTCAGATATCCCCGTCTCCCTCGCTCACCTTAGCAGGGAAGTGATTGAATTCTGGAGTTGGACTTGTGCAAATACTCATGACATCTCTATATCTTATTAGAGCTGCTTGGAAAAACTGCAGTGGAACCATTTCCGAAAAATGCTTTTGGAAATCATGTCAGTTTACCAAAATTTTGATTAAGAAAACCTCGGTGGGAGGTGGTGGTGGGAGAGTGGAAATTCTGTCAATGTTCAAATGTCTTATTTTTATATTTTCAGGATCAAGTTAGATTTGTTTTGAAATTACTGTTTTATGGTCTTGTAAGAATATAACAACATTTCAAGGTGTTTTAACTAATCCAAAACGTGGGGAGGGGGGAGACAGGGGGGAGTGGTACTGTGTATGTAATTTCAAAATATTGAGGATTTTTTCCACTTCAGAATAAAACATGTATTCAAAATTTTTCATGAAATAGAATGTCCATCCTCTTCTCAACTCTCTCTCTTACCTTTTTGAGATGGTTTATATAATTAGCATTCCCTGAAGTAGGGAAACAGTTTGTAGTTAAGTCATTCCAGGCACACACAAATAGAAGTAATACTCATTCAGACGGCTTACTAACATATGGTCAAAGCACTCAACAGGAAAAAATAGAATAATAAAACAACTTAGAATTTACAAGAATGTCTTTTTCCAACTCACCTTTTCGTAGAGCACAATATCACGAGAATTATTAAATAAGAAATTGTACAAACACATTCACGGAGATGCTCACAGCTCTCTGCACAGATAACTTCCCCAAACAAGGGCTCTCAGAATCAGATGCTACATTATTTTGACGTTTGGAGTGACTTAAATTGTTTTTCATCTTATGTTAACATTCTAAAACGCTTTATATAATTCATATAGTACTCCAAAGTTGGGGCCTTTAAAGAGACAAAAGGAGATACCACAAGTTTGTGCCTAAAAAGCTTGCAACCAGAGTAAACAATATTCAGACATTTTACATTTTTCTAAATTTTTTAATTTTATCCAACCTTGTTTATGTTGTTTCTGGCCCTGAGGCCTCTATTTATTGTATTTTTATATAAAGTTGGGTTAGAATTTACATATTGCACTTCTAGTAAACTATTACTCCATGACTACTTACCCTCTCCATGTAGTCTTGGATTATCATTTGATCCTTCACTTTCTTATGGTTATTTGAAGGAGAAAGTACTTAAGGCTATAGAGGATAACGGTAACTGTGATAAAATACAACATGGCTTTACAAAAGGGAGATTGTGCCAGACCAACTTGATCTCATTTTTTGAAAGGATAACAGATTTTTTAGATAAAGGGAATTTAATTTACTTAGATTTCAGCAAGGCATTTGATACAGTTCAACATAGGGAGTTATTAGTTAAGTTACAGAAGATGGGGATTAATATGAATATAGTAAGGTGGATAAGGAATTGGTTAAAAGGGAAACTACAGCGGGTCATACTGAAGGGTGAACTGTCAAGCTGGAGGGAGGTTACCAGTGGAGTCCCTCAGGGATCTGTCTTGGGACTGATCTTGTTTGACCTTTTTGTTACTGACCTTGGCACAAAAAGCGGGAATGTGCTAATAAAGTTTGAGGATGACACCAAGTTGGGAGGTATTGCCAATACAGAGAAGGATCGGGATATCATACAGAAAGATCTGGATGACCTTGTAGACTGGAGTACCAGGAATAGAATGAAATTTGATAACAGGAAGTGCAAAGTCATGCATTTAGGGACAAATAACAAACATTTTTCCTATAAGTTGGAGACGCATCAATTGGAACGTACTGAGGAGGAGACGGATCTGGGAGTACTGGTTGATCATAGGATGACTGAGCCTCCAATGTGATGTGGCCGTGAAAAAAGCTAATGTGGTTCTAGGATGTATCAGGAGAAGTATTTCAAGTAGAGATAGGGAGGTGTTAGTGCCACTGTACAAGGCACTAGTGAGACCCCATCTGGAATATTGTGTGCAGTTCTGGTCCCCCATGTTTAAAAAGGATGAATTCAAATTGGAACAGGTGCAGAGAAGGGCTACAAGGATGGTCTGTGGAGTGGAAAACCTACCCTATGAGTGGAGACTCAAGAAGCTTGACTTGTTTAGCCTAACCAAAAGAAGGTTGAGGGGGGATATGATTGCTCTCTATAAATACATCAGAGGGATTAATATCAGGGAGGGAGAGGAATTATTTGAGTACAGCACCAATGTGGATACCAGAACAAATGGTTATAAACTGTCCATCAAGAAATTTAGACTTGAAATTAAACACAGGTTTCTAACGATTAGAGGAGTAAAGTTCTGGAATAGCCTTCCAAGGGGAGTTATGGGGGCAAAAACCATAACTGCTTTCAAAACTGAGCTTGATAAATTTATGGAGGGGATGGTATGATTAGCCTGTTTTGGAAATTGACTGATATTTGGTTACGTGTGGTGGATATAAAAGTTGCCTAAGAGGGGAGAGTACATGGGGTAGGTTCTGAGTTATTACAGAGAATTGTTTCTTGGCTAACTGGCTGTTGAGACTTGCCCACATGCTCAGGGTTTAATTGATCACTATATTTGGGGTTGGGAAGGAATTTTCCCCCAGGGCTGATTGGCCTGGGCTCTGGGAGGTTTTTGCCTTCCTCTGTAGCACAGGGCATGGCTGACCTACCAGTGAATTCTCTGTATCTTAAAGTCCTTAAATCATGATTTAAGGCAGTAAATAACTCAGTCATAGGTTGATGGCCTATTGCTGGAGTGGGTGGATAAGGTTTTGAGGCCTGCATTTTGCAGGAGGTCAGACTAGATGATCGTATTGGTCCCTTCTGACCTTAAAGTCTATGAGTCTATGTCCTTCCCTCTGCTATCTCAGAACTCAAACCCTCTTTCCTACCATCAGTTCACTATGGGTTTTTCTATGGACTAAGTACAGTTTGCTTCTGAGGCTTTAGAAGGAGAGCAAATGAAGGTTGTGCAATCAATGTTCATTATCACATTCCTTACTTTTGTTTCTTGACTTTGCAATCTTTCAATTCTTAATTTATTTCCTAATTGTAATGGTTTATTATATTGTTTTTTATTTATTTGGAGAGCAGTGTGTAGTTTTGGGTTGTGGGGTTTTTTTTAGTCTTTTTTGTAAATGTCTGTTATCTTTCACTTCTGATATGTACAGTGATTATCTGACTCCCTTGGTTATCTCTTCATGATTTGATAAAATTGTCTTTTTTTAAAAAACAAAAATGTCCCATATTCATTGACATTCTCTAGGAAAAAAATGTAAATAGGATACGATCCTATATAAGCTCACTAATAAATATAGTACTTATTGCCAAAGAGTAGCCAGTATGCTTGGTAGTTAATATTTCATTCCATTCTACAGCCATTAACTAATTATTACTATAGTGCTTTGAATGTATATAGTCCTATAAAAATGTGATATATTATATTGAGTTGCTTGCAGGTCATAATACACACCCTTACACCTTCCACTAACCCTTCAGCAAAGAATGGAAGACTGGACTTTATATTTCTGATCTTTCTAAGGTAATGAACAATCCTCTACTCCAGTTTAAAAAAACAAACAAACAAAAAAAACCTTTGTCCTTCTTTATACATAATAAAATGTCAAAGAAGGTTGCACGCTCATACTATCTTTAAGATTCTATACAAACCACCGTTAGCATGAGGCAGTTGACTTGAACATTATGCAATGAAATTAGCAAGGGGTTTTGGCTTAATAATTTCAATACAGATGGGATATAAACTAGTAAAAACAAACTGAAATGAATTCTAAAAGTAAGAAATTTTGTTCCTACTCTGTTCAGTACAGGTATGATCCAAGTTCCATTGAGGTCAATGAGAAACACGGGTAGTATTCTAGAGAAGTAGGGTAGTATTCTATAGCCTGTGGACCAAGTTTATTATGGTGGAACTGAAATTTTATTTCAGGTTTCTGTTAATTATAGAAGCCTTGATTACACAACATATGTTCCTGTGCATATGCAGCAAAACTTGCTTTAGCGACCACTTCTGAAGAGAGACCACTTAGAGAGGCCACAGAATATTTTCCCCTTATAATTTAACCATGAAGAAACAGTGAAGTGTGAAGACCTGTCATCTGTGACCAGTGACCATATTTTCTTTCTTCTATTCATAAAAACAAACCTCTAGGAAAAAATGAATGTCTGTATTTCTGTGCTGCTTCTGACTTTGCCACTGCCTTCAGAACTAGGCAGCCACCACTCTCCAGGTGTGTGTCTACACTTGAAAATTAAGTCGACTTAAGCTTGCTTAAGTTGACTTAATTACCCCACGTCTACACTACAGTTTCCTTAAGTCGACTTAAGAAGCTGCTTAAGTTGACTTAAGCAGCTGCTTAAGTTGACTTAAGGAAATTCAAAGTTGACTTTATAACACCAGGTATAAACTCGACTTTGAGGCTTCAGTCGACTATTTAAGGTCCAGGTCCTGGCAAGAAGGGACCACGGGGCTTACTTCCTTCTCCCCAGGACCTGCGCTCCAGCTGCTGGAGCACGCACCCTGGGGAGAAGGAAGCCCCATGCTCCCCACACTTCCTCCTTGCTGGGACCCTGCGGTCCCGACAAAGAGGGAGAGCTGGAGACCCACGCTCCAGCTGCCCGCTGCTGAGCAGCTGGAGCGCGGGCTGGGACCCCCAGTTTTAGAAATGTTGTCTTTTCTATACTGTATTCTATTACAGTATAAAGAAATCCACTAAGATTTAAACACAATAATATACTATATTTTGTACTATATGTAATGTTCATTTAAAAGGCAATTAATATTAATCATGAAATATTTCTTTGTCTACATTGTCTCCATTTTACATCAAGCTTTTGAAGAGAGACTACTTTTTACAAGAAGCCTGTTTTGCTAACTACCATGAATGGTTACTCTTGGCAGGTTTTACTGTCATCGAATGTTATGGGTCTGTTGAGCTGAGTGGAACTCTGTAAGATAATTAAAACTGGAATATTAATTTTGCTGCTTTACAAATTGAAGGCATAATGAAAGAGTAACCATTGAACAAAACGTCCAAAGGATGCCCAAGCAAAAGAAATAGTGGGTATAACATTCTAACTTAACTGAGAAAACAACTTGATATAACTTTTGGTGCATCAATGCCATTAATGTACTAATAATATATGTAATAAGAAAATAACTGAGATAGATATCTAAAGGTAGGTAATGACTGGTTACCAAGACTCAAACTTTTGCACAGTATGTTTTCTTACTATTAAGGAGTTTACACACATGAAATAATGGGCCAAATTCATTCCTTGAGTGATTCTGTTTGGTCATAGTAGAATTGTACAAGGAATAAAAATGTCCCACTGTCTTAAATAACAGCAGGATAACAGCACAGTGCATAATGAAGGAAAGAATTGGAGCATTGGCATGGCAGTTCAGCCAAGAGCCAAAGAATATTGGCATAGATTGCTGTAGAACCAAGTAATTATTAGCTCAATTAATGACTGGAACAGCAACAGAGTAGCACAATTAGCAATTCTTTGACTTTTAGAAATTATCTGGATGTAACAAAAAAATAAAACAGTGCCCAGGCAAAAATAATAGACCATGGATGTAAAATGTATTTAAACAGATCTCAATTCTAACAACTCTTAAAGGAATGGAGGCTGAGGAGCTGTCTGAAGATGCTATAGAATTTTTTGTTTGTGCACTTGTCAGAATTCCCTCTTCGAATGCTCAGTGTGTCTAAAGAGCATGATAAGGTCATGCTACATAGCAACACTAAAGTGTATTGAAAACTGATCTGCTGTGGAGGAGGAGATATCAGCTACAACATAAACAGTTGAGCTGATAACATCCCCAATGAAAATAAAGCAGGCTAGAGTCACTTCTTAATATAGATGGGCACACATCGAAACTTCAAATCTGTTTCTGAGTTTGCAGCTTGATTTTTGAAACCCGAAGTTCATATCCAAGTTTTTTTTTTTTTTATTTCTTGTTATAAAAACATGAAGATTGGAATCTCACTTGTTTTTCTTTGGTCCCTTCCTATTTCTCATCCACTTTCCTTCCTTCTCCATGAAGCAAAGTGTAAATGAGGTTTGAACAGTATTCTATCTGCCCCTTCTAGCATTGCATGTCCTTCACTGAAACTCAGTGCCTTATAGCAGTTATGCAAAATTCTTGCCACCTTAACATATAGCCCTCAGATTCCCAATTGTAGTCTGGAAAAAGCTAGAAAAGATCATCTCTGCTCGGCTATTTGTGTTTTTGTTTGGTTGGTTGGCTGGTTTTTTTGTTTGTTTGTTTGTTTTGTTGAGGTTTTTTTGTGGAACAAGAGACCAGAAAGTCACCAGACTTGTCAAAATAGAGGTCACCAAACATAAATTAAAAGAATAATTTAGGTGGAAAGATGCTTCTCTAACATTATTCAATAGTTTGGCCTATCTACAAATACTTCCTTTAATCACATTTAACTTGTAAGGTGTTAAGATGAGATGATACTTGTGACAGGCAAGTATACAAGCTATTTCTCGTTTTTTATTACAGATTCTAGACAAAAGAGGCAGGTAAAAGCAGAACAGATAATTGATTATTCACATTATAGTCTGGTAGTGTGACATATTAGTAATAAAACAAAGATATTTTCTAAATAAGCTGAGTATTTAGCACATAAACAATGTTCTGCCCCTCAGCTGCTGGTAATTCTGTAATGCATTCAGTGACTGGTTTATTTAGTTTTGTTTTACATTAGAAGAAAAATGTTTTCCCTGTGACCATAGCTAAATGATTCTGTGACTCTAACTTTTTCACATCTTTTTTAAAATTTCCTACACATATTTTTGCTTTTTATTAATTTGTCCAGTTTTACACTTACTGCAATGCTAATATTTCTCATTTAGAAGTAAAATATGCACAGATTTTTTTTATGAGAAAACCATATTTGCTTGGAAAATGAACCCAATTTTCACTAGAAATTGAACCATTTTTTCTTGAAAATTTGTTATATGGGACTACCCACATTGCATTAAGTTAACCATAGGATTACAGCTAGGATCTCAACACCTTATAATTTAAAATAGTCTTAGACAATTAGGGTTTTTTTTTTGTTGGGTTTTCTTGTTTGTTTTGTATTTTAGTTTTTATAATCCTTAATTATATGTTTTTCTACTAAGGAGAAAACGGGTTGTGTGAAGCATCATGAACAGTGAAGAATAGACAGCATATTGTCTCTCTTCCAGGCATAATGAGAACATTATATATTGAAACAGATAAAACATCAAACTGAAATGACCCTACCTTGGAATGTTGTTTCTATTACAGAGACCACAACTGAAAACAGGACCTTACTATTAAGGTGCTGTACAGACACATGGTTAGAGACGTCTGTGATGTTTCCCAAGTGTACCCAGAGTTAAAGCACCTCACCACCACCTACACTTAATATGAGGATGTCTTGTCTGTGCCTGCAGTAGATGAGTGCCCTGAAACCATTAGCACTTGGTAATATAAGCACTGTCTTCCAGGCCTCTTCAGGTCTTGCAGTGCAATGTACACTTAGCAACCCTCAAGTGTTCTTCTGGAGTACCCATTCCCGTTCTGCTGAATGCTTTAATAGCTCTCAGCTCCTCTACTCCTAAAAGAATAGTACATCAAAGCTCATTAGACCACCGGCATGCAAAACACTCATCACTTAGTTTCAGATAATGAAAACAAGAATGTTTATTACAGATCTGGGATTCAAAGGATAGAAAGGAAAAACATTAGAAACAGTTACATATAAAAAAAAATCATACCAGGCTTTCTAGAGCCTAAACTTAGCAAACAAGGCATTCCACTAGCTACTTCACAAATCCTTTTCCCATCATTTTCAACCAGGTTTGCTCGGATTCCTTATAAGATCAAGCTCATGGGTCTCTTCTCCTCCCAGACTGAAGAAATAACTGGGGATTTACAGATATAGTGTTAAAAGTTAATTCTTACTCCTAAACAAGATAACCCCTGCTGAGTTTTTTTCCTGATGTCCCTCTCATGTATTGATGTAGCATGTTGCTTAGACGGTACTTGAGTTTTCACTGTGAAATATACAGTATTAATTTACACATGCTCAAACAAAGTGAGTTGAGAGTCTCTCCCTTGCTCCCTCCACTACTGAAAGGATTTTGTAGGTATCCTTTCAGTGACTTGCCTTAGCTCACAGACCTACCAACAGTAATATTTTAGTAATTTGTAACTCTTCGCATATGTTTTCTGTACATACATCTCACAATTATTATGATGGCCAAAGGCTTTCATTAGAGACCTTACCTGATATTTTTGGTGGGTTAGTTAGTAAATACTATTCCCAGGAGATTTCTATATCCCTAATGTATCTCTGTATGCTTAGCCAGATAGTGTCAAAAAGTCCTTAGTCACAAAGTCCATTCCACAAAGAACTTAGACTCATAGGGTTGGAAGGGACCTCATAATGTCATCTAGTCCAACCCCTGCTAAAAGCAGGGCCATTCCCACTAAATCATCCCAGCCAGGGTATTGTCTAACCAGGCCTTAAATATCTCCAAAGATGGAGATTCTACCACCTCCCTAGGTAACCCATTCCAATACTTCACCACCCTCCTAGTGAGAAAGCTTTTCCTAATATCCAACCTCGAACTCCTCACCTACAACTTGAAACCATTGCTCCTTGTTCTTTCCTCTGTTACTACAGAGAACAGCCTAGCTGCCTCCTCTTTGGAGTACCCCTTCAAGTAGTTGAAGGTTGCTATCAAATCCTCCCTCAGTCCTCTTTTCTGCAAACTAAATAACCCTAGCTCCTCCAGTCTTTCCTCATACGCCATGTGCCCCAGCCCCTTAATAATTTTCATTGCCCTACACTGGACTCTTTCTAACTTGTCCACATTCTTTCTGTAGTGGGGAGCTCAAAACTGGACACAGTATTCCAGATGCGGCCTCACCAGTGCTGAATAGAGGGGAATAATCACATCCCTTGACCTGCTGGCAACGCTCCCACCGATGCAACCCAATATGCTATTGGTCTTTTTGGCAACAAGAGCACACTGTTGACTTATATCCAGCTTCCCGACCACCATAACCCCCAGGTCCTTTTCTACAGTGCTGCTACTTAGCCGATCGGTCCCCAGCCTGTTGCAGGACATGGGATTTTTCCGTCCTAAGTGCAGGACTTTGCACTTGTCCCTGTTTAACCTCATTAGATTTCTTTTGGCCCAGTACTCCAATTTGTCTAGGTCTCCCTGAATCCTGTCCCTGCCCTCCAGCGTGTCTACCATTCCTCCCAGTTTGGTGTCATCCACGAACTTACTGAGTGTGCAATCGATCCCATCATCCAGATCATTAATGAAGATGCTGAACAGAACCGACCCCTAGGGCACTCACTCAGTACTGGTTGCCAACTAGATATCGCACCATTGATTCCTACCTGCTGAGCCTGATGATCTAGCTAGTTTTCTATCCACCTTACAGTCCACTTGTCCAACCCAAACTTCCTTAACTTGCTGTGGGAAACTGTATCAAAACCTTGCTAAAGTCGAGGTATATCACGTCGACAGTTCTTTCCGCATCCACAAATCCAGTCACCTCATCATAGAAGGTAATCAGGTTGGTCAGGCACGGTTTGCCCTTGGTGAATCCTTGCTGACTGTTCCTGATCACTCTATTTTCCTCCGAGTGTTTCAGGATGGATTCTTTGAGGACTTGCTCCATGATTTTTCCAGGGATCAAGGTGAGGCTGACTAGTCTGTAGTTCCCTGGTTCCTCCTTTTTCCCTTTCTTAAAGATAGGTACTATATTTGCCTTTTTTCAATCCTCTGGGACCTCCCCCATTCGCCACGAGTTTTCAAAGATAATGGTCAGCAGCTCTGCAATCACATCGGCCAACTCCCTCAGCACCCTCGGATGCAGTTCATCTGGCCCCATAGACTTGTGCACATCCAACTTCTTTCAGTAGTCCCTAACCTGACTTCCATCACCGAGGCCCACTCTCCTTCTCTCCATTCTGCATTACCTAGTGTAGTAGCCTGGGAGCTGACCCTCCCTGTGAACACTGAAGTAAAAAAAACATTGAGGACTTCAGCCTTTTCCACATCATCCACCACAAGGATACCTGCCCCATTCAGTAAGGGACCTACACCATTCCTGATCTTCTTGTTACTGACCTACTTGTAGAACCCCTTCCTGTTATCCTTCACATCCTTTGCCAGCTGCAACTCCAATTGCCCTTTGGCCTTTCTGATTTTATCCCTGCAGTCCCAAGCAATATATTTATATGCCTCCCTAGTCATCTGCCCAAGCTTCCACTTCTTGGAAGCTTCTCTTTTATGTTTCAGCTCACTTCAGAGTTCTCTGCTAAGCCACACTGGGTGCCTTCCACATTTGCTGTTTTTTCTTCACATCTTCCTGTGCCCTTAGCAGGGTTTCTTTAAAATGCAGCCAGCTCTCTTGGATGCCTTTCCCCTTCAGTTCAGCCTCCCAAGGGGTCCTGCCCATCAGTTCCCTGAGGGAGCCAAAATCTGCTTTTCTGAAGTCCAGGGTATGTGTTCTGCTTCTTTCCTTTCTTCCTTTGATCAGAATCCTGAATTCTACCATCTTAGGGTCACTGCTGCCCAGGTTGCCATTCACTTCTACTTCCCCAATCAATTCTTCTCTGTTTGTGAGCAGCAGGTCGAGAGGTTGTGATCTAAAAATATAAAACAAAGGGTGGGAGGTGAACTGTCCATGATCCACAGTAGATATGAGGAAGAGTTGGGAAGAGAACCACGTTCTCCATTAGAACATATTGCCTTGAAAGGAAACAAAAAGTTTAAGAGCAGTGATAAGCATAAAAGTATGCATGAGCTTCCTTGTGAACGTGATTAATTTTGAATGTCACTCTATACTTTCCCCCATGTCTGGACATCATTATTTTTTCTGAATATACTCAGTTTTGCCATAAATGTAGGTCATGCTCCATGTCCATAATGCATAAAATAAATATTTGACTTGATGCTGAGAAAGGGTCTTTCCAGAGTCATATGTCAAAGGTTGATGGAATCAGTACTAAGTAACTTTCATCTCTATGTGAGAATTACAGTATGGGAATCCAGTAAAAGAAAGGAAGCAATCCAAATTTGTCCTGTAAAGAACCATATGTTGATATACATTCTTTCATATTATTTGCAATAATTAAAAAAGAAATAGAGAACTGGGGGAAAAAAAAACAGGAGTGAGTTACTGTATATGATTTCCCAATGAAAAAATGGAAATATAAATATCATAAAAATTAAAACTTATGCTTAGGAATCCAATATGCTAATAAATTGTCAGCTAAAAGGGACATGAGAAACCAAGATTTTACAAACTTTTAACTTTTTAGTGGGATAGCTTAAGTCAGGAAAATTACTTACACCATTTCAGTGCTTGCTTACAAATGTATTACAAAGAAAGAAGCTAATCTGATGTTTATTGAAGTTGCATTTTAGCATCATTTTTTCTTTTGCTAGCTGGTAGGAGTCTGGCTCCTAGTGAGTAAACTGTCAGAAAATCATTATATTAGCCTCTGGAAATTCACTTGAATTGGAATTTGTCCAGAGAAAACAGCACATTAAATACTACTACTAATAATATTAACAGTCCTTATTTTCCAAGTGGAAAATAATGGGATAGCTCAGATAACTCTCTTGATAAACTCTATATTAAGGAGATGAATCTGCACCTTCCTTTTTAAATACATGTAATGAATGGGCAAATAAAAGGGTGACTGGGGGACAACTTGTCAATTTTTGTTTTTCAATCCCCCCTTTTATGCAGAAAAGAGTAGATAATAAAAAATATTTTTTGAAATTTATTTCTAGTTAGTGAACTAAGCCAAGTGAGAATATTTAGGATGAAAAGTTGAAATATTAAATTTTCAAATATTGAAAATTGGAATAGAAATTGGATTGTCAATTGAAACATTCAGGTTCAGTAATTTTCAAAATGTTTCACTTTGATTTTGACCTGTCATTGTTACCTTTTAAAGGCAAATTATCTTAACATTCAGAATGAACTCAATTAGCATTCAAAAACAAAACTGTTTAAAAGATGTTGAAATGGGGCAGCCTGACAACTTTTCGGGAAAAATTCAAATAACAAATTTTCAACCCCCCCTTTTTCCTGCATAAAGCGGTTTCAATGAATCAGCTTTTTCCAAGGCAAGGAAGGGGGGGAATTTTATCAAATTTCCAACCAACTCTAGTATTTAAAACAACAAATAGTTTTTCTATATAGTAGTATGGTGGAGCATTGATAGAATAACATGATCAATAGCTGTGGAAGAGCTACTGAGAATCATATCACAGTTAGCACTTTAAAAGCATGCCCAGTAATAGGCGATGCAAGATGTGGTATTGAGAACTGTGCCTTTAAGTGCTGAGCTTTCCAGGCAGAGGCTGTTTGGGGCACTGTGAAGTTCTTGTTATGCACAGCCATTTGGATGTGAACACAGAATATAGAAGGGATATGTAAATAACAAATCAACATTTGCAACATACTAACATGAATGTTTTCACATTACATACTTTTAATTGTCAAAACATCTCTCATGAGTTAAAAAAGATAGAAAGCTATTGTGTTAATGTGCTAAGCAGATCAGTTTCATACTGACATGCTTCTCCATTTGTAATCTTTTGCACATACAATGTAACACCTAGTTTGTCTGACAGAAGGTTTTAATTTGTAATGCCTATGCAGCACTAGCCTCTGAAATATTCTAGAAACCAGCTTTTTAATTGTCATAGTTATGCACAGGGCAGTATTTGCATATTCTCATTTTTAACATTATCATATGCAAAAAGCTATGAGAAAAAGAAGTAGCCTAACAAAAGTACTGAAAATGAAGTCTACAAAAGAAAGCGTGCTCGTGTTCTGATGAAGGATGAATAACATTATTCTACAGTTCCTACCAACAATGTCCTCAATAATGAGAAACCAATTTGACTCTGAATCAGGTCCAGTGGTGCTTAACATGTCTACTGTACTGCATGTGACGTACAAGAGTGTACTGAAAATAGATGATGAAGAACAAATGGAAAGATCTGTGAGAGATTTATTTGATTCAGATAGAATATGTCATGTCCTCAGCCTAGACAAGAAATCTGGCATAAAAATATTTACTGACATGGCCAAGAAGACTAAAATTAAGCAAAGGAGGAACAATTTTAGCAACTATCAGTGCAGAAATTTTCCACAGCATCCTGTCCTTGGCAAGATGCAGAGAGAATGTCTCAATGACAACTGTTCTTAGTCACCCAATAGGACCTGTGCCATGCCCTTTTTCCATTCTGATGAAGAAATGAGTATAGAAAACTGAATGAGTACATCAACTGGAAGCTCAAGCTGAAAGAATCCATGAGCTTAAGAACATTTAGCAGAAACTACAGTATACATCAGAGATGCCATGGCTGTGATTGAAAGAATTACTGCAGACAAATTGCATACATTTGATGAACTGGCTGATGAGTACTTGAGGTAGGTCCTAAAAGCATATGACAAAATTAATTCTGTAATTAAAGTCTTAACTAAGATGACAACTCAGAAAACTAGAAAAATGGCAGTGGACAGCATCTGAAGTCGGATGCAAGAAATACCAGTTAATTGGTGGAAACCCTATGTCTGCATGGGGTGGGGGGAAAGGTTTCTAAGCCCTAGTCTGCATTTATCGCCATTTTCGGCAGCAGACGATAGGAGATATGTAAGGCACGTAAAATACCTTACGTATCTCCCACTGACTTCTTAAATCCTCCCTATACACTACACTAAGCTGAATGGAAATGACTCTGGTCGGCGTACTGTAAGTGCAGTTATGAAGCTGGTGTTCCAGTTCTGGTTGAGTTATTGATTGAGCGCATCTACACAGACGCCTCAATCGAAACCTAAAGATCGTGTTGATGGCGGTGACTTTGCTGCTGTCAGTATAGACTTGTCTTAAATGTGGCATCCAACTAGCATCACTTGTGAAATTGTTCTCTGAATATATGGTTCAAAATGCATCGGAAAGTAAAGGAGCACAACCAATGAAGTAGGAAAGTCCATCACTAATACAGGTGTTGAAGAAGCTCAAGATTTGTACTGTACTCAAGAGGAAGATGACACAAGGACATGTGTGCATGCTGTCTATGCCAATATGTTTTTTTGGGTCTCTTAGTGTCAAAGGGACCATAGTAATGGATGTTTTGGTCATTGCTGTTCACTTATTATAAAAAAATGTGCTCCTAAATAATATGTGGAGTGAAACAGGCATCATTACTGGCATTTCTGACAAGTATCACTTCAAAGCTGTGCATACAGATTTGTGATGCACTCATTCCTGACTTCTGCAACCTACTTTCCTACATAATGGGATATCCTTATTTGGTGCTGGGAGAAATATCTTTAATTTTGTCAAAACAAAGGGAGATCACTACTTCAGAGAGCTTGCCAATTTGAGAGGGTGTTACAAAGAAGCCACAATTTCTATAGCAAGGAAGTTTGGTAGCAGTACTGAATGGCCCAAAGAAGAACAAAAAGAAGACGTACAGGCTATGTCTACACTCGTAAAGTTAAGTTGACTCTGTTAAGTTGACTTAACAAGGTTGACTTTAAGTCGACTTAAAGTTGACCTTGTTAAGTTGACTTAACAGTAGACATAGCTGTCCACACTGGCTTTGTCAGCTTAATAAGGTCAATTTAGTGCTATTCCTCATCCACACTGGCTTTAAGTCAACTTAAGAAGTTGACTTAACGTTGAAGTTGACCTTCAGAGGTGGTGTTAAGTCAACTTAAGCTTTTATTAAGTCGACTTCAGGAAGCACTTAAGTCAACTTAATAAAAGCCTAGTGTGGACACGGCTTTGTGAAGGTTGACTTAAATGTCCTTAAGTCAACTTAATTTGCCACTGTAGATGCACCCACAGAGATTTGCATTGCTTGTGCTTCAGACTGGCTATGAAAAAGGATAAGTCACTAGCCAAACTCCCACTTGTGTGAGGACAGTTTTGTAGAGTATGTGAAGACCATCTTGACAGATGAAGATTTGGCTGTCCTTGTTCATAGGTAAGTCAGATATTGGATCACCATTGTCACATGGATGGAAAAATATGGATGATAATCTCCCTCCTGATATGCATATATGTGGGGAGGGTGCATTCTTCAAGGGTCCTATAACATTCTTATTCGTGCCAGTTTCATTAGGGATTGCTGCACGATCAAGGATGTTTGTAGTCAGAGCAATCTTCCCTGAATGGAACTTGCAGACTACCGACAATTGATTGTTTAACAATTCCTACTGGCACGGAACCGTGTATGTGCCATGGCATGATAACCCCTACATTCAGTCACCAGAGATCAAATGATGAACAAGATGATAGTAATGATGTTGACTGGATATTCTGTCAGTGCTATTACATTTCAATATCATCTGTACAAATTCATGGTTAGATTTTTGTTTTCCCTTTTGATTGAGGTAAAAGAAAATCCAGTTTTAGGTTTTGAAATAATGCATAGTCATAAAACTAACAGAAAAGAATGAAAATAATTCAAACTGGTCATTTTAACAAGTTTATTTTATTATTTTTGTTTCTTGTTTCTTTGGATATGGCAGGATCTGACAGCTCCACATTGTAGCTCCTCTTAAAGTAGACACAGTAAGCTTTCATGCTTAATGATATGCGTATATATGTGAGGAGGGTACATTAAGTAGACTAAACCAGTAGTTTCTGCTGCTCATCTAAGATTTCTTGCAAGCATCTTAAGTACTGAGTGATCACTGGATGCTACAAGGAGTCTTCACTATTCTGCATGTTCCATTTAAAGTTAGGCACTACAGTCTCTGCGCTTGTGAGAGGCTTCTCTGTTTCTCTCCTGAAGTAAAGATATCCCAAAAGGTGGAGGAAAAAGGTAGGTGTGTGTTTGTGTGTGTGTGTGTGTGTGTGTGTGTGTGTGTGTAATATGTTAATATCATGCCTGCCAGAAGCATAATACCACCTAGTACTCTCCTGGGGTACTTCAGTTCCGCACAACTCTATATTCAAGCCAGTGCCTGTTCAGACAAATTGAATCTGAGATACTGAATCCAGTACTTCACGCTCGTGTAAAGAATAGCTATGACCAGCTGTTGTAATGCTAGAACAGTACCTATTACATGGGAAATAATGTATGTCCAGGACTGTAGTATAGAATATCTTTTCTAGTAGGCATGGTAAGGGAGGAATCACTTTGTGGATGAAGAGATTTGGAAGTACACTTCATTTCCTGACTACAAAAATCATATTAACAATTGGGTAATCGTCTACTATTACTAATTATGTCTCTAATTGAGTTTAAGAGCACCAAAATATTGTACACTTTAATTAAATTGGCTAATCGACACCTCTTATGTTTCCTAAACAGGAGTAGAAATCAATAGAGAAGAAGAGTTAGTAATGTACTCCTATCCAGGTCTAGTTTAGTCCCTGACTAAGGAAATACATCTTATTTAAGAAAACACTTAAGCAAGTTCAACTTCCCACTAAACAATAATGACCTCATGAATCACAGTGAAGCCAGCTTGGTGTTCATATATATAAAAATATTTGTAAATCAGGACCTTTACTATACAAACGGTTGTCGTGGTAACACAATAATCTTCAAACCCAGAGGGTGCAGAGCATGAAAAATAACTCTGAGGTTACACAATGTTAGGTTTTTGTTGCTCTCTTCAATAAAGAGTTTGAGAAACACATTGAAAAAATTTTGCAAGCAGCAGCTTCTGGCTCCAGGGGAAGCCTATTTTGATGCTCAGTTGCAAGTAGCAGTTTGTTCAGCAAGAGAACAAAATAGTTGTTCACAAAGCAAACAGCTCCTTTCTTCCTTTATTTATACATTACTTTTTAAAGGTCAAATCTGGTCTCAGCCAACCAGCAGACTCTTATCAAAATAGATTTTCTAAGTGATAGTGAATGCCTTTAGATTAACTGTTGAACTTATGATAAAAAATGTCACTTGTCACCTACAATCAGCTACTCTGCACAAAAAGAAAGAAGAGCGCTGCTGCATCCTGACACACGTGACGATTAATATATTTCAGCATGAGCTTGATGATACCCTACGTCTTCCCTTTGAAAGCTCATTGTTTCACACAAAAGCAAATGTAAACAGGTGTTCAAGTCATTATCTTTAAAATGTTCAGGGATATCTCTTCATGGATTTATATATATATATATATATATATATATATATATATATATTTTTTTTATTATGTATATCTTTTTTTTATAAATTTCCAGCAAATAAATACAACTCTCTCCCCCCCGCCCCCCCACATTATCAAATAGTTTTGGTGCGTAGTTTGTGGGGTTTTTTTGTTTGTTTGTTTTTGTTTTTCCAAAGCTAATTTGTAGACAGTACAGTTTCAGGCTTCAACAGTTTGGGTTTTTTTTAATAAAACAGTACAACAATTAAACACTGAAATAGTATTGAGGAAAGTCACTAATAACTAGATCATACTATAAGATGAGTTATAATATAAACTAGATAAGCACTTTCTAGATATATATCACACAGAAATAACTAGAGGAAATTGGTCCAATCTTATAATGCGCAACTGTGTCTTATAATTGATATTTGTAAAAATGGATGGAAGGTCTGGAAGCATTTCCCAAATATTCTGTTACATAAATTTTGCATTTCATAAAATAGAACTCAGAGACAAGAGGATTAAGACTTGAGCACTGGACACGCTGATGTGTGTTACATGCCAAAAAATTAAATAGACTAACTAGAGATGTACTGAAATCTTCATATCCAAAAATGTCTCATGTATTTGCATGTAGAAATCTTCTGTCTCTTTATCTTAGAGTTGGGTTATTTTATTTATTTTTTTTTAATTGATACCTATGTGTGTCAGTTATATTGCTATGTTGGAGAACTGGAAAATTTGGAACCTAAAATAAATCAGTTCAGACCTAGTTTTGATGTTTTATTCATGTTAGATTTTCTTCCTCTACTCAAGCTAGTTCATCCAACCCTAGTTGTAATATAGGAAGGCCAACCTCAGAGTCTTAAATCAGAATCTCTTTCAATTATAGATTCTGGAAATTAGACTGAGTCACTTTACCAGCTATCTGACTTTGAGGTCAAAGTTTAAAGTTTGTTTCTCAATTTTTGTTTGGATGCAGCCACATTATTGGAAAATCTTATTAGAACAGCTGCTCTCATGACATTTCTATAATTTTTTTATTACAAATATCAAGATTTTAATACCATCGATTTGAACACAAACCCTAGCCATTGTATCTTTAAAACCTAAATCCTAGACAAATGAAGTAAATACGCTGCCTTTTCACCAATGTACTAGCAAGGTCCCAAAATTTTTCAAGCAAAATTTCCATTGATTGATTACATGGGAGTTTTCTTCAAGAACTGCAGAATCAAGCTCACACAATATGTTTATTTAAAAAGAAGCTATCATTGCTCACTGAGGAGCAAGGGTCAGAGGTAGTTGGCTTAATCAGAAAATATATGAACTCTTCTAAGAGATTTACAGTAAGGTTCCCAAGCTTTAATCTGCAGTAGCCAAAAGGGGCAAAAGAAGACATTGATGGGTTCCACCAGTAACATTTGCAGAAGATACTATATAAAGACCGCTCAATTTTTTTTTTAAAAGTAGGCTTCCAAAATTTTCTTTCCTTCCTTCTGAGTTTCATTATTCTAAGTGAAAACACTGCTAGTTAAAACACTATCATACTGCATCTAGTGTAGTCCTAATTAATTTAGCCTCTATTCATTTTTGAGGATTCGTATTGTGAGGCAAGCATTTATTACCATATGCTGCAGTATTATGGAAAGGTGCAGAATGTGTTTTCAATTGGTACTTCAAATATTTTCAAATATATAGTACTTAATTATAAACTATTAATTTACTCTTTTCTCATTTTCTGATTTACTCAGTTTGATACTCTTAACCCTGTTTCTCAATTATCTCTTGCACCACCTGCTCCTCTATATATTCCATTCTTTCCATGTTTCTCTCCATTATTTGTTCCCTTTATAAAGAAGTGAATGTTAATACTTCTATTGTTATTAGCCTCACTGATAGTGCACCCTTCTACTTGGCCCCATCATCCACTTTTATACCACCAATTATTTATATTTCCAGGAAAAAAAAATTATATTTGAAATTCTGCATATTATGCCCATTTTAAATAAAATATTTGCTTTAGTTAACTTTTTTTTAGCTATAGAAAGATGTTTTGTGGCATTTATGTTTCCATCCAGAGAGGGAAAATATCCCTTTGAGAACACAGGAATTCTAAAATATAGCTTTTTTTCTGCATTTTCATGTTTGAAGGTTTCAGAATTTCTAATAACTTTTTCTAAAGTGAAATAATTAGATATGATATCCTCCGCATTTACAGGGCTATATAGATCTTTTTTTAGGCATTAGTTTAATTTTTATTGGTAGTTGTTTTATTATAAAATTGGTTACTAATATAGTCACTTATAACTGCTAAAATTGTTTGTGATTTGGTTATTATGATTTTCTTTAAAGAGCAACAAAACTAGTAAGGGTTTGCACTGAGGGTTAAAAAAAAAAATGTCTTGGATGTGGGGATAATTACCCTGATCAAGTATCAACTGGAAATTGAAACTTCAGGAATCTCCCATTATTAGTAGCAGAATTAGTAATGGTCCTATTCATTTAGTTTGTATGTGAAACTGGAAACTGATTTTTTTTTTTTAAAGTATCTGGAAGCAGTCTTGAGATAAAAGTATTAGACTGGAAATCAAGGAAAATGGGTTATATTCCTAAATCTGTGATAGATTTTCTGCATATGATTGAACAGCCTACTTAATCTCTGTTCCTCAACTTTCCACCTAGGAGAAGTAATTTTTTTTTTTTTTTTTTTGGTCTATTAAGACTCTCTGGCTATGTCTACACTTGCTAAAATTAGTTCAAATTAGTTAGTTCGAACTAACTAATTCAAACTAATTTTAGTTAGTTCGAATTAGCTTAATTCAAACTCAAAAAATGTAGTTCAAACTAAGCAAGTGTCATTCATGGCACTTGCTTAGTTCGAATTAGCGATCCCCATTCATTTCAATGGCTGGTTAGTTCGAACTAAGAAATTAGTTTGAATTAACATGGCCACATTGGCTAATTCAACCTAGTTAGTTCAAATTAACCCTTTAGTTTGAATACCCTATTCGAGCTTATTAATTTGAATTAAGGAAGTCATTAATTCAAACTAACTAAAGCCTAGTGTAGCCATGGCTTTAGTTGGTTCGAATTAAGCCTCCTTAATTCAAACTAACTTGCCAGTGTAGACATAGCCTCTGACTCTGCACTGAGAACCATGTAACCAGTTCCCTGTGCCTGGGCAGAGCACTGACTTCAATAGGCGTAGGAAATTCAAGGGCCTATTACATTTGTTCACAGTGCAGGGTTGAGCATTAGATTGTGAGGTCTTCAGGGATTTTTTTCTTACTTGGTGTGTACATAGTACAATGGGGCACTGATCTTGATTTGGAGCCTCTAGGATCAGCCATGATGCATATAACATGAATGTTATTTCTACAAAATAAAATATCAACTTAAGCTTTGCAAGCTGCAAGCAATGAGATTTTCCCAAACAGAGCACCTAATGCTAAGATTCTGTTCATGTATCCATTGATACCAATGTGAATTTACTTAGGTGGGTGCAATATTAAAGTATTAAAAAATTAACAACTGGAATAAGTGACCTAGGCAGGTTGTGGAACCTCCACCATTGGAATTTTTTAAGAGCAGATTCGACAAACACCTGTCAGAGATGGTTTAAGATGGTACTTGGTACTGCCATGAGGGCAGAGAACTGAACTCTATAACCTTTCATGGTCCCTTCCACCTTCTATGATTGTATGAATATCAGATTCAAAGTTCTGAGAAAAATCCTTGATACCTTTTACAATTATTTTGCTAGTTAATAGTATATTCAAATGTGTACCAAAGAATGATAGTTTAAATGAGAACAAACAAACAAACCAAAGCACTTAAAAGTATGGAAATGGACAGTTCATATCAGATCAAGATTGATAAGATATACTATCTTTTAAATATTCTTATTTTAAATAGCACATACTTGTATTTGAAACTGTGCTCATAAATGTTTTAGTTTGCTGTTATGAGGGCAATTCTGATAAAGGACTGGCTCTTAGCACTGAAATGGTAGGATGTGGAAGCTGAGGTTTGAAATAATTAAGAATGGATGGAACCCAGGTCTAAAATTTGGGTGACGTGTGTGTCCTTGTTCAGCATAATGTAATCTGTCTTTTGTGTACTATGGTGAAGATTATAGACAAGAAATGTCATATAGACCTTTTTTTAAACAAAGAAAATTATGTATATTTTCAGCCTTGCAACCTTTCTCTATAACCATTTAATGATGAGATCTGGCAAGAGTAGCAAAGACTTGGCTTATACAAATAATACATAAATTCCTCCTTTTTATGAATATTTTTTGTCAAAATACATCTGTAGAGAAGATCTGTGGCCTCCCTCAGAGTCTGGGCCTGAGGAAGGGCCGGGACACCCCCCCCGGACATACATGGGAACTGCAGGGCACCAGCCCCGGAAGCAGAAGGGCGGGGCCCAGACAGGAAGGGGAAGTATAAAGGCCCAGCCCACCAGCTCAGTGGGAGGGAAGCTGCTGAAGGGGAAGGACGTGGCTCCTCTCCGGCGGCGAACGGGAGAGAACCAGGCCCCTACCAGGAGGCCAGCCCGGGCCGCTCCGGCCATCCAGCCAGAGGGCCTACCCAGTTTACCAGGGCCCCGTGACTGGGAAGGGATCCCCGAGCTAAAGGCAGGAGATCGGTCCCAGGTGCATCAGGCCCCAGGGGCAGAGACGCACTCTGCCGAGGACCCTGAGGAGCTGCTGGAGCCCTGCGACCTCGAGGAGCTCCCCTCGGCCAAGGACCTCAGTGCACCAGAGGACCCACTGGCGGCGCTTGGGCCCTACGACCTCGAGGAACTGCCTTCAGTGGAGGAGACTGAGGACCTCCCCGACCTACCTATGGACCTGGATGGTCTGGTGGGGATTCCCCTAGCTATCTACCCCGGAGACCTGGAGGACGACCCAGTGGACCCAGGTACCCCAAACCCAGGGAAGGGAGGAAGAAGCCCAGGGGCGGTTGGCTACTGCCTAGTGAGTGGCAGAGCCACCCAGGGTCAGCGTGTTTCGGCAGGAGCCCCGCTGACCACAGTGGCAGACGCCTCTGCCACTGCATAGGGCCCTGGGCTGGGACGCAGTGGAGTGGGTGGGCCTGCGTCCCCCTCCCTCACCCCTTTCCCTAACCACCCGAAGTATTCAAACCCCTCACAACCCTCCACAGAGGTTTGTGTACCTTGGCTTGCCCTGCCCTGCCTGAGGGCTGGGGCAACTGACTCTTTGCCTTGTGCCTGCCCCGCCCTGCCTGAGGGCTGGGGCAACTGACCCTGTACTTTGCCTGCTCCGCCCTGCCTGAGGGCCGGGGGCAACGGACTGTGTGCCAAAAAGGGCGCCCCACCACTGCTAATTCCCCAGGAGCACCTGAAGGGGGCGCCCTCAACGCCCGCCCGGGACGCCTACAACATCCTTCATTTGGGCGCATGTGAATTGATGTGGGAAACTGTGCCTTCTATGGGGTTGCCAAAGAAGAAACAAAGAGAAAATTTACCTATTCGTTTCAAAATCAACCTCAAAGGGAGCATGCTCTAAAAATACAATCTCTAATCAGCATATACCCTGGTTTGGTAAACCCTGATGGTGACCAGTATTAGTGAAAAGTTGTTATGCTGTTATGTTAAAGTAATCATGAGACAAGTGTGCTTAGGGCTCAGAGATTTGCTAATAGGCTTTAAAGTGGTTTTGACTAGAATCGAAGGAATAAAAGAAGCATACTGTCAGAGGCAGAGACAGAATACAAAAATTTCCCTTTTCTTTCCTTCCACAATAGGAACGGAGACACCAGAGTTGGGGCTAGGGAGTCAGGAGACCTGGATTTTACTGTGACTTTAATGTTTACCTCTTGTTTGACTCTTTGCCAGCTATGTCATTAACCTTTCTCTGTCAGTTTGCTCATTAGCATAATGGGGCTAATGCTCTTAGTACACAGGTGTTGAATGTTAAGTACCCACCACTTCTGGTTAGGTAGTAAATAAGTATTAACAATAAAAAAGGTTTATTTGTTAATGCAATTATTCTCCAGTCATGAACTCTTAGATAAAGTGATACTATACTGTTATCATTCTTCACCATACACATCTAATGACATAACTTAAAAAAAAAAGTGTTTGATATTTTTCTTTGCGTAGCTATTTAATATTTGCTTATCGACAGTCACTTGAATTATATAAGCATGTGTAAAGTAGTGCAATTGCATCATTATTGCTTTTTTTAACAGCTGCTTTTAAATGCTTTCATAGCTGAATCAAATCTTAGTTTTAATTAGTCTGATTTTAAATTGTTGATACTAATGTGTTTGCACCTGTGAAGAGGCATTACTATGAGTTTTCAAGGTTATTAGTCTTAATGCCAACGTGTTTAATACCTGGGTATGCTAAGAACCAAAATGGGGGGTGGGTGTGTGGGTGTGAGAGAGAAACAAACAAAAAAACCCCTGTGCATTTATTACAGAGTCACTGACTGGACAGTTGTCTGAATTATCTAGGAGAGAATAGGATCATAGATGTAATTTTCATATGATTTTTTTCAATTTCTCATCTACTCAGGTTTTGTTTTCTTTCCTCTCATATTCAAATGCTTTGTATCCATTCTCATCAGATTGTATTTGAATGCTACCTGGTTTATATTGAACATCTCATAGTTTTGAGGGACAACAAAGAAAACTCAAATAACTTAAAATTATATTTAGTGGGGACAGAATGTTGGCTGAAAAGATTTTTTTTTTAAATCTATTGATTAAATTGTAATCAGTGTAATAGCATTGGATGCATTTTCTTTCCTATGCCTTTGGATGGTAATTACAATTATTATGTAAGATTATTATTTGCATTTGAGTACTCCTCTGGCTGGTGTTCTCAAAACAGTAATAATATTTAGAGGAAATAATTTTAATAAGGGTACTCTATACAAGATAATTCCACTGCTTTGTTTGACTTTTGCACATTTGTGTAATGGATCTAAAGAACTTAACCTGTCACTGGATGAACATGAAAAGCTTGTATTAAATAAGAAGATAACATAAGAATGGCCATATTAAGTCAGATCAAAATCCATCAAGCCCATATCTTTTGACAGTGGCCAATGCAAAATGCTTTAGAGGACATGAACAGAACAGTGTAATAATTGAGTGATCAGTCCAGTCCCAGATTCTGTCAATCAAAGACTTAGGGCCCCCCAGGCATGGGGTTGTATCTCTGAACATGTTGGCTAAAAACTATTGATGGATACATCCTCCATGAACTTATCTAATTCTTTATTGAATCCAGTTACACTTTTTGCCTTCACAACCTTCCTTGGCAAAGAGTCCCATAGGTTTACTGCGTATTGTGTGAAGAAGTACTTCTTTATGTTTGTTTTAAACCTGCTGCCTATTAATTTCACTTGGTGATCACTGGTTCTTATCTGAAAGGGGTAAATAACATTTTCTTCTTCATACCATGTGACTTTGTAGACCTCATAACCCCCAGTCATCTCTTTTCTAAGCTGAATAGATCCAGTATTTTTAATTTTTCCTCAGTAACGAGTGGCGTGCCCCAGGGGTCGGTCCTGGGGCCGGTTCTGTTCAACATCTTCATTAATGATCTTGATGATGGAATAGACTGCGTGCTTAGTAAGTTCGCGCATGACACCACGTTGGGGGGAATGGTAGATACTCTGGAGGGCAGAGACAGGATCCAGGGAGACTTGGACAAATTGGAACACTGGGCAGAAAGAAACCTCATGAGGTTCAACAAAGACAAGTGCAAAGTCCTGCACTTAGGACGAAAAAATACGATGCACTGCTACAGGCTGGGGACCGATCGGCTAAGTAGCAGCGCTGTAGAAAAGGACCTGGGAGTTATGGTGGACGGGAAGATGAATATGAGCCAACAGTGTGCCCTTGTTGCCAAAAAGGCCAATGGCATATTAGGCTGTATTAGTAGGAGTATTGCCAGCAGATCGAGGGATGTGATAATTACCCTCTATTTGACACCAGTCAGGCCACATCTGGAATAGTGTGTCCAGTTTTGGGCTCCCCACTACAGAAAGGATATGGACAAATTAGAAAGAGTCCATTGTAGGTTAACAAAAATGATTAGGGGGCTGGAGCATATGACTTATGAGAAGAGACTGAAGGAACAAGGCTTATTTAGTCTACAGAAGAGAAGACTGAGGGGAGATTTGATAGCAATCTTCAACTACCTGAAGCGGTGCTCCAAACAGGAGGGAGCTAGGATGTTCTCAATGGTAACAGATGACAGAACAAGGAGCAATGGTTTCAAATTATAGCTGGGGAAGTCGAGGTTGGATATTAGGAAAACCTTTCTCACTAGGAAGGTGGTGAAGTATTGGAATGGGTTACCTAGGCAGATGGTGGAATCCCTATCTTTGGAGATATTTAAGGCCCGGTTAGACAAAACCCTGGCTGGGGTGATTTGGTGGGAGTGGTCCTGCTTTTTAACAGGGGGTTGGACTAGATTGCCTTGTGAAGTCCCTTCCATCCCTATGATTCTATGAAATGGAAGCTGTTTCATACCCCTAGTTTTTGCTGCTTTTCTAATGTGTGTTTTTTTTTTGTTTGTTTGTTTGTTTTTTTTTGTGGGGAGGGGAGAAAGGAATGGGATAGGATTACCAGAACTACATGTACTATTCAAGGTATGGACTTACCATGGATCTATATAGTGGCATTATGATTTTGCATGTCTTATTAGCTATTTTTCTATTCAATTATACATTTTGAGTGCTGCTGCACACTGAGCAATTTTTTTTTCCAGAGAGCCATCTAAAATGAATCCAAGATCTTTCTTCAGTGGTAATAGCTAATTTAGACCCCATTTATTTTGTATGTGTAGTTGGATTATATTTTCTGATGTGCTTTATTTTGCACTTTTCAACATTAAATTTAATCTGCCATTTTGTGGGCCACTCACTAGTTTTGTGAGATCATTTTGTAAATTTTTTCAGCTAACTATCTTGAGTAACTTAGTGCTATATATCAACTGCTCTATCCCATTGTTTACCCTTTTCTCCAGATCATTTATGAATATGTTGAACTCCACAAGTCCCAGTACAGATCTTTGGCAGACCATGAGATTTACCACTTTCTATTGTGAAAACTGTTCTTACCTTTTTTTTTTCTATCTTTTAATCAGTTATCTCCTTTTTATCTCATGCCTGCTTACTGTGTTTAGGAGCCTTTACTTTAGGATCTCGTCATAAGCTTTCTGTTAGTCCAACTATACTATATCAGTGTATCATCTTTGCCTACATGCTTGTTGGCACCCTCAAAGAATTCTCATGGATTGATGAGGTATGATTTCCCTTTACAAAATCAGTGCCATGTCTTTCCCAACATACTGTGGTAATCTAGCTGTCTAATAATTCTATTCTCTACTATATTTTCAGTCAATTTACCTGGTAACAGAAGTTAGGCTTACTGACTGGTAATTGCTGGGGTCATCTCTGGATCCTTTTAAAAAATAAGTTGCATTAGTTATCCTCCAGGCATCTGATATATAGTCTGAGTTAAGTGATAGCTTACATAGCAAAATTAGTAGTTCCATGATTTCATATTTGAGTTCTTTCAGAAATTTTGGATGAATGCCATATGGTCCTGGTGACTTAAGATGGCTCATATCTCTTTTTAGACTACTTTTGTTCTTATTTTGAAATCAAGTTGCATTTTCTGTATAGCTTTCCCTTTCAAAAGTACATGGGATCTTTTAAGATTGCATGCAAGAGGAGTTTAACTTAGGGGGTCAAAAGTATTTCAAATTGAGTCATAATTTGTGATTCTGTACTGCTGCATTCTTTATGATGGGTGAGGAATATATGAAGCAAAATAAATTTGACAAGTGGTCTATTTTTTACTATGAGAAACTAAGTAATAAAATAATGGGTGCAAACTCTTTTGATAATATGTAATTTAAATAATGGCAAAATTACCACTATCATCTCAACACTATCCACCTTATAGCATTGTGAAAATAAAATTTTAGTAGCTATTCTGACTAATTAGGCAGACACAGTAGCTGTTGATAACAAGCTTTTAAATAACAATTGATTTTCTGCTCCTCCTAGCTGGTTCATTCCTCTGACCTAACCTCTACTCTCCCAGCGAAGAAACAGCAAAGATGATTCCACTAACAAATCAGTCTTACAAATGCTAAGACTATCTAGTGAAACTGAAAAGATGAATATTTCAAAACAAAACAAATCCTTTTTAATGGTACAGTTTTCACTGACAGAAGCTCTGAAGGTAGAAGTTGTCTTATCTACCCCACAAGTACTATGCAGGTGAGAACAGTGCAAACTTTCACATGCTGCACAATTAATGGCTCAACTTGTAGTAACAGTATAGCTTGACCACTGAGAATACTAAGTAAGCTGCAAATTAATACCGAATATGTCAACTTCCTGTGATATGGACCAAGATATCAAATTCTTTAGTCAGTGGCTTATGTGCATAAGTATGTTCAACTATCTTTTAAAAAGAAGAGTTGCCATATAAATGAAAACTAGATTTTGTTCTCAGTTTTCTTTAAAATTTATCTCCCACTGACTTCCCTGCACCCTAGTTTGCCTTGAACTGTTCATGTCTGAACACAGATTAGAGATTTGGACAGGAAGAAGGGGAGAAAAGCAAAAATATTGCTTTATTTTTTTCAGTGCTCTATTATTGTTTAATGATCGCAGTCTTCTTAGTTCACTATTTTATGCATTCTAGTGTGTGTGTGTGTGTAACAGTGTGTAATTTTGTTAGGGATGAGGTTCACCCCTCTCTTTCTCACTGGAGTGAAAAACTACACTTATCTGAACTGGCTTCACAAGAACTAGTATCCAAACATTCATGAAAGTCCCTCAATACTTAAGGATTTCCTCAGTGACTTGATACAGAGTGCCTGTCAGGCAAATGGGATAAAGTTAGTTTATCCTCGTGGTCAGAACAGGCATCAAGAACTAGCATCAAAACTGGAGCCACTAATGAAAAGCTGGAGCCGAGAATCAAATCAGAGGGCAGAAACTGGAGCAAGCAAGGTAACAGGCCAGGTGGAGTTCAAGGCAGGGGTGAGTAAAAGGCAAATCTGGGGGCAAGGCAGGAGTAGCAGGAACAATTTAACACAGAAACAGTCACAGTTGTGGGGCATGAGCATTGAGCAACCAGAGAGGTAGCTGCTGCTGTGGATTACGGGCTTTCTAGCCTCTCCATACAATCAGGTGGTGTGGCCAATTAGGCAGCCTGTTGCAAATCATCTATATACTGTTGAAGCTGCCTAATGACTGCTCTGCTACAGGCCTCGACTCCTGAAAGCACTTTTCTCTACACTCTGTTATGACAGCTTTTTTTTAAAAAATAAATAAATAAACTATAGCCAGGGAGATGTCCTGCCTGCTGAAAGGTTCCTTTTTACTTCCAAATGGCTGTGACCGTTTGCTGTTAACTTTGATAATTTCCAATGAGGTCTTCTGGGATGTAATTAAGGTAGACGACAGAACTTTGCATTGTCTTGCCAGGTGACCTCCCTCTTTTTTGAATGGGTGGGTCATCACTGTAACACATTCTACTCCAAGTCTATAAGGTACACTTCCAGTATAAATGCATTATTCCTTAAATATTATCTGGGCATGCATCTTGCAATGATTACAAATCTTGACAAGCCACAAACTTTCTATAGATACCTTGCATGTTACTCTTCATGGATAAATATCCTTAAGACATGAGTTTGTCAGGTGTGAGATGGATTGTTTGTGAAGCCTGGTACAGGGGACCCTTGGACCTCATGAACAAATTTCTGCTCAATGGACAACTGAGAATTTGCAACAAATTGAACTTTACCTCCTGACCTACTCTTCTCCCCCTACATCCCTGGGTTCCTGGTATTGCTATGAAGAAAGACCAGAAAATCCACACCTTCCCTCCCCATAGCCAATCTGGTGGTGAGGGAAAAATTCCTTTCCATTTCCAAGAAAAGATGACTACTGCAATGCCCACAGCAGCCCGCAAGCCTTGGTCCAACCATGATAGATGCGGGGGGATGGGGGGGGGGATGGGATTTGGTGACCGAGAAGTGAAAGAAGATCCATTAAGCATCACTGGACGTATGAAACCCTTTACTCCTAAGGTGTGTGAGGAGCCAATGGCTTACCTGAATCCTTCCAGCTGCTCTCAGCTCAGATGATGGCCTCCCTAACATGCCTTCCAGTTTAAAGGAGGAGGGGCCCTTTTCTTCCCCATTTGATTAAACAATCTTTTCTCTCCCTCAGCTTTGATATTGCAGGGGGATTGCATTTTCAACATCTATATTGCTAGCTACTCCCTTCATAACTACAGAAGGAAAATATCAGCATATAATGGAAAATATTTTCCAAATCATGGGGTGCATCATTAAATATGCTGTACTCTGACAAGTAAATGTTTAGCATGCCATCACTGAGCCAGCACAGATTGCTGGAGAAGTTTTGTTTGCCAATTTCAAAATAGAAGTTCCTCAAAGGCATTTGGTTGTGTTATGTCAGAACTAATGTCATAAGGAAGGTAGTATTTTTACTGATCTAATCTGTCCTTCACATCTTGCCAAGGCATAGGGTGGAGGAGGGCAAGAGACTGGCAAGTTGATGGGTGCTTATCTCAGCATATATCATAAATGGAAGAAAAGGAGACTGGAAGGAGAGAGAACTATACAACAGTATAATCAGTCCCTAGGGTATGTAAATTAGTGCCTGTCATAATAGATCACATCAGGAAGAAGACAGTTGCAGGTGGCTGTCAAATAGACAGTATTTATAAAGTAACTCAAAATTAAATATTCAGTCTGAGAAAACTGATAGCAATGTGGGGAATGTAATTAGCTGCTCATCATTGATTATAAAGGACTTTTATATTTTATTTGATAATAAGCAAAATGGAAATGATACAGATTTTCCAGTTTTACCTGGATTACTTCAGAATTTGTTAATCAAGAATTGAAAACAAAAACCTGACTAATCTGAAACATGGTCAGATTGTCTCTCAGTGTAATCTTTTCAATTTGGTGGTAAAAGGAAGAAATGATTTTAACAAAGTGCAGGTTTTTAATAACTAATCCGTTGTTAAGCAAGGATAGACAAGCTCAAATTTCTAAAAAGACTATGAAACTTTCTGAATGGAAAGGGATTTTATTACCTTTCATCAAAAAGGTATCCAAAAATATGTTATAAACTTAACATATACGTAATATAGCACAACTGAAGTGCAGCCAATTCTGAATGCTGTGGAAAAACTATTATTTGAAGACCTCAGTTCAATAGATTATTTGCTTGGGAAGTTCTGTATACCTTTAATTTGCACACACAATAGACAGGAATTCATTTTTGCTTGTCTCTTCTGAAGAACTTTTGCACAGCCGACTGTATTCAGAAAGATGAAAGGCTGAGGTGACTCTTTTCTCAAACTTGGGAACTAAGGCTCCCAAAATTATAGGTGTTGCAGGACGAGTGCTTTGACATCAGAGAGAGCACTGTGGTGCTTTCCTGGAATACACAGGGTTGTGAGGTGCCAAACTACCACCTGCCCTTAGTGTGAAGAAGCCTTGTCTCTGCTTGCCATGGGTCAGACTCTTGACACTACTGGCCAAGAAAAACACAAGCAGCCCCTTTGTCCTAGAGAAATTTACGTGGCACTCTTGCGGGTTTGTGGTAGGCACTCACTAACCCTCGAGTCCTTTAAGCTTCCTCCTGTTGTGTCCAGCCCTTCTTCACTGGCCATTCTCAATATTCCCTGATTCACTGCTCCCAAAGGAACAGAATGCTCCCAATACCAGATGTGCCTCAGATCATTCCTACACTTAACACATGGCACTTAAATACATTTATTGTGAAAAGTAAAAATATTGGAAACAAATGGTTACATATACAATGGAAATCTAACTTGTATTTTGGAACCTAGATTTACTCAACTGGTTTACTGTCATGTCTTATAGGGTTCATGCTCACCCCAAGCCCTTCCAACATACTACAGCCAGACTTAGCTGTGATCATCGGTTCATCAGACAAACCATGCTGTCAGGTTGCCTCTTTAATGGAAAATATTCAGGGTGTCTCCCTTCCCCGCAGTTATGTCCCTGATAACTATTGCTTTTCTCATAAAATGGGCACATTCCTATTGCTTTTTTTCTGTCTTTCCCCTGCTCCACCCAGTGGACACTTTCTTGTTAATTTCACAGTCTCTTGATTAGCATTTGGTTCAGTAAATAGGCCTAGGTTGTGAAGTGGACAGTATACAGCTGATCAGCCAGAGAAAGATAAGCTTCTCTTCCATTCAACTTGACAGGAACATGTTTATCACCTTCTAGTGACCTGTCGTAACTCTCAGGCCTTAAAGAACATCATTTTCAGTACAGCTACACAGTTCCTTAAACATTATCCATATGTTCGTATCACAATGACTGTGATGACCAATGGCCTTTTGGTTCTTAGTAGATATCTCACATGCCACCCTTTTGCTAAACTTAAGATGCATATATCTGATCCCTGTAAAATACAATACACCCAATCTCTCTTCTGCCAGTTGTCATCAAGAGATTCCTGTGTCACAATCACATAGGCAATTTCCTGGCTGAGTTGTTAGGAATTAAACAGCTAAAGCAATTGCTTAAATTTTGTAAGATCAGATATGAAAGGTGACGGTGAATGGCTGTGAAGTTCTAACACAACAGAAGATATTCATATATCTTAAGACTTGAGTGCAATCCATACTAAGATTTTATAAATTAATGCATATTCTATTTCTTATCATTGAGACTTTTCAATCCAGGATGTAATCCTGGGAACTACCATATGCATTTCCCCCTCTCCCTCCCCTCCCCAGTATACTTGGAATTGCTTCTGAGTTGGCACAGGGAAAATTGTGATACTCTGTTGCTAGTATAGGACATATGGAAATTACAGTAAGAGAAAGCAGGGATGTGGAATCCCTTCTCCATGCTGTTCCTGGAGTGATGACTTTTATGCGCTGTCCCATATACAGAGATTGTAGCAAACTATGATCAGGGCCGTCCTTTGCAGGGGGGGGGTGGGCTTGAACGGGGCAATCGCCCTGGGCCCTGCAGCTATGTGCTATGGCTATGCCGCATTGTCCCTGACCATGGCCGTGCTTCACCCTGCCCCCATTGCCTTTAGCAGCAAGCACCCGGTGCGGTGGCGGGGCCTCGGCCGGCCAGCTCCCAAAGGTGGCCTCAGGTCCCACTCCCCAGCTGGGGCACTGGTGGCGGCAGGGGCATTGCTGGATAGCAAAAAGATCTGGGGCTGTGGCCTCCCCCAGCCCCACCTCTTGTTACTCCCCCCCAGTAGGCTCCACCCCTAGATCCCACCCCCAGCCAGGCCCTGCACCCAGCCAGGCTCCACCCCCAGTGTGCACCGCCGCCCGTCCACCTCCTCTGCTAGGTCCTGCCTCCAGTCACAACCCCCCCCCCACAGACACACACTCAGAAACAAGCCCCAAGGCCCGTGTGCCCTAGGCAGCCCCTTCACATGTCTAAAGGCATCAGTCTGCACTGGAAGTTCTTACATACCTGAAACAATTTACTGTGTGTGACAGTCCCCTCCTGCTATCTGGTCTGGTGTTCTGCTTTGCCCCCTCAATTGCTCACGCCTGGATTTTTAAGTATGTGTCCTTGTTTCTCCAAAACACCCTCCCCTCCTGGCCTCAGGTGATCTTTCCCTCTCTGGCAGAAGCAGGTATTTTGCATAGCTTCAGTGATGTATCCTTTCTGTCCACATGCTGGAAAAAAGCTCTGATTCTGTGGCCCTCTCCGAAGCCATGTGAAATATACATAAGTCTATGTATGATGCTGCAGGAAACATACTATAGCAATACTGCAGAGCATGTTATGTGGATTCATAAAAGAACCTCATCTGCCACCCTGCTGACACACACCGGAGAGAACTACTGCTTTTAAATAATGCCCACCCCTCCCATGAACTTTGCTGTAAAGTTTGCCCTCACCCCCAATCTTCAGGGTGGCAGCAGGAGAGTGGGGAGAAGGGAAAGAGTGGAAGGGGAGCATTGCAGCTGGGTAGCAGGAACCAGGAGAGGCAGCACAGCAGCTGCATTTTCCCTGTTCCAACCCTGGACCACATGGCTGAACATGCCACAGGGCAGGGAATTTTAAAAGGCTCTGGCTGGGTCCCAGCTTCCAGGTGCATACAAACCAGGTGGAGGAAGTTGGGGAATTCACAAGGCAAGCAGGTAGACTACCTGGAGCTGCCAGTGTGGTGCCATGAGCAGGGTCACACCAAACTAGCAGACCCAGCCAGCCAGGCTGCTTGCCTTGTGCCTCCCCTGCAAATAGCCAAAGAGAAGACAACAGAGTGAACTGAAAAGGCAGAGAAGGCTGCTGCACTGTTCCTGCCCTCTCACCCCCAGCTCCTGCCAGGCTCTGAATCCCTCTCCTAGGAAAACAAAGCAGTAAGGACTTAACAGAAAAAAATGAGTAAGTCCAGTCTGTGATGCTGTCTGGATTTAGCAGACCATTATGATACTATTTCTTATTAATATTTTATAATTGCAATAATTCACAGGATTTATGTCATGTTTGGTATCAATAGGAAGGTTGTAACTTGTTAGAAATGAGTATTTTGTCAAGTGTAGGTATCGTATCTGTATTAGAAGGTATGAATGTGTTAGCTGTATCTGTATTCCAAATTGTGTGATTCTGAGTGACTCACCAGGTGGGTTTCTCCCCAGACCCATTGTACCTGTGCCTCCCTTAATGGGCCATTAAGGAAACAATGACTGCAGACCTGCCGTCTGGAGTGTTTCTCACATTGCCTCTGAGGCAGTTCCCTGCTTAGCTCCTCCTCCCCTGCAAATGGGCTGTCTGCACATGTGCCTGCTGGGGAAAAAGGTTAGGGGCTCAGGCTATTTTACCAGCAGGGTTCTGGCCCAACGGCAACGACGCCTATGGGTGGCAGCAGCCTTGGGTCCTGGCTGGGGTCGTCTCTGGGGACCCAAGGACGCGCCGCTGCTGGGAGCCCACCCCTGGGCCTGATGATCCCATCAAAGCGCGGCCTTGCAGAGGGATACTGGAGTCCCCGGCCACAGCTGGCTACCCCAGGGCCAGCTCCTGGCAGCAGTCTCGGTGCCGCGGCCAGGGCCAACTCCCGCTGGTGACAGGGCCTCCGCTTGCTGGGGTCCTGGGGGCAGAGTGGCCGACCCGGTCCGCCCTTCCCCCCTACAGCGTGGGGTGGGGGCCCCCGAGGCCAATTGGCCCTGGGCCCCGCTCCACCCTAGGGACGGCCCTGACCATGATCTAGCCGTGTATCTTTTTAGCGAAAGAGAAATCCAACGTCCCTGTATTCTTGGTAGAGATTTCCAAACATTATTATAGTCTCATCTATATTTTTTTAGAACTATTTAATCTGACAATTGAACAAAATATTATCTAATGTTTAATCCTTCATGGAGGTTAGAAGGTCTAAAGAAAGAATACCATTTACTAGTAACTGTAGAAAATCAAATGTCTATTAGTGTTTGGGGTGAGGGAGAGGTCATAAATGCTTTTGCCTCTAGCTCTTGTATGATCTAATGAGATCACCACCTAGAATTTCTCTTCCCTAGTAAGAATTCACAGGACTCAGAAAACCCTCTCAATCCCATAGAAGGAATGGTTAATAAAAATACACTGTTATAAATGACTTTAGTCTTACCCTTTTCCCTAAAGTCAAAGATGATGATATTGCAGTCCTAGCTAGTGTGAATACAGGCCCCTGTGCCACTGCAATAATATGTCGAAAGAGCTTGCTGCTTCTCTTTCTCATATGGATATGGAGTGGGGAAAAGAAATAAGTAAATTGTAGATCAGCAGTTGGTCCCTCTAAATTCTACCACTCTACTTTGCTTGATTAACTTAACTTAATTTCAAAACACAAATGATATAGCATCTTCTAAAATACAATCTGGAGGAAGGTAAGATGGAAATTATTTTCCCCCTGTTCAATGATATCTTACTGGCATCCTCCTTGGTAAGTCCAGATAAAAACAAATCTACCTTCCTCAGACATCTTTCTGTTAGAATATTGATGATGATCATGAAATCAAGATTTCCTTTGGAAAAGCTTTATTAATGAGCAAGCATGACAAGATTCAAAGATAAGGTTCAAATGTTCTTAATGGAGTTCAGATGTTATATAAGGCTCTGAACTATTGTATGCTAGCCATGTTCCTTACACAGTACTCAGCAGATGGTAAGAGGCAACATCTTAACTTAATTGAGCAACAATATACAGTCCTGTGATTTCTTGCAGACAGATTGCATTTCACTCCAAAGGTAGCTACATTTCAATACTAAGTAAAATGAATTTGTGTAAATTTATAAATTACTTTGGGATCTTAAGGAATGAAAGGCAGCAAAAGAAATAAAAGGTTCTATTTTTATTTTTTGTAGATATGGTAAGCTTTTTTCCTTTTGGGGTGCTAGGGAACAAAATAACTGATTTATCAGAGTCTTGAGTGACAGTCTAGATATGATTTCTGCTGCTAAATATGTCCCTAGAGCATTTCAGGCCATGGTTCATTTTCCACCAGATCACACACATCTATCAGGTGACTGTGTACATCATATTGGATAAAGAATATAGGATTAAATTCATTTTACCTCTCTCCTTTGAAATAACACTGTTAAAATGGCACTGTCTTCTCCTTACCCCTGCTTCTGTTTCAGTGCATCCACCTAAGGGCCAGGGAGAATCTGACTCTGAAATTATAAATGTTTTTGGGCGGTGATTCACTTTCTCTGTCTTCTATAACATATAGCTTGCTCTGGACATTTATTAGATAAATAACGATCATGTACCCAACTCCATCTGTGCAACAGGATTAAATAAAGAGAGGAAAAAGATAGGGCTCATTCTGTTCCCTGTTGGGACAGGACTGAACCAATAGTAGACACATTATGAGAGATATTCTAATCCTGAGTCTGGCATTTAACTTCTCTTTCTCTTCTAGGAAATTACTTAATTTCTCTACCTCACTTTCCCAATCTGTAAAATGAGCTAATATTTTCCTCGCTCACAAAACTATTGAGTGAATCTATTCTTGCTTTTCAACACTCTTGAACACAAATATAATTCAATTTTATTACCTCACAACAGTTCTGTCAAATAAGTGTTTTTTGCTGGAGGCATCACATGTGATTAAAGCTGCAAAGGTGGTTTAAACAAATTTTGTACCTAATTTTGGGTCTATAGAGCTGACTCCCCTCTCATACCAGTATAAAGCAGGAGAAACACCACTGAAATCAATGAAGTTAGAGTGGTTCAGCTAAGGGAAGATTTAGAATCTTCAATTTATTTGACAAAACTACACTGATTTTATAAATATGACTTAAAGACCAGCATTATCACTTTGTCACGATATATATGTGACAATGAGACAATACTTGAAGTGAGGTAGATTTATTAGCAAGAATCTGTCTCAGTTCAAATTTGGGAGGCTGAATTTTTGATCATATTAAACTGTCAAGCTCTGGTAGAATTTAGTGGTATTTGTTAAAATTGAAGAATTGTCCCATGGTGAAATAGTTATTACCCTCACTCAAAATTAAATGCCATGTTGTGGGGTAAACAGTGTTCAATTAATAATACAATTTCTTTTTTTGAGCAATTTTAGTCAAGATATTTTATGAATAATACATAGAAAAATCAACATTGACATATTATTCTAATGTTTAGTATTTCTTATCCTGGGAATTTAATAGCAAAGGAAATGGTAAAATAACATTACAGTACCTTAACGGAAATTTTAGAAATATTTAACTGAGAGTACCTGCAGTTATCTCCTTTTCTATTTGATTTATGAAGAAGAGCCCTATAAAAGTGTTTATATTTAAATAACCATAGGAATTTAAAAAAATTCTTTATCTTGGACTTTCTTTATTTAGACCCAGATTTTTAAATCTATTTAGGCATGGCTGTTCTCAGCATTGCAATGCCTAACTGATTTAAATGCCTAATCTCATTTTCAAAAGGGATTTAGATAATTTTTTGAAACCAAAATACCATTGAAAGTCAATTGAATTTTGTCCTGCTTTTTCTGGCCTATGAAAGGTATATTCAAGAACTTTCAAAATCCCTCTATACTAAAGCAGTTGGCTTTCCTATAAACAATAAATTGAAGAATTTTAAACTAATATAACCTTCCAAAATAGATATCATGCAGTGCAGAAAATACTGAATTCATAAAACAAAGCACAAAAGAAAGAGTAGTAAGAATTTCCCAGTCAGAGGGATGATCTTAAATCAACAGTTACGAAGTAGCTAATAAAGTCAGACAGATAGATGGAAATGGAAGAACACAAAACTCATGTAAAAAATTGATTCTTTTAAATACACATAAGCAGGGAAAATTCTGGTTCCATAAGTTTGTTTGTTTTTCCCTTTTAAACACATGATTGTATTTATTATGGAGGCAGATGTGCAAATAAAACCATGTTTATATGGTTCAGAGGTACAGAATACAAAGAGAGTTAGGCACCAGGAACAAATGGAAAGGCAAAATCACTGTGTCACTTTAATAAAAACAATAATAAAATAACTTTATCAATTGCTAGGAGAAAATGGCTTAATATTTGCAGGGAACAAAATTTTAATCTTCACAGATTACAAACCCAGTTTTACCTCTGCCAGTTGGCCCTACTGTAAAGATGTCTTTCAAAGAACAAAATGAAGTAGCTGTAATATTGTTTCCAGAAAAGGTTAAAATACAACGTGAAAGCAAAGCTTAAATCTTTTGTTATTTGAAATTCAGCAAATTGATTCTTAACAAAAATTAGAGAGGGCAATGAGAAGCTTCGAAAAGAAAATTTTAGAAATAAATAATCAGGGTTTGGTTTGGAGAGAAGATCTTTTATTATAGCAAAATAGGAATATTGACCTTTTTTGTAATGGAGTAATGCTTTTTGACATAACAGATAACGCTTTATTTGTTTGCTTTAATATCCACCAATCAACTATAGATGACAGATTTTCAGGTATTTTTGGGAAAACATATAACATAGGTATTTTATAGGTCCCTATAATGACATGGTTTAACATTCTGTAGCCATTTTAATGCCAATATATATCTGTACATTACAATAACTAGTTGTCTTCTTTTTGCCAATTCCCTATTTATGGTTGACACCTTTTATGGCCTTCTTCCAAAACATATTGTCATTCTCCATGCTGTAAAGAAGCTTGGTTTCTCCAAAGTCCAGTGATATCCAGTCCATGTACTGATGAGTCTTTGGCTCTGCCTTGTTCATCTTCTGTCTGCAGTCATTGCAAGAGCCATCCTACAGATAAAGCCCCTGATGCAAGTGCCCATACCAATATAACCTATCTTCCCATAACTTGTCTGCATTTAGAACAACCTGCATTATACCTCTTGCAACCTCATTTTGTTTCGTATCAATGAGTGACAACCGTTTGACCATCTCAGTATTTACATTTCTGTGGAACATGTACTGATTTCCTTTATTTATAATGATTAGCAGTATTTGTATTAAAATATTAAAAGTAAAAACATGAAACAAAAAATATGGAATGACTGGCCTTTCTTGTGGCCTGTAATGCTTACTAAATACTATGTGGTCAAGAATTACAAATAACGAAGTCTGAGTTTAAGTTCTCAAGTCCATAGATAGACACCTAACTAAGTGGCCTGATTTTCAAATGTACTTAGTTCCTAGAAGCTGTGACTGAAATCGAGCTTTAAAACAACGGGAGTTTTTGGGTGCCCAGCATTCTTGAAAAATGAAATGACCTATTTTATGGATTTGGATAAAGATATAATTATGGATTTGAGAGGCTAAATTGGGGATCTTTTTAAAAAAAAAAATCCTGATGAAAGACACTTTTCTCTATAGCTCCTTTTATTATTCATAGTTACTTCTATCATTGGTTAGTCCTGCCACAATTAAACAAGAGAAATCAATTTCTTTTGCTATCATATTTGCTGTTTTCATGAGTGGCTGTCTTGGTGGTGGTCTTTTCACCAGTCTCTCCGTCCTGTATGCATATACACAAACACACACTGGTGCATGTGCTTTACAAATCTTTCGGAACTGCAAGTCATTAAAGTTTTACTAAAAGAACTTCTCTGTCTAGTAGCAGTTAGGTGGTTTTATTATTAAAAGAAATAATTGGGATCCTGAGTCCCTAAAAGGTTGCACTTAAAATCCTATAAAACTCTTAGCTCATTATGAAGCCTAATAATGCTAGATGCAATTTACAATAAAATATTATTTAAAATCCAATATACTGTAGCAGAGACTTGTGGATTATTATCAGTAATGCTCTACTACTGTCATAGTTTTGTAGTATATATTGTCATTAAGTACCTAATCATTGTACACGTGTTTTACCGTCAGCAGGTTTTCAATCTGTAGGTGTCCCAAAGGCAGCCTAGTAATATGCAGTGAAACCAGAACATTAGCAGCAAACCATCCATGGCACTGCAGGAGTTTTGCTTTGTTCTGCTATGATTAGTTCACCTTCAGGTAGAAATGAAAAAGCCATGAAATTCTTTTATTCCATATACCTACTTATTACATAGAATATTTGTAGTACTTTGGAAAAAGGTTTGTTTTGAACATTTATGCATTATAAACAACGCCACTTTTTGCTCACAGCGCCGTTCGTCTTCTCTCCTCTCCTCAGTTTCTACACTATTCTCTAAAAGCATGATAAGCATAAGACCTTTGGTTTGTTTGTATCACTGCTGGAACTCTACAAATGAACCATTGATGTGCAAGTTCAATAGCCTCCATTCTCTCTCAATAGGTAGGCTACCCCGAGACTTACCTTACTACCAGTATGACACACACAATTAGCACTCTCATGGCTTGGAAAAACAACTTCAGTGTATGTGAATTCTGTATACGCTACCTGTCCCATGTATCAATAAGCCTCTGGTTAATTGTTCATAAATGTTCATGAATTGGTGTCACTAGTGGACTTGATGGCTCATGTACAATCTATTATTCATTTGTAAATTATTTAGGCAGTTGATTTTTGCATCCTACATTACCATTCAATATGTAAACCAACCATGTTTCAGTACCTTCACTGATTCAGAGTCCAGTTTTAGGCTCAGAGAAGTGGCTAATGATTGCAACTGATTACTGTTCCTAAGTGAAAGAAAGCATAATTTAGTGAGCAGAGATATTTGTAGTGTAATAATAATATGCTTTTCAGGACTTGAAATAAATGCTTTATTAACATTTAATTAAACCCTTTTACTTAAGGTTATTCTTACCCAAAGGACATTTTAATTTCTTTTTTAAAGCCTATTTGGTATGTTTTTCTAAATCTTAGTTAAGAGCATAAACAGCTATATCGCTAACTGTTTATACTTCATGAAAGTACTAAACAATATGAAAATTAGATTGAAATTACGTTACTCAAATCAAGACACTGCTAATAGAACTGACTAACTAAAAAGAAAAATATGAGACCAACAACTGTTCACATCATTGCATGAGCAGTTAATAATCAAATCCCAAAGTTAACATAAGAGCACAGATTGAATGGCTTATTTAGTCTTTCTCTGTACCATTTACTTAGCAGTTTGTACTCTCCCCTGTGGAAACAATGGATTAAATTTGGATTTTTTTTTACCTACCATTGGTGACCTTCAGTAATGTTGTAAAATTGCTTTGAACCAAGGCTAATTAATGCCCAGTAGTAACTTTTATTATGAGCTACACATCCTAGAATAGTCAATAAAAATGAAAATCTCTGCCCAAGAGTATTAATTTGATATGAGTATATAATAGTTTTGTTTAATTTATATTTAAAAGAAAAAATCCATAATGTTGAAACCTCAGTTTTAAAGGTAAAAGGGTGGAATCTGATTCAGTTCTAATTTTCCTTTTAGAAAAATGTTTAATTAGATGGCACTTCAAAGATGAATGAGTATAAAAATGCATTCCTAAATAAGGTGGAAAGATGCATCTCGTGGTGCTGAGAAGCACATACTCATCTTATCAGTAAAATAATGTTGATACTAGAACTAGATTCAGTTACAATGAAGAGATGTGGACACTCCCACATTTGCTGTAGAGAACAGTCTTGCCTTGATGGGGATAGACTAAATCATTTCCTAGGTATTTTGATTGCTAATATCTTTTTAGTGTATAGTACAGTGCAGTGCCTCATGTAAACCAGTCACAACCAGGAGAATAAACCCAAACACAGATCAGAAAATAAAGATAAGAACACAAAGTAGGGGAGGGTTTTCTAATCCAGCAAAGGCACCTTTGCTAGATATGCCCTTCCCACCTTTTTTACCTTGTCCACCTTGTGGACTTGAGGGTTCTCCTTCACTGATAGCAGGACACAAGGGCATTTTGGCTTCAGCACAATCAACAGGAGGGCTTATAAATCCTTCCCACTGTGGAAGGTACTATTCTGCACCCAGAAGGAAGAGTACTCCTGCCCCCTTTTGAAAGTAACATAGGCTTGGGTTTGCTATGGGTCTTAATGCCAGTTGCTTTGGGGTCAGGAAGGAATAGATTCCAGGTTGTTCTGGATGGGTGCTTCTGAGGCCAGACCAGCACTGCCACTCTGATACCAAGCAGGAGATGGGCAGGGCACAGGGACTGCTGTCATTTTTCCAACCTTTTTCCAAACTCTCTGCATTACTGAATTTGATTGGCCAGCAACACTGGCTGATCACAGCCAATAATGCAAACATTCAAATGCAACTACCAGAGACTGACATAAAAGCCTTAGCTCAAGCAACTGCTTTGCTGCCAGCTGAGGGAGCACCAACAGGCCATAGTGCCCAGAGGGAACAGCAGAAACTACTGGGGAGGTAGGGAAGGCAGTGGTTCTTCTGAGCACTCAGGAGTTAGGAGAAGCGTATTCTAAAAGCTGATGGAGCAGAAATGCATGCTGCCTGTCTGGAGTAGTTCAAGAGCAAACAGCATCCCTTGCATCCAGAGAAGAACAACAGTTGTGCTGGATAAGTTAGCAAGCACACCAGGTGAAGTAGGGAGTTCAACATAGTGTAGGCCAATGATACCCTCCACTACATGACCCACTGTCCCAGGGCATTCTAGCAAGGGACCACAGTAGTACAGGAACTGAGACCTCTACAAAGAGCCCAGTGTGCCATCTATATATGTAGATGTCACTTTCCTATCATGTCTTGATATTTATGCTGTGCCTGTCATGACAGGCCCTTCACTGGAACTGGTTGCATTTTTTTTTTCAAAATGCTACGCTGTTCACGAAAAGTATCCTTTCAGTTTTCAAAAGTGAAACTCCCCATCTTCTTGTACCTCTTCCCCACACAGTTTCTGTTTCATCTCTTTGCCTCATCCCTTTTCAGAGGACAAAATGCAGAGGAAATGGGAAGGTGTGTGTATGGGAAGGCATACACAAACAGAAGTTGAAAAAGAGATTTCATTTTTGGTACTGAAAAAAGTTGAGGTTTGTGGAGGTTTTTCACTACCTACATCATACCATGTATTTGTGTGTATGAGTGAGTGGAGCTTTATTTGTGGGTATAATTTGGGACTGTGCCACTTCTTCCATCCCCCTCACCCCACACAAAATTTGAACTCTAAATGTGCTGTTCTGGAATGATGTGTCTGTAACATATAAAATTCTTGACTGCAGCATAGTATACTTCTAACCTTTTAATGGTAAGTGGTCTTGTTAAGCTGAGCATGAATGCAAACAATCATTAAAGTTAATGAAATTATTCCAGATTTTTAGCTGTATGAAAAATACTTCACAAAATTATGCATCTTTGAGTGAGAATAATACCTTCTTTCTCTCGGTGTGAAGTGTCAGATCAGATAAGTGCAATGTTTTGCGAGAATCTTTTAATAGGAACTGTTTGATCATGAGACAAGTTTGAACTACATAGACTAAATACAATATTTGAGGCAAATCTGAAATAATATTGAGAGGGATTATTAATATTATTTATTAAGTGATATGATGCCTCAACCTACACTCAGGGATTATATATATATATATTTTTAAAACAATATTTTTAGCCAAACCAAGGATTTTTTTTTCAGAGGGGTGTGGGTGGGGAGGAGACACTACTATGCTTCTGCTGAGCCACTGTCCTTCCTCAGCAAGTTGATCAATAGTACTCCCAGTTCTGGGCTTTTGCCTGAGTCTTCTGCTCTGCTTTATTGAAGGGAAGATGAAGAACTGAGAGTGGGATTGCAGCTAGCCTGACTTACTGGTGGGGATAGAACCTAAGGGCTATGTCTACACAGAAATTAAACACCTGTGTGTGGCCTGGGTCAGCTGACTTGGACTCAGTCTGCTAGGCTGTAAAATAGTTGTATAGACATTTGGGCGCTCAGGCAGGAGCCTGAGCTCTCAGATCCTGCAAGGGGGGAGGGTCCCAAAGTCCAGGTTCCAGCCTCAAGCACCATTGTCAGCTGCCTAAAAAGTGGGGAGTGCTGTAGGAAAGGCCAGAATGTCAGAGGCTCCAGTAGTTGGTAGAGATGGAACACTTTTTTTTTTTTTTTTTTTTTAAATAAAAACTTATTGTGGAGACAGGCTGATTTTAATGAAATTCTGTTAGACAACAGGTTTCTTGCTAGCTTCTCTGTCCCCCACCCCCTACCCTAACTTCCTAGGAATCACACCTTGTATGCTGGTGGGGAACTGTAAGCTTAGAAGACATACAAGACCCTTCTCCAAAGCTCCAAGCTTCTTGTCAGCCAGAGTTTCTGACTGTAGCATAGTTCAGCAGGGAAGTTGCCAAGGAGCTAGGTGTCCCAAGGCTTCCAGAGTTCCCTGCTTTGCGGCTACCAGGCCAACAGAAATTATTTTTCTAAAAGTCATGTCAACTGTTTCTTGTTTGAGGAAGAGTATAAAAAAGAAATATAAGAAACCATTTGTCAATTCATAGCTATTCTTCTTTCATGTATCAGATGGCAGAGCTATTGCTGTTCCATATCCTCCATTGCACAATTTCTGTGCTAGATTAGTATATTCCAGATACTGAAGTATACTCATCAAATAGTGGTGTGTGTTAGGTATATTACTGCTCTTTTTGTTTTTCCAGGGCTTGTTGGGTCTTTGTGCCTCAGAGAGGTTGGCCTCTGCCACCTTGTAGATGTGGCTCATCCAGGAACTTCTTGGATATTCTATAATTTGTGCAGCAGCTAACTATAGTTATGGACTTTAAATGCTGGGCACTTTATGCATGGAAAAAGCCAAATGGCTGAGTTCA
>ML685796.1:14897774-15029809 GCA_007922175.1 Pelusios castaneus
GGGAACATATTCTTATATTCATGATAAAGATTATTTTTATTCCTACTAGTAACCATCTGAATAATTAATCTTCTATAATTGTAATAATTTCTCAAATTTCTTAGTTTGGAACAGTAATAGCTTGGCGTATTTTCTGATCTATTACCTTGGAAGCAACCTAGGATAACTACCAAGTCAGTAGAGTTTTTCTGGATTTCATATTTCACCTGATATTGGAAAAGGCAAGAGTATAAACCTTAAGAGGTAGTACAACCCCTTCCCTCTCCCACAAAAAAACCCCCCAAACAAACCCTGAACACAATTTGCTCCATTATTTTCCATTATTTTAAAATTGTTCTTTTTGTTTTTTAGATTTTTTTTGCTATTTGGGGAGAGAATTACACTTCTTAAAACCATATGATTTAAGTACTTGCATAAAGGAAATGATGGTACAGTTACAATCAGATTCATTATTGTTTCTTGATTACACAGCTTTACTGCACTTATCAAGTTTTTCTTCCTTTCTTTATAGGTAGAGCAATAGTAACATTTGTAAGCTGTAATTAACCACTTGTCTGGTGATTTTTAGATCCTCTGTTTGAATTGGTTGAATGACTGTAAAATGGTTACTTTATATAACGAGCAGCAATATGGGGAGAAAAATCATTCATATAATTACGTAGATGAATAATAAATGACTTATACATGTGCTAATAAATTCATTAATGTGATGTACTGTAAATGTATGAAAAATTAATACCTAGACTGATATTGGCACACCACAGTTTCAGTAGGTGATTTTTATACATTGTGATCAAACTTATTGTGTGAAATCCTATCCTTATTGAAATCAATGGTAGTTTTGCCAGTGACTTAATTATGTCCAGAGTTTCACCTATGCCCTTTTTGTCTACTCCTTAATTACATTTTTTTTTGTGGGGGGGGGAAGTTTGTTGAATTTAAAGTTTATGAATTTGCCCTGACTCAAGGCAGATACAGACTGTATAAGCATTCCATATAGCTTTGCAAATGCACCGCAGAAGCGACCTGTAACACATCTATTGTTGTATCTTGAATATAAAAACATGACTAATATAAGGATATTGTATGTTCATTTAAATCAGGATTAAAATAATATCAAAGGCTATGTCTACACTTTTAAAGTTAAGTCGACTTAACAATTTGGCTACACTTTAAGTCGACTTAACACCAGAGATAGCCATTATATTGGCTTTAAGTTGACTTAATAAAGTCAATTTAGCATTAATCCCCATCTACACTGTCCTTAAATCAATTTAAGGAGTCGACTTAAGGCTTAAGTCGACCTAAAAGTAGGTGTTAAGTCAACTTAAGCTTTCCTTAAGTCAACTTAAGGAAATGCTTAAATTGACTTAAAAGCCCAGTGTGGATGTGGCTTTGTTTAGATCGACTTAAGCATCCTTAAGTTGACCTAATTTGCCAGTGTAAATGCACCCAAACTTATTTAATCAAGCAATTAAATCTAATTTTCAGAAGTCAACTATCCAGTTTACTCCTCTGCTCACTAAAATAACCCATTTAATTGAACAATCACAGTATAACAATATTCAATAGATCTTCTGAATTGGCTGCTACTGAGACTTTCCAAGATTTCTTTTTAAATGTAATTTCTTGGTGATTTAAGTACTGTATTGGTTTGTTATTAGCTGTAAAGGTACTTGTTCTCAAATTATGAATGGTTTTAATTGAGACTTTGGGCTTTTTCCTTACTTTAAGTAGAATTTCTTCTTAAAAGATTTAACTTGATTACATAAAGTTTTGGATGAATAGTGGGAAGGAATAAAAACCAAGCAATAGACAGAAACAGCTCCTTGTCAAGCACATCAGCTTTGCTCCATTGAATTTAATGGAGCTACACAGACTTACACAGCCTAAGGATTTGAATATATACTTTTAAGGTCTAATTCAAAGCTCACTGAAATCTTTGGAAGGACTTCCATTGACTTTAGCTAGCTAGCTATCTTAAACAGATCAACTGAGCGATCAGTAAAGAAACACTCAGTTGATCCAGAATTTGAATGAAAAAGATCACCCCCTCAAATGGCATAGCACAGGCATTGATGGGAATACATTACCTATCTGTGCAGCACAGTGAAGATGGCATGTAGAAGCAAAGATATAAAGGGCTAATCTTTACAGGCAACGGCTTCCCAGTGGACTGATCAGGTCTGTGAAGACCCGCTTAGCCAATCAGGAACTTTATCACTGAAGATCACCCCAGCAACTGGAGGGCATTTCCCTTCAACTCAGCATACTGAAAACACTGCAGTAAGTAGAAAGTTGAAGGAAGATACGTAAGGTATTTTAAGTACTTTGTGCATCTCCTTTCAACTGCCGCCTAATTCCACCATGGTGTAGACCTACCCAAACGGGCAGTGACGGAAGTTAGGTAAGTTACTCTGCATAGCTTGTGTAATTCCCATTGACTGCCGTCAAATTTTGCTGCCAGTGTAGACCTGGCCTCAGCGTCAAACCTTTAGCATTATAGCTTTGCAGGTTGACTGATGATTTGGTATTTATAAACTAATTGCTTAATGATTTCTGCCATATTTGCTAGGGAGCTTCTGATCATTTTGTATCTATAAACTAAATCTCTTGGAGGCATAAATCCTACTTGGGCTTCTCTTCAGGTAGTGCACCTATGCCCTAGCCCTTAATCATTGTGAGTGGTAAATACACGATGTAGCCCTTGATTATTATGAACTTTTGGATCCTTAATTTTTTCTGCATCTATGTACTATGGTGCTTGGACACTACAGAGAGGTACTTAAGCTGCTTAGTATCTTAGTAAAGAAGGCCACATGTACAAAAGACCCTGTGAAATTGTGTATACAAAATATCCCCGTATTCATTTGTTAATGTGATTGAACATGCCAATCACGGCCTTTTTTATTATTTGAGTACATATGCAAATATTTAATTTGTTTATGCAAATGAATTTTTTGCATCCTGCAGAAATAAATAAGTCCACACTGTTGGTGTATACATTTCTAGAGGCTATTTTTTAAGATCCATCATCTGCATGTGCTTATCATAAGTGAAAGAAGTTCCCTGAATAATGGATTAAAATGAGGTTTACAGAAGCAAATCTGACATAAAAAGGAGTTATGGATAAATCTAAATAAATAAAGCACTTTGGCACTATGAGATGGTTATCTGAAAATCTGAATACTTTTCATTTTGCAGAATTGACCTGGGAATCTTGTGAGTATGTCTTCTTGTGCAATTTGATGATTTTTTGCTACTCCTGGGTGACTCAACCATTTTAGGAGCATTCCTACTTGCAGAATTTTGGCACTTCTACTTCCAATCTCATCCAGATTCTACATGTAGATGTTCATAATGAGCCAAGGCCTGGGTTGTTTGAAATATCCACAACTCAGAGGTTGAGAGTATATGGATGACTTTTGATAAAATGTTTGGTTGGCTATGGCCCACTGGATCTCTCTCTGCTCATGTCAATACTGTGACTGATGTTTTCTTGTATATATTTAAAATACTGTATGTTTGCTGAATTCAGTATTAATTCTCTTGGCAGCCTATGTGATGGGTTGCCAGACCACAGCTCGCGAACTACATTCAGCTCTTTACAGTTAAAGTGCAGTATGTGGAGACCCCTAAATCCCATCCCCCCTTCTCCTTCTACTAGATTGGGATGGGGAGCTTGGGGCTTTTGCCCATGTGATGGGGCAAGAGGCTTCTGCCTCATGGAACATGCATGCTGGGGTTCAGGGCATCAGTAAGAGTGCAGCTGAAGAGAGGGCTAGTCCTACCTTAGGATATTCCGTAGGTCAGTGGCTAAACCACTGTCTTCAGAGGTGGGAGACCCCTCATCAAATCCTTTCTCTTCCTCTGACAAAGAGGACAGAATTGAACTCTGCAGAGTTCTCTAACAGCTCGGCTAAAAATTGTAAGGTAGGCACAGCTATCACCACCTCCTCCAAATGGATTTTGAATAGGATCTGATCTGGGATGTGTGCTCAGAAGCCACCTATTGAATCAGTCCAGCATTTAATTTAAGTGGCCAAATTGGAACTTTAGGCACCAGAGTAGGTGCCTAGGTACATTTATGGGTTCTACCTTAGATATCTAGCTTTACTGCAACACTCCTAATTTTTCATAGGATGTCTGGTGTCCAAGGGACTTCTTTTGGTACTCCTGAAATGTTCCTGTTTTTCATTACAGCAATCAAAACATTTGGGCATATATGCTATATTGAATATAATGTACTTTGCCTTTACCAGAAATAAACAAACAAACCAGCCGAACAATTGTTTAATAGTGTTTGGAGAAAGGAGAAAATCTGAATTTCTGTAGACTCTATCAAAGCTGCTCTTTTGCTCAATGTACATATCACTGACAAAGCTATTCAGTGCTTTATCATTCAGTATCCTGCAGGTTTTGATATTTGTGCTGATATAATTACACTGATGTAGCTATACAGACATAAACCTCTAAGGAAGAGGCACTTCATCTGTGTAACTTACCACAATAACCTTTTCTAAGTAATGAGTGAATTTTATAAGTCCTACTTTAAACTAGTGTTATAGATGTATAATGGAGGCTTGCAGAGGTGTAGATATACTGGTAGAGCTTCACAGTTGTAACCATTCTCTCCAATATAGAAAGAGCCTAAGGCTATGTCTACACTTAAGGATTTAGGTTGACTTAAGGCTATGTCTACACTTAAGGATTTAGGTCGACTTAAATAAGTCGACTTAAGGTCGACCTTATTAAGTCAACTTAGAGAGTCCACACAGGACTCCTAAGTCAACTTAAAGTGGGCCTTACTAACTCGACTTAGAGAGTCTATACTAGACTCTCTAAGTCGACTAGTTAGGTCCAGGGAGAGCCAGCCCCGCAAGGCTAGTGGCTTCCTGGGGAAAAGGCTCCCTTTTTCCCCTGCCCTAAGTCAACTAAGTCGACTTAGGGTGTCCACACTGCTTAAGTCGACTTAAGAAGTTGACTTAAGCATTAAAGTCGACTTTAAACTAAGTTTAATAAATTTAAGGAAATGCCAGTGTGGACGCAGAGTTAAGGAATTCCTCAACTTAAGGAAATGCCAGTGTGGACGCAGAGTAAATTAAGTCGACTTAATTTACTAGTGTAGACACACCCTAATTGACCGGGAAGAAAACCCATCAATTATAAGATATATATACAGTTGGAAGGTGACAGTAGTGACATCATCAAACACTTTTTAAATTGTATTTTTGTCTGTCATTCAACTATTCTGTGTGACACCACAAAGATTCCCTGAGGTTTTATATCTTTTTTTTAAAAATGGTCACCTTTGTGCCACAGGTATGGGGTATGTATTTTATATGCCTTCATAATAAAGATGGAGTTTTAAGATTTAACATGCAGCCTTTTGAGAGCTGTAGAATACATAGGTTATCTACTATGTTTAATCTCCCTTTCACCACCTTTAATAATAGCCTGTCAATAAATTGGAAAGTTATTTTAAGAAAGCTGTAAAAGATCAGCACAGTTTCTAATGTTCTGGAGAATGATCTTTTTATACCACATCAGATATTTATAAAACAACTATAGCAAGAAAATAAAAGAATCTATGAGGTCAGCAACAACAACAAAAAAGATATTTGCTTTATAAGGTTGGATGTAGATATGAAAAATAAACACACAGAATAAAGGCATGAGCTTACTAGAGAAATACAGGATGATATAGATAATGCACTGCAGAGATCAACACAGTCCCAAATCTGATAAATTTTGCATTAAAAAAAAAAGATTAAAGAAACACAGGGCATGTCGGGGGAAGGGCAGAATCATTTCTTTTATTTAAACTAACAGAACAGTTTCCTAAACTCATTATTCATGACTGACTTTGAAGTGCCACCAAGTAGTACTCAGTTCTGTGTTTTTGTTTTGTTTTTTTCTTTTTTTTAGTGATATTGGTGTGGTCCATTTGCCCTAAACTTTAGCAAAATATAGTGGACAGATTCTCTTGTTTGCTTTCTGACTTCTGTGTTGCTGGGAGAGTGCATCTAAAGGTATGTCTACACTGCAATTAAAAACCATGGCTGGCCTATACCAGCTTACTTGGGCTAAGGGGCTGTTTAATTGTAGTGTACGCATTCAGGCTTAGTCTGCAGTCTGGACTCTAGGGACTCTCACCCTGGGTCCCAGGCCCTGTGCTGCAGCCCAAGCCCGAAAGTCTACAACGTAACGAAATGGCCACGAGAATCAGCGTTGGCTGGCGTGGGCCAGCTGCAAGTGTCTAATTGCACTGTAGACATACCCCATGTCTCCTGTGTGGGATACCTAATGTGTTGGAGAGTCCCCTGCACGCTTAGCTCTCACCAAGTCAGTTCCAAGGCTTTCTTTCCCACAGATCTTGGTCCAGGATGTAGGGAGGAGGAATGATGAGCTTGTGACTGCATGCTAGATATTTTGAAGTGTCAGACAGCTCCTTACGGCAGTGGTTCTCAACATTTTTCCATTGTGACACACCTGACAGATGATGATCTCCTCTGTGCAGCACTACAATCTGTTGGTGGCACTTGGGCTGGGAGCACTTGTGGGGCTGTGGCATTCTGGAGGATGCAGCACTCTGGGGCCTCGGTGAGGGCAGAGTCAAGCCAGTGCAGACTGGTTCTCTGGGGGTCTGGCTCGATGGGGCCAGGTTTGTTTTTGTGGGGCAGGTTGTGGCCCCCCAGCCCAGGATCTCTGAGATGCAGCCCTTAAGTCCTTTTACTCATCTGGCCCTGGCTGCTGCCTGCGTTGTGCAGCAGGAGTGGGCTGTTGAAGGCAGTAGAAAGCGGTGGGTGGCAGGAGCCCCAAGCTGGCTCAAGCTGACCTGCCAAAGTTCTGTGACACACCTCCTGACTCTTTGTGACACACCTTTGTGACCCAACAGTGGTTGAGAACCGCAACCTTAAGGAACCATTGACAACTTGCACAAGTTAGGGTAGCCTCTTGGTTTCTCTAATATATGCAGGGACCAGGAATTAGGCAGAGAAGCAAGATGCTGAGTGAAGAGGAGTATCTGGCCATATATATATAACTGCTGTATCTCAGTGGTTGAAGAATTCTTCACTGATTACACTGTTCTTGCAGATCAGACTTCTTTTGCCTGCTTAATGTATCATATTTTGGGTTGTTACATCCTATCTGTGGCAAATGCTTCATTTGTAGTGTTGTAAACACTTTATATCTGAGGTAAGATTCATGCATGTTTATTCATTTGGGGTGCATATGATATGTTTAAAAACATATTCTGAGCTATGTTCCCTCTAACCTGCATGGGTGCGCGGCCACGCAGCGGCCGTCGCAAACCCCGCACAGCACTGACGGACCCCCGCGCAGACCAGCAGCCCCCGCCGCCCCCTCCAAACCCCCGGGGCTGAAGCTTTGCCACGGCAGACCCAGCCTGAGCCCAGCCTCTGGGCTGGCCCTCCCCGCCCCCAGGGTGGAACAGGCAAGCTCAGGGCCAGGGTATGTGTGCGGGCCTGCCTGCCCCACGTGGTCAGGGCAAGGGGTGGCCGCGGCCGGGGCAGGCTCCCGGGCTCGCACCCGCTGGCTGCCTCGACTTCCCGGCCTGGGGCCAGGGTCGGCTCCACTCCGCCGCGGTCTCCTGGCACGGGGCCACAATCGGCCTCCGGTGCCGGGGTCTGCTCTGCTCTGCTCTGCTCTGCCCTGCTGGTGACCTCCCAGGGCAGTGGTCGGGTCCCCACCACCAGCGGCCTCGGCTTCTCTTTCTTTCTTTTTTTTTTTTTCTTCTTTCTTTTCTCGGCTTCTTTCTTTCCTTCTTTCCCTTCTTTGTCTTCCTTTTTCCTCCTTTTTCTTCCTTCTTTCTCTTCTTTGCCTTCCTTTTTCCTTCCTTTTTTCTTCCTTCCTTCCTTCTTTCTTCCTCTTTCTCTTCTTTCTTTGCCTTCTTTCCTCTTCTTTGCTTCCTTCCTTTTTTCTTTTTCTTTCCTCCTTTGTGTTCCTCTTCCTTCCTTCTTTCCTTCTTTTTCTTCCTTCTTTCTCTTCCTTCTTTCCTTGTCTTTGTTTGCTTCCTTTCTTTCTCTTACTTCTCTTTTCCTTCCTTCTTGCTTTTTTAATTTTTTTTAAATAAAAACCTTTCTAAAAATTAAATTTCAATTCAAAATTCATTCAAATTCAATTAATTAAACACAATTAATTACTTCTATTTACAATCACTTTAACTTCAATTAATGCCTATAATTTCTGTTGTGTGAGTTTACACAAAACTTTTATTCAGAAAAAGTTTTGCACATGGTTTGAAAATTTTGCACACAAGCCGCCAAACCTTAGAGGGAACATTGATTCTGAGTACTATTTCTTTTTCCCTTAACTTGAAGATAAATTTTTGTTTTGCTGAGAAGTGCTAATTCAGCCACAATGTCTATATTATACTGCTCACAGAATTGCAATATATACCAAAATGATTCAATATGTCACAACAATCATGAAACTTTCACTGGCTACCAGACCAGCATCACTTTGGTGATCAAGCTATCTTCACTGATGACATATTGTAAGCTGTTTGGGACTAGGTATGGTTGGAAAATTTTGGAGCCACTGATTTAAATTCAGTAATAGTATTTGTTAAGAGCCAATCAGTCTGTTCATCAATAGGTGTTCTAACTGTAATAAATATTAAAATACTCAAGGAGTGATACAGGACTTTCAGCTATATTTATTTTTTTTCACTAGGTATGCTAAATCTACCATAAACCTTTTTGTCTGTGACAGCCTGCATTTTTTAGGCTCTGCAGCATGCCTGACAGGTTATCTTTTTAAGCAGGATTTTGTAATAAAGATGTTGTGGATTGATAATTGAATGTGTTAGGGTATTTATGGTTAGGTTGTTGGAATAAAATATGTGAATTTTGTTTTATGACCAAGCCCAGTAAAGAATAAATTGAAACTTTGAACATTTTATTTGTTAATCTGGATGTTTGTTTCAAATAATAAGGAACAAAGAGTTTACCCGGGTGTCACTTAACAAGGCATGTATTCTAATACCCCATTTTTATCTTTGGCAGTTGCCACATTAAATTGCATGTATGTGTCTAGTGAAAAATAAATGTTGAGGTAATCAGGAAAAAAAGTAAGCTACTGTCTTCAAATGCAGATTAAAGGAACACCTTTAGCTTTGAAACCTTAAAGACTCAAAATACAATATACTTTCCACTTTCTTGTTAATTTCTTCCTCAAACATTAAATATCAACTCTGAACAAGAGCTATAATATTTCTAAGTCCTCAGATTCTCAGCTCAGTACCCCAAAAACAACAAAGCTGTGTATTGGAGTTCTCTACACATATATGAATATTACATTGGCTCTCTAGTCTGTCTATGTTCTCTGCTGTTCTGAGGAAGTAAAGTATCAAAATATACAAGTGTCCTATTCCATAAATATCTCATAGAGTAAGATTTTGCATATTTAAACAGCTTGCTTGTTCTTGAGAATTCAGCAAAAAGGTAGTGAAAGGCATGCATACATATTCACACAAACTAAAGCACAGCAGCTAATTATCATTTAAGCCTACAACCTTTTAAAGATTCAAACTACTGAGTTGGTTAAGCTTTTTCACATGAAAATTCATTTTTTTTCAAATGTATCTCTTTCTTATGAGATGTTTTTTACACGTCTTGTGTACATTTGTAATATGCCTTGATTGTGTTAAATCTAACTCCAAATTAAAATCTTAAATTGTCCAAAGTGAATGAAAGGTGGTTTATGCCCTCTAAGCATGATATGTAATATAGCTAATAAAAGAGAACACGTAATTAAATCAAGGAAACTGTGTAAACTTGCTTGCTGGTTGATTAGGCATTTTAGGGTGGAGGGTGTTTTGTTTTTGTTTGTTTGTTCTGAGTTTGCAAAACTGAAGTATTAAGAGGTCAGAATCCTCACGAGTTGAAAGGGAATGTCCATACAAGTCATTTTGAGTGGGCTGTTTTGATGAAATAAGGTTGAAAACACTTATGGATATTTTTCCTGGGAGTGGTTGGTGATTCCGTCCATGTGGCAGGGAGATTGCCAGCAACTATGTGCTAGAACAATAGGATTTTCCAAATTCAGACAGATGCTGTGAATAGACAAGATGAGAAGGAGCCAGATGATCATAACTGTTTCTGTTACTATGACTTCAGCAACTCCTGAGATCTGAACTGAAAGTTCCTGCTATACCTCTCCAGTTTGATTTTTTTTTTTTTTTGGTCTAATAAAAGAGAAGCCACATTCATGAATTTTCTATGACATATAACCATTTTCAGTGAAAAGCAAACTCGGGTACCCTGATCCTTGGTAGAATTGCAGCCAATATTTTCTCAAGCCAATGACAAGGTAAAGCTTCATACTCAGAGTATCACATTGATATAACAGAGTTCTGTAAGGCATTTGTCTCAGGACTACAGGACATTCTTTTTTTTTTTTTTTTTAAAATCAATGTTGATCATATAAAGTGGATTAAAAACTGGTTAACTGAGATATTAAAAAAACCTGTAGGCAAATCATCCAGTGATGGCTATTCTAATAGGATCCCTCAGGAATCTGCTCTTGGCTTGATACTATTTAATACCTCAGTGATTTAGAGGAAAATGTAAAATTATTGCTGGTTAAATTTTCCCATGACACAAAACCTAGTGGAGCAGGAGATATTGATGAGGGTAGGTCCATTCTACAGACTGACCTGGGTCATTTGGGAAGGTCAGCTCATTTGAAGAACTTACATTTTAACACAAAAATGCAAGGGAGAAAAAAAATATAAGCCACACTAAAAGGATAGGCCAAAGGTATCCTGCAATGTAGAAACACTATCAAAGACTATAGGGTAGGGGCAGATAACGATTGAACTTGAGTTCCATGTGTGATAGTGTAGCTAAGAGGATGAATGTGATTGTTGCATGTATAAACTGAGAAATATCCATCCATAAGTAATTGATAATGGATGAAATGTATTAAACTTGTTTGTCCTTCTTTGATATCATTGGCATGTAATTTCTGACATTCTTGATATTGAGTCATGTTCTTCATGCATTTAACTCAGATGGGCGTAAGAGAGGAAAGGAGACACATTTTTAAAGACTTTTGCTTCACACTGGAAAGGTAACCATAGTTTAGATACATATTCCTGTTCTATAGTTTTTTCATGAATCAATTAGCTCTGATGTATTGAATCCTGTGATGGATGGGAGCTATTAGTGCAGCTTTGCAAGTGACCAGGTATTAACCACAGGCTGAAAAACTGTAGCGAGAAAATCAGCAACAGGAATCACATAAGTACTGGTCATTTGATATACTAGTTAAATAAAATTGTGTATTTAGCTTCACTCAGGAGCAAAACAGTTTACTACTATTGCTAAATTCAATATTGTTAGATCCCAACCTTAATGCAAAAGGGCCTTACTGTATCATCTATCAACCAGTAATATCTCAATGAAAATGTATGGGAATTATCCTATGTAACAAAGGAAAACAACTCAAAGTGGTAGGCAAGCCCAGTCAAGAAAAATTACCTTGTGGGAGAAATGAGATAATGACTCAGAAATGGTTTTGTTGTATCATTCCATTCATTTGCTTTCTTGATTGGAAAGGCAAAATACGGAAGCTGCATATTTAAAATAGTGTTTGAATTAAAACAGGTCTCTATGATAGAGAAAAAGAAAAAAAATATTTCAAAAAGTACATATCATTGTATGGTGACGGATGGTTGTAATTAGATCTTGGTAAACTCTTTGCAGTGAATAATTTATTTGATTATTTCAGCCCCTTTTCTGTTAGTAAATTATTAATAACCAGACTTTAATTATTATAAATGTGTTCATTTGAAAATGATGAATGCTGTAAGTAAATATATTTCATACTGTGGGTTATTCATGAAATATTTGCTCCATGGGTTTCTATTTGCAGCTCTTTGGTGTGTGACCTGGCTCTTTTTTTTAATGTTTGTTTCCTGCTAGGAGGATTGAAACTTTTTTATAATCACAAAAATAAAAATCCAAGAAATTTCAAGGGGACATCATAAATACATATTTATACAAATACCTGAGAATTTGTTTTCACCGATTTTCCTCGTTAAAAACAATTATATGAACATTCACTGGAATGAACCCGCTGTAGCAGATTTATAAGCCTGCTACACTGATTTATACTTTATATAAGAGAATATATATGTGAATATGCTTTCTATATTCAGCCAGTTCAGTCTAGAAGATTTTTTTTTACTTACTAATTTCCTAGTGTCAAAGGCTTTTTAAAAATGCACTGTATTACTAGGCTGTGCACTCTTTGAAGTACTGAGTGGCTCAGGGAATTCAAAGGATGATATTGGAGACTTCCAGATGCCTAGTTTTAATATGGCCTCAAAATTGTCTTTTGATGGATGTTTAGTGGCCAGATGACTCTGATCTATGAGAATGTTAAGGCCACTGTGTCCGGAAGCAAATAATTTGGGCCACAATTTTCAGGGATATCTGTTTGATACCTTTCACAAGCGTTAAATTAATTTCAAATAATTAAATTTTGAAGTAGGAGATACCAGAGGGAAAGAATTAAAACTCAATCATGTAATGGTATTAAACCCCTGCTTCTTTCCACCAGTAACTAGAATGTTGCCTTAGGACAAGTGTGACACAATTATAAGCGACATTTTACTTTCATATTTGTTTTTGCAGATGCCTTTTGTAAATTCAATAAATGTCAGGTGACTGTCAAATTGAAATACTTTTGTGAGATTGATAAAATTTCATATCCATTTTTTGTTCATCAATAACTGTTTTAGGAAGAAATAGCTAGAATATTTATATAGTTCTCCAAAGCTCTTTTTGATTGACAGCTTTCAAGAATATTTGTCTTTATTGTCTTAAGCTCTTTGAGTTCATATTTAAGATATTGTGTATGTGTGTATTGAAAAGCCATAGAAGCAGACAGAGAGAGGTATTGTTGCCAAATATTATTTGGATAGTTTATTGCATCAGTAATGAGTGTCCTTCAGTTCCATAGGTGTACTATTTAGCATGCATTTTACTAATATACAATCTGTGCTTAAAGACAGTCCTTACTTCCATTGCCAGATTAAAAAAAAAAAAATCTTTGCAACTAGGTGTAATCCTGCTGAAAACCATGTTTGATTCCAGAGCTATCTGTATTTTGTTTGAAGTTCTGTGTCAAGACATTTTGAGCAAACCAAATTAAATTCAATGTGGAAAATAGCTATGAAGCTGATTCTGATTTTCCCTTCAGTGAAGTTATTCTATATTTACAACACTGAGATCAAAATATAATCCTGTGTATCTCACATCTTTGTACTGCAGAATTAACAGTAATCTAGTTGATCAGTGTCAATTGATTAACAAGCAATCATTTTCCATCAAAATTCTCCCGTGGAACATCCGTTTTGAGTTCCTCTCTAAATTCTTTCTGTTAACCACTTACACCTCTCTCTTCCTAGTGAATTTATCTACTGGTAAACTGAAATGCCTTAATTTATACATTCACAAGACTGCTAACATTTCTCCATCTGATTTTTTTAAATGTTTGTTGTAAAGGTTGATAAGCAACCATTATTTATTATTCAATTATTCTTGAACCAGCTATCTCTAAAATATGAAGAACACCATAGTACACAGAGATCATGGTATTTTTATAAGGGTAGATTTGACATGCCAGGATTAAATGCCTTTCCGTAAAGAGTATTTGTGTTGAGGTTTCTATTTCTAAATATACAGACTGGATATCTTTGTGTATGTGTGTGTAAGGATTTGTTTTACTAATAGTGTAGAGTTTATCCTATTGTGCCTGATATAGTTATGTAAAATACTTTCTATCTTGTTATTACTCTCTTTGTTTTATAGCAAGTTCAGCTTCATGACCTAAAGACGCAATTGATCAAGTTATATACTACAGCACCATCACTAGGACAGTGAAAATACTATTCTAAAACGAATGATTGTTGACTAATTTCCTCTTTTGAATTTTGACGTATGATTCTTCTATATTTTTCCTCTTGAAAGCTTCTTATTGTGTTTAAGATTTCAGAACTATACTCTATCATGATACTGAAAGGAGGAATAAATAGACTGTTTTATATTTAGATTTTGAGATCACTTGAATGATTTTTTTTTAGAAGTCATTTTTATTAATCAATAGGCATAGACTTGATAATGTTCCATTTGAAATCAGAGTCCTACAAAAATCAATACTTGGATTTGGAATTTTTCCCTTTCTCATTAGTTAACAACAAAACTTAAAAAAAAAAGAGGGAATCTGAAACTGATAATTGCACCTTAGAAATGGTGAGAACAGAGAACTCACAGCTTTTAAAAGAGAATTAGACTTGCTGTTTTGTGTGAGGTGCATTGAATTGTGCTGGAATTTTCAAAAGCTCTTTAGAGTCTAAATGGGCTCCCAATCAAGATCTTAAGTGTAAGTGAGTTTTCAAGAGAGGGTATAACAGTAGCTTTTGGAGTTTATGATTGCTGATCCCTGTCATATGACAAAAGTATTAATATTTTATAATGCTGGGCCTAGGAAAAAAATGTCTTTTTGTCTCACTCCTGATATCTCTGTGTGCCCTGAACTGAATGAGCCTAATTTTGGGGCATTCTGAGAATGATCAAAATTATAAACACCCAAATGGAATATTTATCAAAATGGGTGAGGTCAAATGCCCGTAAGGTAACCATAGTTAGGAACTACCTAAGTCATTAGGCACTGATGTTAGAGTGCTCAAATAATTGTGCAGTGTTTTGGCTATGGTTTTTGAGGACTGGAGGCATTTCACTGTGAGGGAAAACAAGATAGTTAAAGGGACCTAGAACAACTGAGTACAATGCCAAATGCAATTTTGTTTTAAAAAAAAAAAATCAGAAGTATCGAGGGTTGGGGGAGAATGCTATGGGGATGCATTGGTATGTAATGGTGGTGTGAGAACTGGAGAGAGTGTGTTGAAAGCAATTACCTTCTTTTTCCCTCATCCTTTTGGCTGCTGCATACAAATGTGTTGTGATGTGTAGCTCCATTACTTGGAGCCCTGAGCTGGAGTGGAAGCAGTAGCCTTGATAGATATGGAAATGAAGATGGCTAATACAGTGAAGGTTGCACTGATTGTTCAGGGAGGGCATCCATATGGGTGGAGAGGATTTTTTTACCATCACTAGAACTTGTGGGAATGACAGGCAATACAATACACATGAGAGGAACAGGAAGAAGTGTGTGTCAGTCTTAGTTCCGGTCTATAATGTGATGCATTACCTTTTAATGGTTCTTACTGTGGCGAAGTGAGAATTATTTTTTTTAATGAAGCCTCTGTGTTCTTCAATTTCCTTTGCTAATTTGCATTGCTACCCAGTGTGTGTGTGTGTGTGTGTGTGTGTGGGGATTTAGGGGGGAGGTTAAATCTGCTTTTGAGGTAATGCAGGACACATCAGCATGTGTGTAACCTTGCTGTCTGATACTGTAGGAAAAGGTCATTAAGGAACTGGGTGGAACTTGCTGAAAGTAGTCTATATCAGTGCAGAATCAAAAAGACAAAACCAGACGTCCCAGAGAATGGATCACCTATAAATCAAAAGAGAAAGAGGAAAGGTTTTCCCTCATCTCTTAGCAGGGAAGCTGGGTAGACACCAGCTTGGAAACAAAGGACTGAGGGCTTCTGGGAAAGGCCAGCTGCTTTTATCTGGAACTGACAATGGTGGTCAGTGAGCCACTCTGAAAAGTAGTCTATCTCAATTGTAATCACTGGGGAGAGCTCACAGTGTATAACAGGAATGCTTAAGCCAAGAGGCTCTGTCTCAGAGATGGAGACCATGTAGCCTATTTGGAAGGAAAAAGAGTCTGGCACACTGAAGGTGTTCCTTTAAGAGACTGTTTTAAAAGTTGGGACATAGTACAGATCCTGTAGATTTGACATACTCAAATGGCCATCATTCCAATATATGAGTGCTTTTGGGTATTGGTGGATTTAACTCTACAATATCTCTGTGAAGTGAAAAAGAAATGTATTCCTTCATTACAACTGGGGAACTGAGACTTGGAGAAATTTTGAGAAAATTTTTCAGATAGTAGAATCTGATTTAGTCCTTCTTTTGAGAGATTCTGGGTACCCAGGACTGAGTCACCTTATTACACACCTGCCTCCAGCAAGAAGGAAGTTTGCTTGTGGTTAACTGGGTGTCAGCTTCCTGATGCCACCAAGCCCGTGAGCCACTCACAGCTGGCTATGCCTGCCCTTATTTTGCCTTGCCAGTTAACAATTGGTGTACCCTTTTCCCAGAACCCTTTGAAACATTCTCCTGTAGTGTCCAGCCCCTTAACCAATGGACACTCACAAGGTCTGCTGTCACCAAGAAAACAATGTATAACCCAGGTTATATGATTCAAAGTCAGAATCAGCTCCTTGTATAATACCACTGCACTGAGATATAGTGAAAACAAAATCATAACCCAATTTCTTTGAAATTAACAGGCTAACCTTTTGCCTAAAGAACGTTTTCATACCAAATATACTTTGCAGTATTTCAGTCAGGGCAAGTTGTGATAGTGTTTTCATGAAAGTAATTGCACTACCTGATTACTCTCTGGGTGCAGGACAAAACAGTGTCTTCCTTGCCTTCTCTTTATATTCCTTGAAGTTCACTTCTATCTAAAGTCAGAATAACTCCCATAACTTATTCTGTGATGTGCTGCCTCCCTGTTTATTTTTACATTCCCTCAGTTATGTTTATATGCAAATAGGGCTTCCACTGTGTTTGCTTACAATGCTTAACCGGCATGTTGAGAGAGAGAAAAGTGAATAAACATTTTCCCTTTAACAAAAACCTCGTTTGTCGCCTCTGCCTGGCAACAGACTTTAGAATGTATTGCCAATATACATACACAGCAACTTAGATAGCATCTGTACATATATTTCATAATTGTGTTAATGACTTGTGTGACCTTGGCTTTTTTTTGAGATCTCACATGACATTCTTTGATGAATCAGAATGTATATACCAGAATAAGGATATTCTTGGAACTCTCTTGCCAGGTGCAATTGAAAGGTTCATGCTTCATACTGGGACTAACTTTTTAATTGAGCACCTATTACTGAAACTGGGACATGTTGGTAGGCAGAGGCATTTAGAATTAGATGGCTTCCTAATATAGAGGGACCCTATTCTCTTTTCTACTTTCTCCTGATTCAAGACTTCTCTAGGTTGGGAGGCAGACCTCTCCTCATTTACAGATAGCCCCTCAACCTTAAACTTATACTCACCAGCAGCTACAGACCATACAGCAGAAACATTAAGGTAGGCACATATCTTTGCCACCTCTCCCCACATAACGATGTTAATAACACCATAATTGGACCTAATCAAACAACCTGTTCCATCAGGGGCTCATTCACCTGGCCATCTACTAATGTGGTATATGTCATGTGCCAACAATGCCCCTCCGCTTTATACATTGGACAAACTGGACTGTCTCTGCACAGAAGAAATGGTCACAAATCTGACATCAGAAATGGCAACATTCAAAAACCAGTAAGGGATCACTTCAGTCTCTCTGGTCACTTTGTGAAAGACATCTCTGTTACAGTTCTTAAAAGGCTGATTCTAAAGCAAAGCTTCAAAGAGAAACCATGGAGTTAGAATTCATATGCAAATTTGACACCATTAACTTGGGTTTGATTAGAGACATGGACTGGCTTTTTTATTGCAAACAGCGATTTTCACCTCTTTCAACCTCACGACTTCCTGATATGTTGTTCCACTCTGTGTGACTCGATACAACTTATTCAATTTGCTGCAGTAATCTGACCTGATGTAGTGAAGTGTAACCACAGGATTTATCTTTCCCTCCCATACTGTAAGTTTTCTTTTTTCTAGGATATGACAAAGTGGAATTTCTCCCATGAAATCTCATATGAAAAATAAATTTGCTAGTCTTTAAAAGTGCCACAGGACCCCTTGTTTGTTTGTTTTTATAGGTTATGTTTCTTACCTTCCTGTCTCAAAATATCACCCCTTTCTTAGCAATAGCTAAGCTATAGCTGTCATCTTTCCCTTCCCTTAACCATTAAACTTTCTGCCTCTTACCCCACAACACCCTAAACTTCCACCCTCATTTCCAGGTTAGCAAAGTTATCTTTGAACATATTCCTAATTTAGCAATGTTTATGAGCAAAAGAATAGGATAATTTAATATTTGTCTCATGTCAGCATCTTGGTGGTATCCTTTTGCCTTACTGCAAATGTGAGAAAGGAAGGTCCCATAGTAGGTGTATCATCAGGGCAGGGATGAGTAGCTGTATCTCATACAGCAAATCTTCACAGAAGCACTGTTCATAACATCTTTTGTCTACAGAAAAATCCTTTTCAGCAGCAGCTTGGTATTGCAATTTGCCTTTAGCTCAATGGGAAATCAGTCCTTTGAATACTTTCCTTAAGAAAGCTAGTGATTGTACCCATCCTCCAAAAATCTCAAATAATTCTTTCTCCCTCCCCCCTGTTCTCAGTTCTCCTTAGCAGTCTTGCCACCTTCTTATCCATTTTTACATGTGATCAGCTTTAGTGAAATTTTATTACATTGTGATTTGGAATATGCTCAGGTTGGAGCTTAAATCTCTCCTGGTAAGCAGTCTTGCAATAGATAGTGTTCTACATTCTGTTTCTTAGGGCTAGATTTTCATTTCATTGCAGTGAAGGGAGCCAGGTAGATTTTCATTTAATTGCACATCAGGAAGCCAGCTGTGGTTTCTGATCCCATACTCCTGGCCCCAGCGTAAACATTAAAAGTGCTGAAGGAGCAGCTCTTATTTACATGACGATTATAAGGTTTCTCAATGACTTTACCTCAAGAGAGGCTTGGATGGAATATAATTTAACACCTTCCCTACATTCAAATGGCTCTCACCAAATCCCTTCCTTCCTTATGCCAGGGGTAGAATGAATGGGTGGCATGATGGTTGGATGACACAGCAAGTGTGTTTAGTAGCACACAATGGATTTAGTGACCTGAAAACTTCAGTCTCAAGAGTCTAATCCAGGCTTTCTCCACATTGCACTGGTGGGCCACAGTTCTCATGGTGTGCAGTTGTTGGTGGTAAGGAGCTCATTGACATAATGAACGATCTTTATCAATTATGGGTCATGTGGATTAAGACGAGGATCTCAAAGTCAGCATGGAGATCATGCCATAATATGACAAAGAAAAATGCTGAGGGCATTATCATATTACGGGAGTTCAATTTAGAGGATTGCAATTTCATCTATAACTAGCTCTATCCCTGACCTGAGGAGTGACTCTGGGGAAGTCCCTTCCTTCTGCTTCAATGTTTTCCTCGGTAAAAAGGGAATAATGATCTACTTCATAAAATATTTTGAGACCTGAAGATGAAAATAGTTATATAAGAGCTAGGCATTATTATTATTATTATTATTATTATTCCATTCATCAGGTTCTGAAAGACATTTGCCATTTCCCGTATTGTTGTATGTATTAAAAAAAGTGTTTATATATTGGAAGTAGAGGAGTATGGGGGACAGGAGTCCTCCTCCTGGGCAGTTCCTTTATTGTCAGTTGTGACAGGTTTGTTTATTTCTAATCTTTAGGCTTTCCTAGATATGAGTGTGCCTATTGTGAAACTAGTATCTACAGACTTACAGATCTGGTGCAGATCTAAAGACTGAAAAAAATGATTGGCTAATTTGGCCACTTATATAATGTTCCTTATTATGTTTAGTGAAAAATAGTGTTGGCATTTTCTACATTTACTAATTCTGAATCATTTTACAAAACAAAAATTCATTAATAATGAACTTGTTTTATTTTGAAGAATTCATTGGAATGGTCAGTAAAAATATTAGCCCACTTCTGGAAAAAGACCAAAACAGATTCATGTTTCTCGGTGTTACTTTTCTCTTTGAAATGTAACAAATGGATGTTATGAAGAGTACAAGGTGTTAAAGTTGTAAAGAAGGGAAGGCATAAAAAACAGCTAATAAACAATACAGCTCTTAATACTTAGTAAAAATGAGTGGAAAGAAAAGTATAAAATTAAATTAATAAGCGATCAGGCTCTTGTAGAGCTAATTGAGGTGGAGGACTGGAACTGCAAAAAGGAAGTCATGGTGGAAGATTCCGTAATTAGAATAGAGCAACAAAATTAAATGTTATATTATACTTGAAAATGTTGGATTTTTTTTTCTTGACACAAAATCTGCATGTAGTGGTAGTAGTAATAGCACAAAATATTTACAGCTGCTGTGGTTCCCTCCCCTCACTCCCATGCGCATACACTTTTCTTTTTTAGAGAAGACGATTGAAAAATAATCAGAACTGTGTTTACTGACAGTAGGGATGAGGCCACAGGAAATTTTTAGATCACTTCAGATCTGGTAAATCAGCTAATCTAGCACCAACTTTTGCATTATTAACTGTACATAACCTTAGCCAACATACCCCCAAGTAACCTAAATGTTTGCAGGATAGTGGTGAGTGATTTGATAGGTCAAGTCCACCCTAACAAGATAACATCTTGAGCATACCAATACACTTGTTTGTCTCTTTATTAAAGATATAATTATTTGTTCTTGCTGCATCTGCTTCATTTAAGACAAATGTATTTCATTTAAAATTCTCTTATGTGTCGTAGCAAAAAATACTGATAAAATAAATACCTTCCCATTCATCAAATCAATATTACACAGCTTCTGAATTTGCTTCAATAAATCCTTGCAATTCCTTTTTTCTGGCCAGCTTTATCCCTCTTGGGATGTCTGTCAAGTATCCTTGCAAACAGCATGTTCTGCTCAGTGGAGCTGTACTTTAATTAAAATCAACATGGATTCTCTACATATTAGGTCTTTCATAGTAATACATGACCCACATAGGGTCGAACAATGAAACTTGGCAAGTGTTTTGTGACTGCAATAATGCCTCCAGGTTTCACAACCATGTCAAAATCACAATTTCATGATCAGTGCAGACAATCACTGTAAGAGATTGTACTCTGTTGTATCACACATATCAAATCCAGACTAAGTCACTGTCAATGACTGAATGTACTTATAAATATTGATGTTTCCAAGAAGACTCTGCTTGTAAGGCTCATTGAAGAACATAAGTTCACTGTTGGTTATCTTGCCAATTCTGTTGTGATCAATTGCTCCAGGCCAGATGTCAGCTGCCAAAAACAATACATAGAAGTCATCTGTGCTGGACAGCTTTTCTGCCACAGAAGTTGCACCAATGCCATAATCAGAGGAGTGGAACTCGTTCCCTCTGCTCCCCTCCTCATCTGCCATGATTATATCTGGGAGCATACTGAAGCCATTAGTGACAGTAATGTGGGGCTTGTTCTAGAATGGCAGTAACGGTGGCATGCCACATGGCAATATCTTGTCTTAAACTCCCTAATCCTGTAAACTGAAAATTATGTGCTGGTGTTGAAAATCTTCAGCAAGCTCTCCATGTTTAGAGATGACTAATCCATCTGTATCATCTTAAATACCCTTTCAGTATTGGTGGTTCTAAGATGTTCACAGCCTATAATATAAAGATCCTTCACTCAGTACCATTGTATACTTTAGGAGGGAAATATTGCATTACATATTTGTTTTCTTTTGCATTCAAGTTTTTGTGGTCATACTTGAAAACTTGCAAGTTAATTTGGACAAAGACTTAGATGAGGATATACTAAAGATCCTGATGTAGCCTTACATGTCATATTTATCTATGTAAACTAAAACTGATGTTCTTCTTAAGGGAGGCTATTGTACCTTTCAGATATCGTTCCACTGAATAAACTCAAACAACATTAGGGTGTGTCTACACTTTTGGCAGCAAATTTGCCGCTGTCAGATTGATTTATCTGGCTCAACTAAGTGGTTAGCAAAAACGCTTAGTCAATCCAGAAGTCGATCTAATTAAACCACCCCCTCAAGTGATATAATGCTGTGTCGATGGGAACACATTTTCCGATAGTGCACCAACGAGAAGTTATAAATTCCAAAGGGGTAGTTATAAGAGAAGTTATATATATAAGTATGTAAGAGAAGTTATAAAGTCAGTGGGAGTTACGCAAGCTACTTTGTGTAACTTGCATAACTCTAGTCAGCTGCCACCAAATTTTACTGGCAGTGTAGAACAGGCTTTAGATAACATTAAAAGGTAATAGAGGGTACAAAATGGAGTTCTGAAGAAACTAAGGTCAAAGAATGTAAAGATTAATAGTGAGATCTGTACTTTAGTGACATCAGGAAAATGTTAAATTCCATTAAGAATTACCCATTCAGTATATTGCATGATGGATGTGTTAAGTGTTAACGAGCTCTGAACAGTATTCTGTTGGGACATGTAGGGTATGTCTACACTAGCAATTAGGTTGACTTAAGGACCCTTAAGTCAACCTAAATTACTCTCTGTATACACCAGACTTTCATTAAGTCAACTTAAGAAATTTCTTAAGTCGACTTAATAAGAACTGCCCATTAGGTCGACTTAAGCCTTAAATTGACTCCTTAAGTCGACTAAGGACAGTTTGGACGTGGAGTAACCCTTAAGTCGACTTTATTAAGTCAACTTAAGGGGGGTTAGGTCCACTTAACAAAGTGGATTAAGTCGACTTAACTTTAAGTCAACTTTAATAAGGTCAACTTTAAGTCAACTTAAAGTCGACCTTATTAAGTCAATTTAACAAAGTCGATTTAACTTTTGCTAGTGTAGACATAGCCATGATGATTATGTTGTGGGTTATAAAGTGTGTGTTAATATTTTAAAGTAAAGATTTCTGACAGTTTGCATGAGACTGCTTCTTGAATTGTAAATCGTAGGCTTAGTACTTTTGTGCTACTTTTCCCAGATTATTTGAAGTGTGTTCATGAAGAAGGTGGTGAATCTCTTAAAATAAAATTTGTATTGCAGAAAATAAATCCAGCTGCATCTGTTTGACTAATTAGAGCATGCCTCTCTGTTCTTTGAATATTTTTGTATATACTCCAGGGGGAAGTTTTGTTTATGCTCCATGTCATATAGTTAGAATTAAATTATATTTTAGTTGCCATTGCATGTGGTCTTCAGATTAGAAAGCTGTGGCAAACTCACGTCCTCTGTGGCTTGGGCACAAATTAGACCCTGTAACACATACTGACGAAGTTATACTATTAGAGTTGGCATAAACAGGCTTTAGATCATCTGTTTAGGCTTGTCTGGTTCAATTTCCTGAACTGAAAAGGCACAAGGAAAAAAAATCACTATGCTTCTCCCTAAGAATGCTTTTAATAAACTGAAGCAAAGTTCTAGGAGTAATTATGCAGTTTGTGTATGTATATGTATATATATTTAAAGAATTTGAGCAAGTAGCTCAGAACAGGACTCAGTGGCAGTCTCTGAAACGATCAGCATGTAAAGAAGTTTGAGTGGGATCAACAAAACTGTCTCCAGGATGCAAGTGGACAGTGCCACAGAGCTTCATCATCAGATACAGTCTTTCCTTGCACCCGGCATGGCCAACTCTCTGCATTAGGGTTCAGATTCTAGTCAATGTCATAGATGAGAATTGCAACAATAGTGTCATTGTCAATGATGGACTACAAATGTGTATTTGATCAAGTAGCCTTATAATTAAAGAACCCTGAGGAATATGAATGAATGACTAGAGGTGTCTGTCAGTTGGAAAAAGGGGAAGCACAAAAGTAAGCGAGATAATTAAAATCAAAGTCTATTAAATGCAGATAAGGCTCCATAGCCAACAGAGAGGTGTTTAAAAGTTATATCTATGTCTGTAAAATTTGATAACTAGGTTTACCAAAAAATATGAGGAAATGAGAATTGATTGGATTTGTAGATAACTGGGTGGTGAAAATATATACAGGAGAATATCAGGGTTTTTCCCTCCTCCCCAATAGAGTCCAAAAAAAGATGAATGGGAGCTCTGGATTTGAAAGATCCATACTATTTAAACTGTCAAATTTAATCGATAAAGATAACATTCTGAAAGCAGCATGAGAATAAGGAGAGAGAAATAAATTCCCAATGAATCCCAGATTTAAGTCTCTCATAAGATCTCCAATACATTCATAAGATCTCCAATACCTATGAAGAATGAAGGCAAAAGTTGTTTTATTTCATACACACCTGCACTTTTGGCTGGCCAATGCCAGCTGATTTGAGCTTGTGGGGCTCAGACAAAGAAGCTATCTAGTTGGACTGTAGACATCTAGGCCCTAGGATTCTCCCATCTTTTGGGCATCACCTGTGGGAATGTCCTACATGGGACTCTCCTAGCTGGTATTGCCTGCTGGGCTGCCCTAGAGATTTAAGGATTCACAGAATTGAGCCAGATCTGGTAACTTCACATCATGATGCCTGGCTGGCACAATGGTCCTCAGTAGACTGTTTGATTTGTTTGATTGCAATCTTAAACATCTCAGATGATGTCACACAGAGAGAGATGGTTTTACATTTGTACCTTGTGCCAACTAAAACCAATACTAAAATAAAGAAACTACTGTGCTGAAACTGTTCCACCTGAGAGAAGAAAGGGAAGGAATAGCAGAAAAAATAGAAAAGGTGATGGGAAAATTTTAGCAGTTTGGTAATGAAAGAAGTAACCATTTTCATTTATTTTATTTTATTAATTTTAAAAGACAGCCTTAGTGAATAGATCAAGGTGTTTCAAGGAAGGGGCTATCATAATAAGAATATAGAGTATAAAACTTAAGAGATAAAGCCCTTTTTTAATCCAAGTCCAGATCTTACATATTTCCTTTTTGTTCTGCAACAGAACAACTAGGAATAGCTTTATCACACAACTATAAAACAAGCAAATGGAATTTTATCTGAAATACTGACTGTAAATTGTCATCCAAAGCTACATCAGTCAATTGATGGCAATAGCTTAGTATCTCATAGTATCATGCGTCTTCTAATTTCAGTATTTTTATTTCCAGAAAATATATGCATTTCATTATTAAATCAGCACAATTATGTAGTTAATTATTTTGGATAATAAACAGCATTGGGATGTTCAGTTAATCAGATCACAGTGCTGCTTTAGTATGCCAGTGATGGGCCAGATATTTTTACATACGGTGAATTTCTCATGCTCTGGAACTTAACTGGTCTTTCACTAGTTCATTTTTATTATTGGATTTCTGTAGTGTCACGTTAAATTGGGAGAAGAAACCTACTTTCACTTAGTAACATAAACAACACTGAGTGATTTTATATTTCTTATTGGTTGAACTGATGTAACTTTGTAAATCAAATGTGAAACATGCTCTAAGCATACTTTTATTTGTTTTACAGGGTTGAATATTTAAAGAACCTTTTCAGCTTCTCTTCAAAGTACCATAACCCTGAAAAATAACTGGCATGAAACACTGGCAAGTGCAGCTAACTTGTGGTGAAACCAAGTCTCTAGTCCTGTGCCAAGCAACTGAGTGCTACTGTTCTCATACAGGTACTCTCCAGAGTGTTATATACCTTCATACTAGCAGTATGATTAAGATTGCACTGAAATTTATCATCTCTGGTATAATGCTTTCTACTTTTCTCTCATTGTGATATGCAAGATTCTCAGAATCTTATCTTAAGATTTCTCACATCTTTCCCAGTCTGTTGAACCGGATGTGATTCTGACAAACTAAATGCCACTTTATGCCAAGGTCCCCTGACTTCCCTTGGATGTTGATAAACATGTAATTGGATCAGTCTGATTCACCTGTGTATTAATATTGTTAAAGTAGGTATTAGCATCATACTCAATGTTTAAACTTCACTGAATGCTTGTAAATCATTGCATATGTTAATCTCCCTTTTATAATACCTGTATCCCATATTGTAAGTTAACATTTGAACATTTACACTATTAGCCTCTGTAACTGTATAAATCACCAGACTGGAGAGAAGCATTAACCAGTGTGAAATACTAGACACCAGCAAGTGTTATGTCCTGCTCAACTAATGAGGCCCATAAACATCAGCTGAACTATTGTGGGATGTCAGTGGACAAAAGGTTTTGTTGGTTGTTTTCCAGTCCATTAGAGAGGAGATATACAAGTAAATTCTTCACATCAGCTGAGTTTGCAACTTGAAGCAAAAGGAAGGAAGGAATAAAAAGTCCTGAATCTTTATACTGATTGGACTTTGACGGGAAAGCAATTCTAAGCATAAGTGAAAGATCCCCACTGTTTAGCCTAGGTTAGCCTTGCATCTACAGCTTGCTTAAAATAAAAGCTTGCATTATTTTTTTAACTTAAGATTGGAATTCATTTATTTGTATATATGTTTACCTGCTTTCACCTTGTAAATAACTTTTATTTTCTTTTCCTATATAATAAATCTTTAGATAGTGGGGGGTTTTTGATTGTTTTTTGTTTCTTTTTTTTTTTTTAATTAAATATGATTGGCTACAAATGTTGCCTTTGGTACGAGATCTAAGGTGAAATTTTGGAGTAAATGACTGGTCCTTGGGGATTGGGGGTGAGGTAACTTGACTATTTGTTTATTTATTTAAAAATGCCTCAGGACTCTTTCTCTGCAATACACTAACATGGCTACCCCTTTGGATCTTGACTATTGTTGCAATTTTTGGTGTAAAGGACCAACTATCACAATGGCAAGCTTCTATCCATGACAAGATAGATTGGAGTATGCAAGGAAACTGTTGGTGACTCCATCTTTAGGCTGTTTTAGTGCACGGGGTTTTTAAATCTGATACTTAGCTGGAAAAAAATTCAGCATGTAAGTTATAGCTAATTGTGGTTTGTGCCCTACTTCTTAAGTGTGCTCCAAGGTTGGTACTCAAACACTGGAGCTACTGTAGGACAGTTTGACATACTGTTTATACTTGTAACTATTTTTTTCTGTTTATATTCTAGAAAAATCATCTAAAAGTGATACCATAAAGGTCCTGAAACACTTTCAGAGTTGTTTCCTAGGAATAGTCATCCATTTTTGTGTTCTCATATTTAATTCCTAGTTATATATTTCTGTACATCTACATTTTAAAATTATTAATGAATATTCTTAAATTAATTCTTTAAAGACATTACACTTAATTTAATAACAGGTTGAATCTCTTTAAAAATCCAGGTGTAACTTATCATTGCCATGATAGAATATTCAATACTTTATGATCTTGCCTTACTGTGTGATATTTTAAGATGATCTTTACATTTTATGGAGATTTATCATCCTCATTTAGGAAGAATATGTGCAGTATTTTTTTACCTGATTCATCTAAACTAGCTGAATGATCCTGAAACTCAGGTTAATTAAGTTATAACTGATTTTCTACTGACATATGGTTTCTATGCAGTTTTGAAACTAGGTGTAGTGTCAGCAATTTTTTTCTGTGCATGATTAAAATGACTTTCTCTAAATGAAGATAAACTAGTCCTCACAAACAAATTACAAGGGTTTTTTTTTTAAATGTTCTTTTATGTTGAAAGACTCAGATAAATGAAGGTAGTGGCTTACTACCCAAATCACAGCCAAGTGGGTGTGATTAAAAGGGTCACAAATACCCTTTTGAAATTGTCTAATTTCTGTCAACATTGAAAAAAGGAACAATAAATCTTTTGATAACTAAAGGACAGAGCCAGGCAAATTTAAATTTGCAGTATTTAACATGTCTGTGAGTATTTTTAAACTAGTTATCTCTGATGTATAAGTGAATTTTGAAAGTTTTCTTCTTTTTGAACTCTGAATTAGGTTGTATTTGATTAAACTTTCAGAAGCTGTCCTAGTTTTATATATTTAAGTGGTCATGATGTTGAAATCTTCCAAGAATGCCTCAGTGTATGCAGAAGCAAATTACTAATCATGGTACAGAAGTCATTTACTTTTGGGAGGAAACCAAATAAACCTCTGTCTAATATGACAATCACTATTTAGAGTACTGAGAGTTCTACTTTTCTATCTGTATTAGATGCAGTCCTGCAAATGCTTAAAAGTATTTTAAATCTGACTCACATAAGAAGTCCCACCAAGTTAGATGCAGAGGAAGACCCTATATATTTTGAATGCTCATACAGGTCAGAAAGAGAAAATAGAAGAAATGGAGGAGGTGGCTGTTGGCAGGGACAGAAAGGGCTTGTATTGACATCTTCTAACATGTACAACTCTGATCAAAACTTGGTAACAGTCTCAGTGATCTGTGCCTTACATTATTTTTTAAAAGCATGCAAAATTCTAACAAACACTAAGGACTGAGCAGCGGGAAAGCTTACCCTCTGTCACCAGTAGTTGCCCAGATAGTGTCTGATCCATAGCTCATGGAAGTGATCGATTATTAACTTCATTGGATAGGTATTTAAAGCAGAGGGCTCTCAGATGAATGTTGTAGATGCAAGTGCTGGCAACAGCAGTGCTGTAATTCTCTCAAACAAAGCGGGATTATCAAAGGGGTTTTAGGGGCTTAAACCTGGGGCCCCGCGCTCCAACCCCTAAAACCCCTTTGATTATCCAGAGGACCCCCCCATGCATCGTCGGCAGGGCAGGAGGAGAGTGCTCCTGTCTTGGTAGTGCTTTCGGGTGGAGGGGAGTGGGGCCCTGGAGTCGGGCCTGTGCTCGCTCTGCCCAGAAGAAGAGGTGGGGGGCGGCATCTGGCGCAGCTTCTGCCCTCTGAGCGAGCCTCCAGCACAGAACGGCACACCGTTTTCCAGGACCTGTGGTGCTGGGGGGCTGAATGGGGGCTTCCGTGCCATGTGCCAGCTGCCCCCTCCCTCCTGTAGCCTGGCTGGGATGAGTGTGCTCTTGGGCCCCAGGATCCCCCCAGTGATGGGAGGGTGAGGGCCCAGGCTGGGGGACCCTGGTGGGGCTAATCAGACCCTGCTTCCAAATTATGTGGGTTTTGGCTCATGCTATAAGCTGTCATGATATAAAAAGCTGAAGCTTTCTTACACGTTTGGAAAGCAAAGTCATTCCTAGAATGTAGCCTACCGAAAGGTGAACTAAACTGCAATTTCAGCAAGTGAGTGGAAACAAAGAATTCTGTTGCCCACTGCAGTATGAGAAGTTCTAGTATTTTTCCTCATTGGCAATGTGTGTTGTTTCCCTGTATGCAATGGTCTAAATAGACAATATCATGACACTTTCCCTCCCTCCGCAGATAGTCCCACATTTGAGTGGAAGAGGACTGTTTTCGGGATTTGAAGGTTGTGGGTGCAAACTTTTTTTTTTTTTTTTTTTTTTTCTTCCAGGATTGATATGGTTGAGTGTGATGAGTGAAATTTCTGTATCTAAAATGTAACTTAACATCTATGGAGCAATTGTTGGAATAATGAATTTTTCAAAATGCATTTCGAAGCTAAATGGTGGTTGTGCTAATGTTTGTTTTCCTGTTCCTGTTTTATTATTATTATTTTTATGTTTAAAAAGGTGTTGCAGAGTTAGTATATCCCCCATCCAGAGGGTGAAATGTCCTGCCTTTGTAAGCTCTAAGGATGATATAACTTAATTTACTGAACTTGTATTTCTAGAAAGTAGCCTCGTTCTTAAAGGTGTAACATCATTTGTTGTGACCTGATATTATTGAGCTATAGATCCTTTCACCTGTAGCTCGCTTAATTTAAATCTTGCCCAACTCAGCAGGGATTAAAAGTAGTTCCCATCTAATGAATATTTGGTGGCCCTTACGTGGGAAGAGTTTGAATCCCAGTTCTAGTTCTCCTGTCACAAACTAATCATCATTTTTTGCACCATACTGTAAGTTTTTCAGGGCAGTGAATCTCTCTTATTGTGTTTTTGTACAATTCCTAACACAAAGGGGCTCCAACTTCAATTGGGTACTCTTGCAGGAGTGGCCAAAATCACCTTACTCATGATAAAGTTGTGAGTTGGCAATGCTTAATTATTACCTGCACATTGGAGATGGGTAAGTGAAATTGAAAGATCTAAAAGAAAACCAAAAATCACAATGTCATATTTGGGTAAAAAAAATCACGATTTTTTTTTTTCAGTCTCAAGGTTTCTGTATGCTTTTCACTGATGAGTTTGCAATTTTGGGGATTGGCACAAATACAACTGCCCTACTATCCTATGAAAACAGAGGCAAGTTCCAGGTAGCCATGGGTAAGATGCCATTGTTTTTAATGGCCTGTTATGGCTTCTCAGCTAGTGAAAACTAGCACAGTTCTTTTGGCTTAAGTTTCCTATTATGGACATTAAACTAGCTTGTGCCATATAGACTATTTTTCTGATATATTAAACAAGAGGCTGCTGTTGAGCAATGTTGAAAAGCTGCATTTGGTACAGAATATTACTATGAGCACATAATAGCTAAGCTCTGCGCTAGTTACATTTTGTTTGTGCTGGTATCTCAATGTGTATAATCTTCAAAATATCTCCCCCAAGGTCCATCATTACAGTAAAAAAAATAATGTAATGATGATGTTATAATGTAATGAAACTTCATTAATGGTCCAAAATATTACAGTGTTACAGTTGTTCAGGGTATGTAGGGAGCATAAGACATCAGGTCTGGGTGCAATTACTGCTTCTTTATTAACCTACAGAATGGCCCCCAGAAACCAGGCAAAAATCCCCACCCTGACATACATGCTTAGGAACTATCCTAAAATAACTATCCTGAATCCCCAGGATACAATATACCTCCTTCTCAGAGTTCAACAAAATTTCCTTGATAAGAAAATTAACTGCTCCTTGGAGTAATTTAGAAATCTAACCACAGGTGTTCAGTAGACTACCTGAACTCAAAGGTGAAAAAGGGGATTACTTTGCCCAAATCACATATCCCCACACACTATCTCTAGATTCAGATAGGAGTACATGTTCCGAGTATAGCCAAGATAGGCATAAATTCAACAGGTGCCCCAGTACAGAGACAGTCTCACAAAAGATCCACTCCCATACCTGCTCTACAGAGTCTCTACCATGTCCATTTTTGAATTTGGGTGAATCATAGGAACAGTATAGTCCACTGATCCATCACCATGGGGTGGAGATTGTGAGTCCTTTGAACCTGACTTCTGCTTAGGCTAGCAGCTGACCCATATGCCGCTTCACAAGCAAATCTGCATCAGCAACCTGATAGACAAGCAGATCTGTAGCTTTTATGATTATGCCAAGCAATGACTTGGGCATTTCCACTATATTTGTGAGTCAAAATGAGTACTCTGGGAGATGGAAGTATTAATTGTTTCATAGGCTGTGTCTACACTAGAAAAGTTAAGTTGACTTTAAGTCGACTTTAATAAGGTCGACTTTAAGTCGACTTAAAGTCAACCTTATTAAAGTGGACTAAATTGACTTATCTTTAAGTCGACTTAGTCCACTTTAAGTCGACTTAACCACCCTTAAGTCAACTTAATAAAGTCGACTTACGGGTTACTCCATGTCCACACTGTCCTTAAGTAGACTTAAGGAGTTGACTTAAGGGTTAAGTTGACTTAATGAGTGGTAGTAACAAAGTCGATGTAAGCTTTCATTAAGCTGACTTAAGGAATTTCTTAGGTCGATTTAATGAAAGCCTAGTGTGGACATGGCTTAATTTAAGTCGACTTAAGCCTCCTTAACTTGACTTAAATTGCCAGTGTAGACATAGCCATAGTTTCTTGATGCTAAGTCACTGGTTTCTCTTGGCAAGGTTTCAAGAAATTATAGTGGGTATGTATTGGTTGCCTTAGCTGTAATTGCACATGTTAGACTCTCATTGTGGCATGAAAGTTTGTTCTATAATTACTCAAGAACTGAGGCACACTGCTCCTCAGCAACCTCTTTCTGAGTCCATTCTTAAAGGACTGTTCAGACCTCAGTCCTTTAATTCTACCAGTCCATTTTGCAGAAGAGTGTGGTGTGTTTACGTTTTGTTGGTTTTTTTTATATTGCACTATAAAAAATAATGAAAATGTAGTTTTGAATGAACTACTTAAACCTTCGGAAAGTAACTTCATAAGAATCTTTAAAGGCTGCTGTATATAATGGTGGAAGAGAATATTGAGGTTTTAACTACATAAAGGTCAGGACATTTGGTGTTAGATTCTTTGCTTGTGTAAATTGGTGCACTTTCATTGACATTGCTGGAACTCTGCCAGTTTGCACCAAAAGAGAATTTGGCTTTTTGAGATATGATTTCTATAGCTACTTGAATTCTGTCTTTTTCTGTTTATTTGTTCGAACGTTTTTTTCATTACAGGATAATGAAACGCTATGTAGCATAGCACTGCTCAGCAAATACAATATATATAAATCTGCTATTACACAAAGGAGCCAGAACTTTTCTTTGATTGTAGACATCCACTTAAGTAGGATTTTTTCCTATATGCTCATTGTTTCATTGTGTCATTAAAAGAAAATACAGTATTCGCATACACATAAGATTGTAGTGGAAACCTAAATTCTTAATTTTATAAGATTTTACCTGAAACAATAAATTAATTATAATAATATTGCATTTACTTGGTCTCTTTCATAAACTTTATTGTATGCAAAGCTAAAATCTCAGCCTTGAATTTTTGAATAGCTATACTTTTTTTTTTTTTTTTTTTTTTCATTTGAACCCCCTGTCCTGGTGCCTTAATGGGTCACAGCTTAGAATGCCAGATTCAGGACAAACTGTTGAGAAATTCAAGCGTCTGATGAAGTGGGATTTTCTCCCACGAAAGCTCATGTGATAAATAAATTTGTAAGTCTTAAGAAGTGCCACAGGACCCCTTGTTTGTTTTTGCTGAACTAGACTAACATGGCTACCCCTTTGGAGCTTCCCAAAATTGTGGTTATTTTATCTTTAGATTACACCAAGGCAGTCACAAAAATCAAATTCCGTCTCACCACTCTGGTTAACCAGAAGTCAAAAATACATCTTCTTAAGCATTCCAGCCTGTTTATCACCACCCCGACACTGAACTTTGATGCGTAGTTATTGAAATTCAGTTTCATCAAATAGAGGTATCTTCGATTTCAGATGATCAGCCACATACCCAGATCATAGCTCAGGTTTTACTCAATAATCACAGTACTGGCAATCATTTAATAACTACAATCTAAAGGATTTATCTCCCCTCCCAGACTAATTTTTTTTTCATTTTCTAGCATCTGTTGAAGGGGGACTTTACCCATGAAAGATCATGCGAAAAATAAATTTGTTGCACTTTAAAAGTGTCACAGGACTCCTTGATTGTTTTGCTGAATTAGACTATAACACAGCAACCTATTTGGAATTTGTTTACATTCTAAAGGTTTAGTAGTAAGAGAGAAGAGTAGAGTTAAAAAATCATAAATGTACAATAATGGCAATGTTCTTATCAGTTTTATTGCAGTGCTGTAGACTGCTGGTTTATAAAATTACTGGAATCTTCTGGAAGATTGGAAGATCCTCAGTTCATAGTTCAAATGCTCCTTTTATTTGTAAATCCACATCCCACAGAATCAAAACAGGAAAGCAGTAAAATAGAAGGATTTCAGTGGGTTTTTTATTTTAATGTACTTTATCATGGCCTGGAGATTTCCTGTTTAAGATAAAACTTGCATCTTTAGTATGTGGAAAGTGACAGGCACAAGATGCATGTGGGATCCTATGAGCATATCACATGTCCTTACATGCTTTGACTCGCAGAGGTAGCCATTGCCCATGTGTCCACAGGAATGGTTTGCTGGGCGGGATAAGTTTCTTCAATGGTCCTTTGACTTCACCTCCCTCTATATGCTGTTCTCCACTGTTTGAATCTAAACAACTGCTGTAACAGTCTGACCTGCTCCTATCACTTCACTTCCCTGCATTTATTTTCCTCCCATTCTGTAAGTTCTCCATCTTCAAGTGTCTGATGAAGTGGAATTTTCTCCCACGAAGGCTCATGTGATAAATAAATTATTCGTCTTTAAAAGTGCCACAGAACTTCTTGTTTGTTTTGTTAGAGTGAAGTGTCCTTAATGAACCATCAACATGTGGTTATCTGGCTCAAATGGAAATCTTATCTGAGGCCTTGTACACACTGCAAAGTTATTGCGCGATAACAGGCACAGCGTCCACACAAAAATCCATGTTGTTGCGCGGTAACAGCCGTCTTACGGCGCAAAATGTAAACCACCAAAACGAGAGTGGTAGCGGCTACCGCGGAACAGCTATTCCGCGATAGTTCATGTGTGTACGGTTGCCGTGCAATATGAAAGCTCCGGAAATGTCCCAGAATTCCAATTCCATCCCTTCTGCACTTCCTTCTGCGCTCTGTGGCTGTGACATGACTGTACCCGCCCTCCCATCATTCCTGGGAATTTTTGAATTCTTCACTCTTCCTGTTTGCTTGACGTGGAGTGCAGCTGCCACTGTGTACTCCAAGAGCAATGGTGGCTCAACGCACCAAACGTGCTCCAGCTGAGGTGTTTGATCTCATAGGCATCTGGGGAGAGTCTGCTGTGCAGGCACAGTTATGTGGCAGCCGGTGGAATTTCAATATTTTTGGCCAGATTTCTCGGGCCATGTCAGAGAAGGTGTACGAGAGAGACACTCTTCAGTGCAGGTCGAAGGTGAAGGAGTTGTGGATTAAAGCCAGAGAGGCAAACCGGCGCTCCAGCTCAGCGCCGGCTACATGCCAATTTTACAAGGAGCTGGAAGCAATCCTGAGCGGGGATCCTACAACCACCCCAAAAGCTCTTGTGGGCACGGTGGCACCCCCCCATGAAAAGGATACCGGAGCAGACGGTGACGAGGACGTGGAGGTGGAGGATGACCTGGAGGGTGAAAGCGGTGCAGCCGACCTAGGGAGCCAGGAGCTGTTCTCCATGCCACCTGACACGTGCTGCCCAGATTCCTTCTCCATACTGTCTTCGGATGCAGCAGAGGGGAGCTCTGGTAAGTTTCATCAGAAGTGGCTTCTATGCTAGCTGGATAAGCTTTGTGGGCAAATGAAGAGCGGGCGGGAAATAGGCGTTTTGAGTTTCATCCTTTCTTTTCTTTTTTGGAAGGGGGGGGTCTACCCCGCATTATGTGAGCAGTGCATCAACGCATGCTGTAATTGTCAAAAAATCCTCTCCGTTGAGATCACTGAAAGTGTCCTTGATGTACTTCCGCAGCCTCCTAGTTAAATTCGATGGGAGAGCAACTGTTTCCCCTCCCCCATAGAGGGATACTCTCCCTCGCCAGTTGCAAAGCACAAAAGCGGGAACCATGGCTGCGCACAAGCCTGCTGCGTACGGTCCTAGCTGAAAACCAGTGACATGCAGGATATGCATTCTGGCTTGCAGAGGCACTCTAAGCAGCGAGATATCGGCTTCCATGGCAGTGCCGTATGTGAACTAATCGCCCAAAGCACTGCAAATATTTCACGGAGCTGTGTGTCTTGTCTCAGCAACCTGAACCTCCCTTTGCAAAAGCCCTTTCAGTCCCCGGCAATGCCCTGTCCCGTGGGCACAGCGGAATGTGGCGGGAGAGCATATTACCGGCTCCTTAACCAAAGTGAGAACAATAGCACTACTTATGATGTTTCATTTTTCCTTAGAAACGACCTTCGCCGGTCGGTAGTCTGTGCCAGCTGACCTGCTGAGACAGATAAGGAGGAGGCCTCGCAGGAGCAAGGAGGATATCTTCCAGGAGCTGATGCAGTCCAACGAGGCATCAGCAAGGGAGACTAGACAATGGAGGCAGGAGTGCCGGCAAGAGCGCAAAGAAAACAATGCGAAGAGGCAGAAGCAGAAGGATGCCCTCAGAAGCATCCTACAGGAGCAGACCCAACTGCTGAAGACCATGGTTGGTCTGCAGACCCAGCTGCTGCAGGCTCGCCCCTCCCCCCCTGCAGCCACAGCAACACTTTCTGTCCCCCATGCCCCATTCTCCCTCAAAGCAGTTCTTTGAAGCCCAGGGACCCTCCTGGTACAATGTCACATCCACTCCTGCACCCAGCTATGGCATTGAGACACGCATCTATAGCCCCTTTTGCAGGCACTGCTTACTGCAAATATTTAATGTTTTATAATAATAAAATTGAATCACTTGAACTTTGCACAGTGTCTTTATTGATACACAGTCAGATTAGTTGTTGCATGTTTAGTATTCACTCATTCGAGCATAGTACAGTACACGCCCACCGGCATCATCCCTCCACCCCCCAATCAGCACCCAATAGTGCTTGGGAACACTAATGCACAGTGATGCAATGCGTCCTATGAGTCCCCATCACTAAAATGCACTCTAAGTGCCTCCCTTATGCGGACAGCTCTCAGCTGTGCCCCCCGATACTCCTAGTGGCTGGCTGCTGGAAGGCAAACTCTAGCTGCTCAGCCTCCACGTCCCATGAAGGGGGAAATTTCCCTCCCCTATTTTCACAGAGGTTATGCAGGACACAGCACACCGCAATGACGGCTAGAATGTTGTCCTCATTCAAGTCTAGCCTCCTGTACAAACAGCGCCAGCGGCCTTTTAAGCGCCCAAAGGCGCACTCTACGGTCATTCGGCACCGGCTTAACCGGTAATTGAAGCGCTCCTTGCTGGGATCCAAATTTCCAGTATAGGGCTTCATGAGCCAAGGCATCAGTGGGTAGGCTGGATCTCCTATGATGACTATGGGCATCTCCACATCCCCAACAGTAATTTTATCATCAGGGAAGAAGGTCCCTGCCTGCAACTTCCGGTACAGGCCTGTGTTCCGGAAAATGCGACCATCATGCACCTTACCCGACCACCCCGCATTTATGTCCGTGAAATGCCCCCTGTGATCCACGAGTGCCTGAAGCACCATGGAGAAGTAGCCCTTCCTATTAATATAGTCAGTCGCAAGATGCTCCGGAGCTAAAATAGGGATGTGCGTGCCATCTATTGCCCCTCCACAGTTTGGGAATCCCATGGCAGCGAATCCATCGACGATCTCCCACATGTTGCCGAATGTCACTGTCCTCCAGAGCAGAACACGATTAATGGCTCTGCAGACTTGTGAAAGTGCTAACCCGACGGTTGACCTGCTGACTCCAAACTGATTCGCGACCGAGCAGTAGCAGTCTGGAGTCACCATTTTCCACAGCGTGATTGCGATACGCTTCTCCACGGTGAGGGCGGCTCTCATTTTGGTGTCCTTGCGTCGCAGGGCAGGGGCTAGCTCCTCACACAGTTCCATGAATGTGGCTTTCCGCATTCGAAAGTTCTGTAGCCACTGGTCATCATCCCACACCTGCAAAACGATGCGGTCCCACCACTCGGTGCTTGTCTCTCGTGACCATGTGCAGATGCTTTGTGAAGGAGCTCAGCAATGCGGTGCTGTTGTTCTGCATGGCAGTCACTAGCCCAGGGTCATCCGAATCCTGGTCTGATTCAGAGCTGAACGCATACTGTGCCACCAGCCGAGATGTATTCATTATGCTGAAGGCGACAGTAGAGATCAGACCTGGGGGATCCATGTTGCTGCCAAAGGACTTCTGGGAAGCAATGCGCTACTGTTGGAAATGGGCATGAGTTGCCAGTAGCAACTCTCGTGACACAAGGGGAACAGAATGCACCATGGGAAACCAAGACTTTACCCATGGTGCTCAGCGCTACTCTCCTTCTACCCAGGATTCTTAGCACCAAATCAGGATGGATGGAACTGTGGGATAGGTTCCCACAATTCAATTGGGTTTCTTGTGAAGTCGCGAATTGCAGTGGGGGGCTCTGTTCCATCACATGCGGCAGAGTGTGTACACGATCCTGCGTTACAAAAACCACGTGACTTTTAAAGCACAACGGGCTTGTTGAGCGATTATTCCTGTAGTGTGTACATGGCCTGATAGATGTCACTCAGGACCAAGCACATTTGGTATACCAATACATATCCACTATTCATAATTTTAGATACAAAGATGATATATGCATATAAATGGGATAATCATATTTGATAGATTGTAACTCTCCATAGATACCTGACATGACATACTTTATATCATATTTGTTGCAGTTGTGTAACAGTGGTGGCCATGACATCCAAGGTCATATTTTAGTCATACAACATCACTCCCTTTCTAGTAATTATTTGTTTGCGTTCTCTCCGAGGATCTACGGGGTAGGAATACTGAGAGTTAGGTGTTGGTCTTCATGTAATGATTTATGTGTTTTCATGTAGTGTTTTTTCTGACTTTTTTCCATTATAATCATCTGCTCTGTTTATCTGTGAGATAGAGAGTCTGATTCTGCTGCAGTGGAACATGCTGAAATTGGCTTTGCTTTTATTTTCTCTCATCTCATCTCGCATATGCAAAGCTTCTTGGACCTCAATTTCCAAAATTTGTTTTCCGCTTTAACAATCTGTTTTCTTGCATCTCTGTGTGCTGTATAGCTGAGAATTAAGGCATGCTGCTCTAAAGGGATATGGCTGAAGTTCTGTTGATATTATGTTAATTCCCCACCCCACTCAGACATTGTTCGTTCTTGGTTTCACCAATATTTTCATCATTTCACATTACACAGTCAATTTATAAATTATTTTGGAAAGTCTTTCCTCAAAGATAATGAGACCTTTGCCAAATATTTGCAATCCAAAAGAACAGAAGCCTTTAATAGCTGCAGCAGAAAGAAATTTCAAAATATGTATTGAATAGCAGCAGCACCAAAAAGTGTTCTTCCTCCTCAGGGTCTAGCTCAGAAGAAACATGAATATTTCTTTTAACTGCTTAGAGATAATAAAAGATGATGTAGTGAAAAATGTAAATTGCACTGCTATTATAACATCGTCAACACAGAAGATGAGCAATTAGGGGCAGTCAGAAAAAAAGCAGCATGTGATCTTTTTACGCATTTTTTGCCAAATGGTTGAATTCTGAGAGTTTTAAAAATTATTGAAGCATGAGATGCATTTTAAGACTACAGTGTGTATCCTATTTATCAGCCAGATGGAAACAAGCTATATATGATACAAAATGTAGATATTTGGGAGTGGGAAATCATCTCCTATTTCTTAATTTACAGCTATTTTTTTCTTCTTTAATTGAAGGTAATGTTACTGGCAGTCAGATGTACTCTTTGTTTCAGATTCATTGCTGACAGCCATATACCTAGCCTAATCAGTTCTTTCCCCCATCTCCCAGCTTCTCCACATCAGCAGAATGTAAAAAGAATTATTATGGTTATCTATGGTCTCTGTGGCATGGGTGCAAAAAATGTGGCCACAGCACACCGCTGCTTTAATAAGGTCTGTAGAACCAAGAAGCACTATCACACCATTAGTTAATAAGAGGTGTGTCAGCATCTCTCAGTGCCATTAATATCTTATCAGACCTATCTCCATTCCTGAAATCACACAATTATATTTACTCTTCATGGATGACATAGTTTAGTGCAGTATTCTGGATTTCCAAGGCACTATTTCATTATACCCAGGGTTCAGGTAGCTATTTGAAATGTAATTGTCTGAATGCACAATTTAAATTTAGCAAACCTCTAAGGATCTGAGCTGCAAAATTGGAGGTTTAGGTAGATGACTGGTAGGAATTCATCCACTCATACGTCTACAGGAATGAGAGCTTTATATTTTCAGAATTTTATGGATTTAAAGTAGGAGATCCATTGCCCATTATCAAAATTTGCAAATTAGTGAGCTTGAGGAAAAAGTAAAAAGTCAAGGATACAGTATCACAAAATTTATCTCCTTACTATTATCTAATTATTTTACTTCATCATTTGTTGCTAAATGTACTGAGTACATTTTAGATAAGTAATGAGTTCCACTCATTCAGTAGTCCCTCACTGCAGCATTCTGCCCTGATTCAGCAAGGTGCATTACTCATCTCCCTAACTTTAAGCACACAAGAAATGCCAGTTTGCTGCTATTAAACTTTAGTAAAACGCAGTTCCAATAATTCCCTTCCACCCACTCCCAAAACTCCAGCAGTTCCAGTCAGTACTGGGATTAAAATTTTTGAATAATTGGCCTTTGGAGGGCATTGGTGCCAGGTTAAATCACGAGTGGAAAAAAATAATAAAACTATTACATAATATGTTTAAACACTCCTCACCCCAAATACTTCTCAAAACAAAACAAAAAAACCTCAAACACCACCACTACAAACATCTAGAGATTTTGATTAAAATAATTACTTCTCAGTGTTGTTGGGTTTTTTGTTTATTTGTTTGTTTTGAGACAATTAGTTTCCATATCCCTTAGTTTTTCTTTTGCATGCTCACTTGTTTGAAGAGTGAAATTCAGCCACTCTGATACACTATGGTGTTCTGGAACTTAGAATTAGAAAATGAAGATATTTTAATTTATTAAAGGCAGCATTAGCCTGTTTTATAGAAATGGTATTAAACTACACACAGACTTTCGGGGTGGGAGGGGTGTTTGCATGTGTGTATGCGTGCAAGGGGGGTGGGGGGGAAAGAAGGTGCCCTTCCTTCCAGCCTCCGCACCTGAGGACACAATGGCTCTGTCTACACTTGTAAATTAAGTCGACTTAAGCTTGCTTAAGTTGACTTAATTTACCCTGCGTCTACACTACAGTTTCCTTAAGTCAACTTAAGGAAAATAAAGTCGACTTAATTAAAATTAAGTTGACTTTATTAAACCTCCTTTAAATTCGACTTAGTGCTTAAGTCGACTTTCTAAAGTCAACTTAATCCAGTGTAGACGTGTGGTAGCCCTAAATTGACTTAGGGCTACCCCAGGACTACACCAATGCCCTCCCTGCTGGGGGGGGAGGGAGCACAGGGAGAGCCCTGCCCGCCCTGCCCACCCTGCCCTGTGATCTTTTTTTGCCAAATGCCTATGCCCTGCCAGGATCCCTGTCCCCCTGAAGGCTGAGCCCTCTGGCATTGGGCAAGGGGTGCCCCTCCTACCCCCATGGATCTGCCCTAGGTCCCCCTACCCCCTAGAAGTCAACCTAGAGCATCCAGTGTGAATGCTCTAGGTCGACTTTGTAAATTTCCCTTTAAATCGACTTTAATTTTAAGTGTAGACTCACTAAGTCGACTTAACTAAGTCGACTTTAAGTCGACAGAGTTAAAGTCGACTTAAAATTACAAGTGTAGACATAGCCAATGACCTGAAATTTAAAGCATCTTTTTCAACATGTCTGGTGATCCCTGTCAGGTAAAATTATGGCATGCTTATTCCTAAGCCAGGAAAGAGACTTTAAACAGTACACTTCCAAAATGTAATGTATGATTTGAAATGAAGGGAGATTGGGAAATGTATTCCTTTCTTGTTAATTTTCAAATGACCAGTCGTAAATAAGTTGATGGGCATCTACCACCCTTCTTATTTTATGGTCTAAACTATTATTAGTATTGTGGACAAAGGGCACCATGTATGGTATCATAGTCTAGACATCAGAGGAATGCGTACAGGATTGGGAGTCAGCTACTCTTCAGTTTAATCTTGTTTCTGCCAGTGTGTGTTCTCGGGAAAGTCCGTTAATCTCTGAATTTGTCATAACCAATGCCCACTGAAGTCAATGGAAATCTTCTTCACTGGGCTTTCTTTGTCTCTCCATCTATAAAATAGGGGAAATTATACTTAACTATATTTATTGGAATAGTCATGTGGTCAGTGTTTGTACAGTGTTTTGAAGATGTTTTAATCTAAAATAAAATTTAAATAGAGACAACTGCAGAAATTATGGACACTCCTTTTAGTTCCATGGATATTCACTGAGTAGCACAGTTCTCTAAATATTTCCTTTCTGAAAAGAGAGATTTGGCATTAGTTGTGAGATATGAACCTTTTCTAGTAAATAAGTGTACAATTGCATTGGTGACAGTTCTTAAAAGAAGTGGGGAGGAGGGAAACAATCCTGCACATAAAATATAGGAAGAAATGAAGCTAAGTTAGAGAGCAAAAGAATTGCAAAAACTAATAAGTAATTCAGTCAACAGTCAGGAAATGTATTAATAGTGAATTTAGTTTATATTTTATAATGCTTTTTATCCAAAAGGATTTCAAATTGATTTACACACTCTGTGTCAAATTACGCCCTGATTCCAGTCAGCCCCATTAAAGTGAGGGGTGTAAGTCAAAACAAGTTTGGTTCCCTACGTACTGTAGGGGATTATTTCATTCCTTAATTATGTCTTTAGCCACTCAGTGGCATTGCTGAAACTGAGCTTTTATATTATTTATTCACTTTCAAGGCCAGTTTTGACTTTAAGTCATGAACATTAGAATGAGATGACGATGTCCTGACAACATTTTCTGTCCCAGTAGGGACTGAAGGTCAGTGGAAAGGATGTAAACTGCAAGATTTGGAAAGTAACAGATCCAAATTCAGTATCAAAGTGGAAGAGATGAAGAATCAATCTGAAACATAAAAGCTAAAACACACAGTGGTCAGAAACACATAGAAACTGGAAGGAACCATGAGAGGTCATTGAGTCCAGTCCCCTGCACTCATGGCAGGTCCAAGTACCCTCTTAAACCAACCCTGACAGGTGGTTGACTAACCTGCTCTTAAAAACGTCCAATGATGGAAATTGCACAATCTGCCTAGATAACTTATTCCAGTGGTTAATCACCCAGACAGCTAGGAATTTTTCCTAATGTCCAACCTAAACCTCTCATTGCTTCTTGTCCTATCATCAGCAGTTGAGATCAATTTTTCTCTTTCCTCCTTGTAACAATTTTTAGGTACTTGAAAACTTTTATCATTTCCCCTCTGTCTCCTCTTTTTCCAGACTAAACAAATCCAGCTGTTTCAATCTTCCCTCATAAGTCAAGTGTTCCAGACCATTAATCATTCATGTTGCTCTTCTCTGGACTTACTCCAATTTGTCCACATCTTTCCTGAAATGAGGCACTCAACTGGATATAATACTCCAGTTGAGGTCTAATCAGGACGGAGTAGAGCAGAATAATTACTTCTCGTGTCTTGCTTACAATGTTCCTGTTAATATATCCCAGAATGATGTTTTGCTTTTTTTGCAACAGAGTTACACTGTTGACTCATATTTAGCTTGTGGTCCACCATGACACCCAGATCCCTTTCCACAGTCCTCCACCCTAGGCAGTCATTGCCCATTTTGTGTGTCTGCAATGGATTGCTCTTTTCTAAGTGGAGTACTTTGCAGTTGTCTTTATTGAATATCGTTCTGTTGATCTCAGACCATTTTACCAGTTTGTCCAAATAATTTTGAATTATGATCCTATCCACCAAAGCATTTGCAACCCCTCCCCGCTTGGTATCATCAGCAAAAATTTTATAAGTGACTCTGTATGCCATCATCACTGATGAAAATATTGAACAGAATTGGACTCAAAAGCAATCCCTGCGCTACCCCGTTCATTATGCTCTTCCAGCATGATTGTGAACCATTGATAACTACTCTCTGGGAGTGGTTATACAGTCAGTTTTGCACCCATCTTATAGGAGCTCCGTCCGGGTTATACTTCCCTAGTTTGTTAATGAAAAGGTGATACGAGACTGTATCAAAAGACTTTCTAAAGTCTACCACATCTGCTGCTTCTGCTCTATCCACAAAGCTTGTTACCCTGTCATAGAAAGCTATCAGGTTAGTTTGACATGATTTGTTCTTGACAAATCCATTCTGACTATCATTTAACATTTTATTCTCTTCTAGATGTTTGATAACTGATTCCTTAATTATTTAATCCATTATTTTTTTCCTGGTGAAGAGGCTAAACTGACTGGTCTATAATTCCCTGGTTTGTCCTTACTTCCCTCTTTATAGATGGGCACTATATTTGCTCTTTTCCAGTACTCTGGGACCTCTCCAGTCCTCTATGATTTTTCAAAAATAATAGCCAATGGCTCAGATATCTCCTGAGCCAGCTCCTGGAGTATTCTAGGGTTCATAACATCAGGCCCTGATGACGTGAAGACATCTAACTTGACTAAATAATTTTAATTTGTTCTTTCCCTATTTTAGCTTCTGATCCTATCTCCTTTTTACTGCCCTCCTCTACATTTGTCATCCAATCACCACCAACCTTCTCGGTGAAGCATGAAACAAAGTAATCATTTAGTTCCTCTACTATTTCAACATTTTCTGTTATTGTTTTTCTCTCTTTGCTGAGTAACAGTCCTATACTGTCCTTGGTTTTCGTCTTGTTTCTAATATATTTATTTATTTGTTTGTTTGTTTTGTTCCCTTTATGCCTTAAGCTGGCCTTTCTGATTTTTTCCCCTACATATGAAAACCACAAACAGCATTCTGTTAACTATGAAACTCCATTTTTCACATCTGTACACTGTAAATATGTGTCATGACTCATCAGCACAATAACTTGTTTCACTTCATTCCTCTTCAATCATTTTTCCCAGCATGAGTTCAAAACACACAAAGGGAAGAAAATACCATTTAAAAATACTAGCTCTAATTTTAAAATAGTCGATTATTAGTTAACAAATTAATATTCTAGTGATGAGCGCTTTTGAGATCTTCATATTTTGGATGTCCAAAATGAGTCATCTTTAGAGGCTTGATTTTTTCAGAAACTCTTGACAATCAGGTCCTTCTAAAGTATCTCACGCTGGGCCCTCAAATACCAATACACCCAAAGTTGCTGGTTCTTTATGATAATCTTGGCCAGAATTTGTAAATGCTAACTGAGGAATATGATGGTGGCTGGATTAGGGGGACCAGTGATAATATTGATACTAAATATCAATATATCAAAATTACAATGCTTTATGTGAGATAAGCCATGTCAGGTATCATTAGAAAGGTTATAATTTGCTAAGTATGGTGATATTACCTTTGTGCACGTGTTATATCTGTATTGGAAGTTGTAGATGTGTTTTGAATCTGTATTTTAACCCAGACAAGATGCCTGCAGCATTAGCTGCTTGATGGCTCATTAAGGAAACTCAAAGATACAATAAGCCCACAGAAAAAACTCAGGGGCCACACCTTAGGAATCACCAGGACTTACTCATGTGTCCATGGACTCCATCTTATTCCTGTAAATTTCCACTAGCAACATGGCAATGGGAAAGAGATATAAAAAGACAGGTGCACAACATCCATTTTGTCTTCAGTCATTAGCCATAACCTACCTCTGGATCTACTCATCTACGACGGAAGCTGTGAAACAAAGGACTGAGACCTGTCCAGGTACTGGATGCATACCAAGTGGACTTTACAGTCTGCAACTTTGTGATTCTACTGGAAACCTCATATATATGGAGTTTCAAATCACTTGGATGTATGTAAAATTAAAACAAAGAAGGTGTTTTGTGGCACTTTTAGAGACTAACAAATATACTTATTGCATAAGATTTTGTAGGTGTAATCCCGTTTTATCAGATTACACCCACAAAAGCTTATGCAATAAATAAACTGGCTAGTCTTTAAAAGTGCCATAGAACTCCTTCTTTGTTTTGGTTTTGCTGGAATAGACTGACACGCCAACCCCTCTGGTACTTGTATAAATGTGATTTCTTTAATCATTTAACACTTCTCTTATAGTATATGTCTTTCCCTTTATAATAAACCTTTATTTTAGCTTTTAAAGGTGGGCTGGCAGCATGGCATATTGGGTAAAACTCAAACTTACAATGATTTGGTAACATGTCTGACCCTTTAGGATCAGACGAACCTATTTGGTAAAGAGTATAGAGTTTTAAATAAATTATCTCTTTACTGGATCCAGTGGCTGATTGGGAGCCAGAGACTGAAATGCAGTTAAGCTTTAGTTTCTTGATAACCAGTGTGGGGAATCAGAAGCACTGTTTTTGGCTGGTTGGGAAATCTGCGTATAGTGTCACCGACCAGTGCTAAGACAATTTGCTTTCCCTTTGCAGCCTGCCCTAAACTTGGCATTTTCAAGTGGCTACCATAGGCATGGATGTGTCTCAAGTAGCCCGAGAAAATTAGTGGATAGCAGCATGGGATTTATTAAAGGGTTAATGTAAAATTTCCTGAAGTTAATGTAAAGATTTTTATTAACTTAAATGGCTTTGTATCTGACCCTCTTATACATCATATTAGCTTCCATTTCTTACCCTTTTTCCAATTATTAGTTAACTAATTCAGTTAATCCACACACATGCACGCCTGTGTGCACACACCCCTGCCCACCCACCTCCCTACACACAATTTTCCACTTTAAAAGTTGTTTTTTGCCTTTTCATTTTGGCCTGGATAATGCTTCATTATATAAGAGAGAGCTTTGTAGACATTGGAACAGTTTACCAATCCAGCAAAACTTTCAAATTTCTTAAACATTTAAAGTGTGACCATGATAGTTAATTTTAACCTCAGGTATAATGACTTTATTAAGCTAGTGTTTCATGGTAAATTTTCCAAAACCTACGGGGAAAATCCTTTTAATTTCCTTTATAACTTAAGTGCAGCTTAACTAATTAGCAGTACATTAGAAATGCATAGTAGCAAATTCTGATATAGACTGACTATCTGAATGTCTTAAAGTTTCAGGGTAATCTGAGTTCAAATGGCTTGACTGTAGGAATGTTATAATGAAATGCTACTCGGGGCTGCTCTTCTACTGCATTGAGAGGACACAGCAAAAGATACTGTTTATGTAGTCAGAAACCGTTTCATTTGCCAGGAGGGTTCCAAGAGTGACTGGCAAATCACAGATCAAGGCATCCTTTGGGCTTTGTTCTCTAGTCATTATCATCTACTTGTGAATTCCTTGTCCTCTTCCTTTCAGTAATAGGTACAAAGCTATGATGAAGGTCAACAAACTGCGCCAAGAAAACTTGGGAATTGATTTTGATAAATGTTGCAGTTATAATATATCCCTCATACTTTTATTCCTTTGTAAAATAGTAGCGTGGGACCAGTTAGAGTAATAAAAGCTACCTAGAGCATATTGTTTGGGTCATCCTTCATTTTCAGTAAACCTTACTGAGAGGGTCTATTTTTATGTCATTGTGTAACTCTACAACCCCTGCATCATGCATTGGTTAAGTTCTCTATTAAAGATAGCTTGTATGATGCTGCAAATAGCATATTTATTTTTATTTTCCCACCTAAGGAATTGTATTTCCTTTAGGTCTCCTTCCCTGATAATTCTGTTATGACATTCAAGGAGGACATATACAGATTGGGAACTGAATCAAGTAATGGCTGTTGTTCAAAGCTTGATAAATAGAGATTGTTGTCAGGCAATTTGCTTCTGTTTAAAAATAAAATAAAATAATTTCTGAAATGAGTGTACTAATGACCAAGAACATTTATTGTACATCTCCAACAGGGCTACTCAGTGGGTCTTCTGAATATTAATGTGAGATATATAATGAACAAACAGTATGTCAAGTAAATCTGAGAGATATAATGAAAACCATACAATTATGCTATCATTAATTTGCTAAGATCCAAATGACATAAAATAATATAAAACCTTATTTAGACTATTCTGTTTCCTATAAAAATAAATTTGTTATTAAGTATGCTGAAAGTCTAGTATTTTTCCAAATAAAATAACTCTGCTGTATATAGATTAAAATCCCCTGTAGAATTTTTTTTTTTTAAATGAGATGTTTCTCCTGTGCTCTATATTGAGTCTTACGGAGATCAGAAAAACCTTCCACCTTCATAATACCTTCATAATAACTTGAGATCCAAAACCATTGCTATTTTTAAAAAATAATTTATGGTAAGGTATCTGATTCCTAATCCCAAAGAAATGTATGGGTTTTATTTTGGCAGAAGCATGGGAAGTGATATAAATATTGTGTGTTTCACCTTCAAAACTCATATCTAAAACTTGTATTGTTAAAGAGGAAACAATAAGGGAGTTGTCAGTCTACTGTACATTTCTATACACTTTTGACACAGCATATTTGGGGTCTTAACTACTTTCATGTCACAGCCAGGAAATTCTAAATGATGTGCTTTACAGGAACAATTGTAATAACAATCACTTGTTAAAATTAAGTATTTTCAAAGTTAAATTTGAATGCATGCTAGCTACTGTCCATACATTTTATGCAACATTTTTTCCTTTCTGAATAGGTTAGTGGGCAATTGAAGTACCAGGAAGGGGGGAAATAGTGTGCTCAGTTCAAGTATTCCAGTGACTAGAGAATCTCAAGGTTTTAGAATAACAGTAGAAATAGTAGAGTTGGTTGAACTGTTCATAAAGTGTATTATAAATATGAACCATTTTTGATAACTGAACTGACAAGGAAACATTCCTGATTTTGTTGTTGGTATGCAATGTGATACTTATATTGATTACAGGATGTTAACTAGACAAGGTGGGTGAGGTAAACCAATTTCTGTTTGTGAGAGAGACAAACTTTTGAGCGTACACAGAGTTGTTCGCGGTAAGCTTGTGTCTTTCATTGACAGAAGTCTTCAGTTTATTCACTGGAGAATAGATTCTGCTACCCTTACTCATGCTAAATGCTGCTTTACTCCCCAGTATTCCCTCTAAAATTATTGAAACTACGTATAAAATAATCTAGTAGTTTTCATGAGTGAGGATATGAAAAACTGACCTTAATTATTCCTGCTCTATTATCACATGTCAGTGTTGTGATATCAGAATGCTTAGAAAGAATCATAACCATTTTTATTCTTCCTAGAGATATCAGAAACAGTGGCTTGAAAAAGATTATAATTTTAAATCTATTAAATTGATAATATTAAAATATTAAACTAGTTTAAAAATCTGATTGCAGGCTCAAGCATAGTTGGTCAAACTCTTAGAAAGCTTTCATTCATAGAATCATAGAAGATTAGGATTGGAAGGGATATCAAGAGGGCATCTAGTCTAACCCCCTGCTCAAAGCAGTACCAATCCCAGTTAAATCATCCCAGCCCGGGCTTTATCAAACTGAGCATTAAAGATCTCTAAGGATAAAGATTCCACTACCTTCTAGGTAACCAATTTCAGTGCTTCAGCACACTCCTAGTGAAAAAGTTTTTTCCTAATATCCAACCTAGACCTCCCCCACTGCAACTTGAAACCATTTCTCCTTGTTCTGTCAGCTGCCACTACTAATTACATCTAGCTCCATCCTCTGTGTAACTCCCCTTCAGGTAGTTGAAGGCTGTTAGCAAATCCCTCCTCACTCATCTCTTCTGCAGACTAATCAACTCTATTTCCTTCAGCTTCTCCTCATAAATCCTGTGCTCAAGCCCCCTAATGATTTTCATTGTCTATCCCTGGATTCTTTCCAATTTGTCCACATACTTCCCATTGTGGAGGGCCCAAAGTCCAACACAGTACTCCAAATGTGGCCTCACCAATGCTGAACAGAGGGGGATCATCATTTCCCTTGATCTTATGGCAATGCTATTACTAATGTAACCCCATATGTTGTTAGTTTTCTTGGCAATAGGAGCACACTGTTAACTCATATCCAGGTTCTTGTGCACTGCAATCCTATGTCCTGGGGGTGGGGGGAGAGAAGGGAGGGGGGAGGAACTGATGTCTAGCCAGCTGGTCCCCTCTCTGTAGCAGTGCATGAGATTCTTCCTTCCCAAGTGAAGGACTCTGCACTTGTCCTTGTTAAACCTCATCAAATGTCTTTTGACCCAAATTCTAATATGTCCAGGACACATTGTATTCAATCCCTATCCTCCAGTTTATTTACCATTCCCTTCATCTTAGTCTCATCTGAAAACATGCTGAGGGTGTAATCAACTCTATTCTCCAGTTCATTTATGAAGATGTTGAGCAAAACCTGACCTAGGACCAACCCCTGAAGCACTCTGCTTATTACCGACAGCTAGGTAGACACAGTCATTGATCATTACCTCTTCAGTCCAATGATCTAGCCAGTTTTTTATCCACCTTATAGTGCATTCATCTAACCCATACTTCTTTAACTTACTGGCAAGGTTATTGTGGAAATCCATATCAAAAGCTTTGCTAAAGTCAAGATATATCATATCCACAGCTTTCTCCATATCCACAGATCCCAGTCATCTCATCACAGAATACAATCAGGTTCATGAGGCATGACTTACCCTTGGTGAATCCATGTTAATTGTACCTGATCACCTTCCTCTCTTCCAAGTGTCTCAATATTGATTCCTTAAGAATCTGTTCCATGATTTTCCAGGGACTGAGATGAAGTTGACCAATCTGTAGTTCCCCAGGTGGTACTCCTTCCCTTTTTTGAAGATGGGCACTCTGTTTACCTTTTCCCAATCATCTGGAAATTGTCATGTGTTTTTGAAAACAATGGTTAATGGCTTTATAGTCACATCAGTTAACCCCTTCAGCATCCTCAAATGTGCTGCATCCGGCTCCATGGACTTTTGTACATCTAGCTTTTCTAAATAGTCCTGAACCTGTTCTTTCACTACTGAGGGCTGCTCATCTTCTCCCTATTATGTGCTGCCCAGTGTAGTACCTTACCTATGAAGACCAAGGTAAAAAAAAAAAAAGTACTTAATGTTAAGTTAATAAAGTCAACTTAATTTTAATTAAGTACTTAAGTTAACTCTGATTGTGCATTGGCCTTCCTGAGTTCATTTTAGCATGCTCAAGCTGTATTTTTATACTCCTCTCAAGTCATCTGACCAACTTCCACTACTTGTAAGTTTCCTTTTAGCATCTAAGTTCACTGAAGATCTTTTTGTTGTGGTCACCTGCCATATTAACTATTCTTTCTGAACATTGTGATGATTTGTAACTGCATCCTCAATAAGATTTCTTTAAAATACAGCAATCTCTTTTGGACTCCTTTCCTCCCCATATTAGCCTCCCAGGGGATCCTGCCCTTAAATTACATTGACATAATCTGCTTCCTACTGATTTTTTATAATATAATAAAAATAAATTATATATAAAATAAAATATCAATAAAAGAATGTTCACCCAACATGGAAGCTAAAACTAAGAACTCATGATTTCTAGAGCCGGGAAATTGAAGGGTTAAACCAGTTCCCACTAGAGTCAATAGAAATATTTCCATTAACTTTGGGTTGTGGCTGGATCTGGTCCCAGAAGAATAATGGCTTTTGTTTGTGTTTTTCCTGTCATCATCACAGTGACATGAAAAATTAACCCATAGAGCCAAATTCTGCCCTCTTATACATAAGCAAAGTCCTCTTAATTTCTTTTTAGAGGGGTGAATGTAATGACCATGTCCCTGAAGTCATTAGGTCGTGGCTAAACTGCCTCAAGAGGATATTTTCTTAAATACAGTCCTCATCATAGAGAATTAAACCATGTATTAAACTGTTATGAGCTGACTTTATATTATGCTGTCACACTTCCTTTGACGTTATATAAAGTGTGGACGAAGACTTGACTGCATTTTCTAGGTCAGTGACTCAATATTTCATTTTCTGAACACTTCAAACTTCCTCTGAAGTCACTTTGATGTCATTGAGAGTTCTGAGTACAGGATCTAGACAAAAAAGATTAATTTTAATCATTAACTTTAACCAATAAGCTATGCCCATTTCAACAAATTCTATAAAAAGTCTATTGAAAAGTTGAGATAATTTATTTTTTTCCCCACCCAGAGTAAGTTGATTGGAGTTGTCATTACTGTCTTATTAAACTGAACATTTCAGGTTCCATATTGTGAAAAAAGGAAATACATCATTGCACTAGTCTAGAAATTACTGTGTGGCCAATCATTATTACATTGTATGAGTTTGCATGGTCCCAACTGGTATAATGATGTCTTGAAGCAAAGAACTATTTTCATAGCACATTACATAATAGACTAGGTGTGAAATTAGTTTTATGGTGAATGGACACCCTGAAGGTTGTTAGCATTTTGTTACGTACAGCTTCGCCTACATAACTGCATTAGTGTTTCTCCTTACAGATAAGAAAATTATACTTTTTAATGAAAAACTCTTAAAGCGCACTGAGCAGCTGTTCATATATATCTACTTACCTTATCCCACAAAGTTTTTTGTGCAATAATTCACAGCCCTGATCAATGTTTTAGTCACACAAATATCTTTTAAATAGCTAAACAAAGTCATTATGATTTTTTTTTAACGGAAGTTTTACAGAAGTGGCAATGACGAAGTCAGAAGACTTTCAACATTCCTGTAGTGGTGTATCAATTATAGTAAGAGGGGATCCAGAGGAATTGCTTACATTGGTGTGGGATCACATCAGTGGTGCTAGGTAGTTTTGGGAAAAAAATATGCCAAGTCTTTTGAGCTAATATAGCATTAAGATGCCAATAGGGTGCTTTGTTTTCCATTTTCCTGATCAAGTAATATTGTCCCTGATTGAAAATTGGACCCACGTCTTCAAAAGGTCATCCATATCCAGTATTTGATTGCTGGAATTGTATATGCACATGTAAGATAGTTACAATGACAACTAAGTGCAAATTTCAATGGCAAAAACCCAGGATTTGAATATTATCTCAAAGTACTTACATTTGAAAACTGGATCTTGCATACAATGATTAAAGGTAGAAAAGAAAAACTTTGTATTACATGATAGAGAAAAATATATAGGAAAAGGCTGTTACAGGTTTGATTTTGAGAAATACGGAGGAACTAATTGAGAACTTGAAGTGGAAGGCAGCTTGGGCGAAAGTGATCATGAAATGATTGCATTTGTGACTCTAAGGCAGTGCTTTCAAACATTTTTCCTTGGGGCCCAGTTTAAAAAAAAAATCGTTCCTGTGACACAACAATACATCTTTATTTATTTATTTATATATAATTTAGGGGGAGTGGTCCTGCTTTTTAACAGGGCGTTGGACTAGATGACCTCGTGAGGTCCCTTCCAACCCTATTATTCTATGATTCTATGATCTTACAGCAATACATTCCAGTCTTTCAGTGGCAGCAGCGGAGTGTACCGTGACCCATAGTTTGCACTGGATCCCGACCCACAGTTTGAAAACCACTTCTAAGGAATGGTAGGAGGAAAAAGTGAAGAATAAAAGACAATGGACTTCAAGAAGACAAACTTTATCAAACTCAAGGAATTGTTAGGGAAGATGTGATGGGAAGCAAGTCTAAAGAAAAAAAAAAGAATTCAGAAGAGTTGATGGGTTTTAAAGAAACATTATTAAAAACTGTGATGCTGAGTCAGTGAGTGATACACAGAGAACGTAAAATACCTTGCCTATCTCTCTCCGATAGACTACTGCTTACTTACCATAGGGTACCCACAACACTGATTTGATGGGAAATGCCTTCCCATTGAATTAGCACTATGCTTCTTGCTGGGTAGGTCTTATCCAATTGCCCTCCAGCTCATTAAGTTCGATTGAGTATGTCTTTACCGACAGTAGAGTCTTGCCCTTAGAAAAGTTATATACCTTCAAGACAGCAGGGCCTGATGACATTCTTCTTAGAATACTTAAGGAATCATCTGAAGAGACCTCTGAGCCATCAGTGATTATCTTTGGGACTTTGTGGAAGATGGAAGAAATCCCAAAGGACTGAAAAAGGGCAAATATAGTGCATATCTATATAAAGGAGATAAAAGACATCCCAGGTAATTATAGACCTGAGCTCAATTTCAGCAGCTGGAAAAAATATGGAGAAGATAATCAATCAATCAGTTTGTAAGTACCTAGAAGATAATAAAGTGAAAAGAAACTGTCAACATGGATTTATCAAGAACAAATCATGTGAAATCAACCTAATAAACCTCTTTGACAAGATGATAAACTTTGTGGATAAGGGGAAAGAAGTAGATGTGATGTATCTTGATTTTAGTAAGGCTTATAATACTATCTCTCATGCTCTTCTCATAAGCAAACTAGGGAAAGATAGCCAGATAAAGCTACTTGAAAGGTAGATGCGTAAGTGGTTGGAAAGCTATACTCAGAGTAATTAATAATGGTTCATAGTCAAAATTGAAGGGAATAAGGATGGGATCCCCTTGGGATCTCTCTTGGTCTGGGTTCTAATCAATATCTTCATAAATGTTTTATTGAATGGCATAAAGAATAAACATATAAAGTGTGGATAATACAAAGCTGGGAGAGGTTCAAGTGCACTGGTAGACAGGATTAGAATTAAAATTGATCTTGACAAACTGGTCTGAAAAAATAGGATGAAAATAAGGACGAATGCAAAGTACTACACTTGGGAAGGAATAATCAATTGCACAAATATAAAACAGGAAATGACTGCCTAGAAAGGAATTCTGCAGCAAAGGATATAGGAGATATAGTGGCTCTAAACAAACTAAATACAAGTTAATAATATAATACAAAAGCAAACTTCATTCTTGGGTGTATTAGTAGGAGTATTTGTATCAGCACTGATAAGATTCTAATTGAAGAATCATGTCCAGTTCTGAGCAACACACTTCAGGAGAAATGTAGAACCACCAAAACAATGAAATGTCAAGAAATCGTGACCTGACTGAAAGACTGAAAAAATTGTGTTTATTTAGTCTGGAGAAGAGAAGATTGAGGGAAAACATAAAAGGTTGTTATAAGAGCAGGGGTAATATAAATTGCTCTCCTTATCCATTGAAGACAGACAAGAAATAATAGACCTAAATTGCAGGAAGCAAGATTTAGGTTAGACATTAAGAAATCCTTCTTAACTGTAAGGGTACTTAAGCAGTGGAACAAATTACCTACACGTTGTGGAATTTTTGTCATTGTCTAACCTGTTCTTAAAAATCTTCAAATAGCTGTTGGGAATTGTCTAGATAATGTTAATCTTGCCTCAGTGTACGGGACTGGACTACAAGATCTATTGAGGTCCCTTCCAGTCCTACATTTCTATGGAAATGTATGGAACAGTCCTTTTCAATCTATGGTGCAATATTCTGCATTTCAATTTTTAATATGGATTTGTAGCATACATGGATTTCAAGTGATGTCACTGAGAATTCCATGTGAGGAATAATACAGAATGGGCCTGCTGCTATTAAAAAAAAAAAAAAAAAAAAAAAAAAAAAAAAAATCACACTATGTATCTATAGTTTGCCTGTAGACTTGGTAATTTTCAAAATAGCTCAGATATATGACACACAAACAACATAATGATTAAAACTATAACTGTTTCCACTTAGGCCATTCAATGGCCTATTAAGCTGCTGGTTTAGTGGCTTTATAGCTTGTCTCATCTTTAATGAAATTACTCACAAATTAATAATAAAGATATCTTTTGCTGTTGGGTGCTTTATAGTAAATCAAAAATAAATTTTTCTACATCTATATCTACATTCTTTCTGCATTGCTCCAACCTCTATCAGCATAAATCCAAGTGCAGGAAAGTCCTACAGAAAGTCTTCTGGGGAAAGATTGCAACAGTGGAAAGCAGCAATCTTCCTTATCTTGGAGAGGATCATAAAAACATTACTATCCAGGGAGTGATTTAAAGTTGGCCTCTTTCAGTGCACATCTTTGACAGTGTCTGCCACAAGGGTTGCTATGGGGCTTCCAGTGGAAATTAAAACTGATGTTCATGAGAGGAACTCCAGAGAAAGGAAGGACAGCACTGAGAACTCTGCATTGCCTCTCCTGAGGTTGAATCCTCCCTGGAAACAAGTTGTCTTATTTGCATTTATAGCACCAGCTATAGGGGAAATGGCATATCTGTAGACTACTGAATTTAAAACTACTTTAAGACAATAGTTGTAGAATCCATGGGTAAAAATGTTACATGCCTAAGTGATTTTAGTTACTTTCAAAAAGGATTTTCAGTGTGACTTAAGCTCTTAAATTGCTGCTATACTTTTGAAAATAAGACTTTGGCTCTTAAGTAATTTGAGCACATCTGAAAATTGTACATATCATCACGGTTTCAGGGCTCTTGACAAGGAAGTATTCTACAATTCTCTCAAAACCAAATTTCATCTTTCCTCCAGAAATTGCGGGGAAGGAAGGAGGAAACAACCTAGATATTTGTTTTAAAATAAGCAATCATTTAAGCACAGAAACTTCTTCAAGGTATTATTGCCTCTACTTTTGCCTCTTTATTATGGAGGATGTAAGGAAAGCTGCTGATTGATTATTCATTTATATGAAGAGCTCAAAAGAGCACTTTTGACCCCCTTAATCAGCAGAGTGAGTCTAGGACCTGAATGTAACTTCTTATTTGGAGGCCTAAAATTTTTATTCAAATGGAAGTTTAAAGAATCACTTTTCCCTCTCATTCAGAGAAGAGATCAAGAAAAATAGCTAGAGGCAGAAAGTTGTTTGCTTGAGAATTCTCTTACCACTGCACCTGAGAAAACAAATAAGGTTAGATGAAAAAGTGAGAAGCTGTTAATAAATTAATTCAATTATCTTGTCACTTTCACTTTTTTTTGGAATGTAACTAGATGTTTCAGTAGGTACATGGCACTATGTTAAATAATATAAATCACTTTAACTGAAATGGCTAAAGCTGCAAGTGGATTTTCTTATAAGCATTATCAACATAGGTACTAAGAACAGACAGTAGCTATATGAAGACACATTGATCCTCTTGGGTGGTTCTGTAAATATAAAAGCTGCTTTTAAACTCAGAATGCAAGAGTGAACTACAACAGACCAGATATGGATTAGCACATGGGAAGTAAAGTGTAAGAGGAAGAGGTAAGAACTGATAACATTTAAAATAGATTCCCCAATTAGATACTTAAAATACAGGCATAAGTGGTGTTCAATGTCAGATTAAATACATAATAGAAAGCACCATGCAGCATCATTCCTGACTGAATCGAGGGGTTGGGTAAAATGATCTGGTGGTGTCATTTAGTGTTACCTATAGCTATCAATGATTGATTGCTCTAAGGAGAAATATAGGTGCTGAAAGAAGATGTAGAATGGAAGGCTAACAAAGGAATAAATTCCAAAGGGGTAGCCGTGTTAGTCTATTGTAGAAAGACAAGCACTTTTAAAGACTAACAGATTTATTTATCGCATGAGCTTTCGTGGGAGAAAATCCCACTTCGTCAGACGCTTTGAAGATAGGAAAGTTACAGAGTGGGAAGAAATTAAATGCAGGGGAGTGTATGACATAGCATCAGGTCAGGCTGTAACAGCAAATCAAAATAGGTGTTAGCATTCAAAACACTGGGGAACAGCACATAGAGGAGGGGGAGGTCAAATCACTTGTTGTAATGCGAGAAAAATCCATAGTCCCTGTTGTCTTGGGGTTAAACAGGGACTATGGATTTTTCTCGCATTACAACAAGTGATTTGACCTCCCCCTCCTCTATGTGCTGTTCCCCAGTGTTTTGAATCCTAACACCTATTTTGATTTGCTGTTACAGCCTGACCTGATGCTATGTCATACACTCCCCTGCATTTAATTTCCTCCCACTCTGTAACTTTCCTATCTTCAAAGCGTCTGACGAAGTGGGATTTTCTCCCACGAAAGCTCATGCGATAAATAAATCTGTTAGTCTTTAAAAGTGCCACAGGACTCTGTTGTCTAAAGGAATAAATGACATAGCTGTATATCAACTAGTTTGTGTGTTTTGGATGTCACTGTGGATGATTTAAAGATATACTGTACAAAGCACAGAAATAAGTGATTCTGTTACTGAGCAGTACAAGCAAAGAGAAATAGTGGGAGACTCATTAAATTATGTTTTCTTTTTATATTTCTGAGATGAGAATAAAAGCTAGTAGGCCTGGTTATTTTACATAAGTTTAAAGATCAGTTTTATGAAAGTTGTTCACTGCTAACTGCTTTAGTTGAGCATATTGGAATATAGCATGTTAGATAAGAGGTAATAAAAGGTTTTAAACAGAAGTTCAGTCCGTTTATATTAGACAATAAGTAAAATTGCAACCCACTCTATGAAGCAATGGAAACAAACTTGAAGAAGCTAGGGGGGCATATGTATAGAAAGGAGATGTGGTTAGATGCATGAACAGTTACTGTCTGCGAGAGAAGTGCAGCATGTCTGCAAGGGGACACTGTTGCTTCTGTGTGTGTAAGAAGACTTCCTATACTCAAATCTGGAGGCAGGTCATTTAGAGATATGTCATGGACTCCTCCAGTTCTAGCATCATTGAGGTGGACCCCAGGCTTGACCTGTCTCTCTTGGAATTTCTTGTGCTGCTGGTGATGCTAACACTTCTCTTATCCTTATACTCAGGGAGCATATGGGCCTGATTCAATAGTTCACCTTGCACAGGGGGAGACCTGGAGCACACTTTTCCCCTCTTACAAATCACACAGGGTAAGGCATTATTTGCCCTTTAAAGAAGTATAGAAAAAAACCTAAATTTAGGAGAACAAAAGTGCTTTGAGAGAATAGACTACATCTCACCCTTAAAGGTGCACATAGGTCTGATGCTAATATGGAAACAAAATTCCCCTGTCCATTGTAAATAATGAAATGTAAGAAGAAAAATATTTTAGGTGCAGAGAATCCTCTTGATCCAACAATGCTTTTATTGCTCAGCCTGGTTAGAAACAGCTATAAAGTAAAGCAAGACAAAGATAAAGGTGAAATGTACAATAAATTTGCTGAATTAAATTAACCTTTTTTTTAGGTATAAGTATACAGTGTTTTTGAAATAACAGACAAGCATTTCAGCCAAGAAAATGACTTGGGAATTTAAAATGTCAGGCCACAAAACTTGGGGAAAAAAGTCAAAATGTTTCCGGAAGAAGGATTTTCATAATAGTAAGGGCAAAATTAAAAATGGAGAGAGATTACATATAACTGTCGTATAAAAAAAATTAGTAGAGGTTAAGGATCACAAATGTTCAATAATTTTCTGTGGTTTATTCCAGTCTCCAGGTTGTTTAGGAAAGTAGATCAGAGAACTTTTTTTTTTGTCTTTTATCTAGATCCTGACTATGCAACTGCCCAGCTATAGGCTGCCCCCATGTCCGTGTAGAGCCCTAGTGATCTCAATCAGTCTGTCTGTATGGAGGCTAATGTGTTTCTGAAGCCCTAGATTTTATACTTCTGTGGAAGATAGGTATTCTACTCATTTGTGTGTAGACAGTGTTTATCCTTCCCTCACCCCATAAAAACCCTTAACATTTCTGGATTGCTGACTTAAATTGTTTCCTTCTGTGGCTCCCTGCGTCTGCAGAAAGCCTTGCTGATGTCAATACCTTGCACAGTGGTGGTCCAATCCTGATTAGTTTATCTGAATGCTACTGAAGAACACATAATATGTATAGATGAAATCTGATCAGAAATCTGACTATGGATAGGTCTTGGCGGGGAGAGGAGGTAGTTGGATAACATTACAATGGATGTGTATGGTGAATGTTCCACACCACTGCTATGTGGCATGGATACCCTTTCCTGAGGTAGGCAGAGAAAAATGGTTTCATGAAGCCTATGAATGGATGAGTTGGAAGGGGGGCTGAATGAGTGAAGGAGCATCAGCTGAGGGTAATGGCACTTGCATTTCCTCTCAATGGTTAGGCTTCCAGTTTATCAAATACTGGCTTTCACTCACATCTCTCTCCCTTTTAACCAGGGTCCAAAGGGGTAGCCGTGTTAGTCTATTGTAGAAAAACAACAGAGTCCTGTGGCACTTTTAAAGACTAACAGATTTATTTATCTCATGAGCTTTCATAGGAGAAAATCCCACTTTGTCAGACGCTTTGAAGATGGAAAACTTACAGAATGGGAGGAAATTAAATGCAGGGGAGTGTATGACATAGGATCAGGTCAGGCTGTAACAGCAAATCAAAATAGGTGTTAGGATTCAAACACTGGGGAACAGCACATAGAGGAAGGGGAGGTCAAATCACCTGTTGTAATGAGAGTAAAAACAACAGAACGCCACTGGTCACCACCTATAACCCTCAAGTCAGACCTCTTCAACACATCATCAAAGATCTACAGCCTGTTCTACAAGATGATCCCTCACTCTCTCAAGCCTTGGGAGACAGACCTCTCCTGGCTTACAGACAGTCCCCCAACCTTAAACAGATACTCACCAGCAACTACAGATCATACAACAGAAACACTAAAGCAGGAACATATCCCTGCAACAAACCACGCTGCCAACTTTGCCCTCATATCTACACTGATGACACCATCACAGGACCTAATCAAGCCACCTACTCCATCAAGGGCTCATTCATCTGCTCATCCACCAATGTGATTTATGCCATCATGTGCCAGAAATGCCCCTCTGCCTTATATATTGGACAAACAGGACAGTCTCTGCGCCAAAGAATAAATGGACACAAATCTGACATCAGAAATTGCAACACTACAAAACCAATAGGGGAAGATTTCAATCTCTCTGCTCACTCCATTGACGAATTATTAATAGCTGTGTTGAAACAAATGAATAGCAAATCTCAGCTTCAAAGAGAAACAGCAGAACTCGAATTTATATGCAAATTTGACTCAGTTGCCTTGGGGTTAAACAGAGACTATGGATTTTTCTCTCATTACAACAGGTGATTTGACCTCCCCTTCCTCTATGTGCTGTTCCCCAGTGTTTGAATCCTAACACCTATTTTGATTTGCTGTTACAGCCTGACCTGATCCTATGTCATACATTCTCCTTTTAACCAGGGTATTTCCAGAATACCCTGTTCTATGCCTTCACTCTGTAATGCTCAGGAGAGACAGGCTACCCAAGCACACCTCCTTGCTTTCTCTTCAGAGATGGTTAACAGTGTGATTGCTTACACTTACAGATACCACACAGCTATTTTTTCCTGAGCCTCTTTTATTCTTCCTCTACAGAGAAAGCACATTAAATGCAATAAAAGAACCCACATATGCTAATAATCTTGCCACAGATTACCTCCTCACTTTGATAAGGGTTCTGTTTGAGGATTAATCCTTCCAGCCATTCCCTAAGGATTGAGGCCCATCTTGGACTAGAAGTCCTGTCTCATTGCTGAAAGGAGGCCATCAGCCAGTTTAAAACCAGGCTACTTATTTCAAAATCCTAAATTTGACTGTTCTCTAGTGAATCCACTTTGGACTCGTATATATGTATCTCTGCAGACAGGTGTTGTTTCTTTGGAGATGTGTCAACCCCAGTGAATGGGCCTAATACTTCTTGCTGTTCTCTATTCCCCTTCCTGTGGAAATGCATACAATCCTCAATAACGTTTAGACAACTGTGGTTTTAACACAGTGGCCTCAAAAGATATTAAACTCAGTTCAGTATGGTTTAAGTCAATTCAGTAAGTTTTGTCCATGATATTTCAGGATATTAGCAGTGTATCACACACCGGTAGTGGTTCTTCTTCTTTGTTAAAAACACTTGTGTGTGTTCTTTAAAACCTTGTCAAGCCATGAGGTGATAGAATCTCTGACTGTGAGAGTTTACTTACAAAGATGCAAAAGACCGAGAACCGTACAGTGAAGAAAACCTGATTATGAGACAGGATGAACAGTCCTATATCTCTTATTAAGAAGATACACTGTTACTTATTCAAATGCGGTGGAACTCCCTCCATATTAATAGACAATTTTATTATTACAACTGACAGAGATTTTTGTGTGTTAAACCTTTTTTTTAAAATATATGAATTCATAAATTTGATTCACTAGAAGAAAAGCTTATGTTATAAATTTCCTGAATATACATTATTCTCTTGAGTATTTTTGAATTAGATACCTACAGACTGTATTCATTTTTTTTTTTTTGAACTGTTCTATTGCAGGGAGTTTAAAGCTAGATTATAAATCATTAACTTTCCAATCAAGCAGTCAATGCTTTGGATTTCAAAGTATTATGGAACATTCTTACTTTCCTAAGACTGTCATTTATAGTAACTATTAGAATGCTGTGAGAACTTACCATGAAAAAGGAATGGATGAAAGCCAATCTACCAGTCCTAACTATCTTTGTGTAGTTGTGAATTCAAACTAACTTTGGTAAGTGTAGACATAGCCAAAGAGCCTGGCTCTTTAGCTTAATCTGTAGAGATGAATATTTAGCTTTAGTGACTCCTAGATCAATCCTTCTGTAGTTGATCAAGATATTAATCATCACACAATTGGAGGTTTATCTGATATTTGAACTGCTGCAGGCCCGTGTAACCCAGGACTCAGTGTAGGCATTGTGGATCCCTTTCTCTGCCTGACTCAAAGAGAATGTTGGACTACTACAGCTCCCCTATTGATCCTGGCCTTTAACATAAGCTGTAGAGACTTATGCTTTTATTATTGGAGGCCCATGTTTAAGTCCCTGGTATCACCAAGATGTTAGTTTTCATCAGAGTCACTTTGTGTTTAGGTCAGTACAGAGTGCTATTGAAAGCATACGCACATGCACAGTGCTGTTTTATTAACAATTTAATTTTGTTCTTTGTTGTCATCTGAATGTAAAGAAGCTGGTCAGATTGAAAATGTCTGTTTACTATTGGTGTCCGGAGAGCACAAACTAAAGAAACATAAACCAATAACTTTTAACGATCTCTAAGACTTCATACTGCAAGAAAATAAAACCAGTCGTGGGTATCTAAAGATGTTTCCCTGGAGTTGCAGTACAAATGGAGTACAGAATCCGCAGTAACAGTTTAGAATAGCAGAGAATGGTGTTTCTTTAATGGAAGAAATAATTATTATTGTTTAAAAACTTGGGATATTCAGCTAATAAATAATGAAACACCAAGGCAGCTCATTGGTAATAACACCGCTAAAGTTAAGAGCAGAAAGGGGGGAAAAATCTTTGTAAAATAATGATTTTACTCAACCTGAACAATTTAACACACCTCTGAAGACCTTACTCAAGTTGATCAAAGAGAATTTTATGATCAAAGGTGCTTTTTAGAGATGTAAAGGAGCAGTGAGAAAATAACCTTCATAGAGTAAGCGTATATTCACAATGTCATTCATGACCCCTACTAGCATAAAGTCCTATGTTGCAGACCAAAAATCAGACTAAAAATTAATCTGTTGTATACAGTGAGAAATATCTTTTATCTACTATAGATAAAATAACTAGAAAACCAGCAGGGAGAATGTACAAGAAAATGTACTGTAAGTGACTTATGGAGGGTACAATACTAAAGGAAAGAGGTATTTCATAGCTTGTGACCTATGGGAATGCGTTTGATGTCAGTTCAGTTTCCCACAAACAAGAGTTCATATCACAAAAACAGCCAACACAAGTGGTATTCTTAGCATAACCAAGAACTGAAAGGAGATTGAATTAGCCTTTCCCTGTTGGTACCTCCAAGTCTGGATTGAGGCATACTGGTGCATCAATGTGTGGATGGAAGTTTTCACTGTTGCTGCCCATGCTGTACAATGCAATAAGCTAAGAATCAAATCACCACAGAGGAAAGTATCTGAGCAGTTGTATGATCCAGCAGTGGAGTCTTTAAAAAAATCACAAATTCTCACATTTTGCCCCTTTTTCTTTTTAAAAAAGGGAGGAGGAATAAAAAGAACAATTTCAGTCAAGTTTTATTAGTCTTTGGATTTAATTCATCATAAATCTGCTCACAAGATGACTGCTTATCAAAAGTACAAAAAATTGGAAGAACCTCCAAGTGAAATACACCCAGAAATATAAAAATCATGAGCCAAAATCTAATTCCTATTGAAGTCAATGAAAAGTTTCCCACTATCTTCAAGTAGGAGTTGGGCTAAGCTCATCAGAGCAGCTAGTAGTGTTAATTTAGGCTGTATGAAATTGTCAGCTACAATTTCATCTCACATCAGGATCAGATGTCTGGTAGACCTACAATACCCACAAACAAAAACCAAAGTGATAAATTGCTGCATACAAGATGTTGCTATTCACAGAGCACAGGGTTTGCCAATTCCTACCTCTGGCACTGGGTTTCCTGTGCAATACGAGTTTCCTCAAACTAAACTTTGTTGCCTTGGGAGAGGACTTTCTCCCATTTCCATTCCTTCCTCTACCCCCTACCTGGAGTCCTCTCTTCTGAGTTTTCAGATGTCAGCTGCGTGTTTGAAAGCAGAAGAAAAAGAAAAGAGTTAACAGGCAACTACCTCTCCCCAAACTGGAGTAGAACTTGTAGGGCAATAATATTAATATTACTTAGCCTTTATATAGTGCTGTATGTATTCAAATCACCACGCAGACATTGATTTATGCTCACAAGGACCCAGTGAACCAAGCTGGTCAGCATTACCCACTGAGAAAATGGCAAGTTGTTCTTAAACTGATCACAGCAGCAGCAAATACCTATAAATCTTAGCTTGATTGCTAGGGCACATCCTGCGGGGCTAGGGGTGGGGGGAAGGAAGATTGTCTGGGCCAAATTATCAGAATACACCTAGGAGGCATGGGGAGGAATCATGTTTAGATTTTTATAGAATCCAAATCTTCAAGTGTAAATGTAGGTTTTTGTCAGGGGATGGCAAAAATTGAACAGACCTTGCCAGGGTTGTTTCATGTAACCCACATGAATCACATCTTGTGCTACTTTCACCTTTACCGTTAACATCTTAGATTTTAGAAGTACATAAAAAGGACCTGCTTTTTCAACGGTTCTGAGTCTGAACATGCTCAAAGAATCAATTGGAACCACAACAGACTCTTCAAAACCTGTGGTAAATGCCCATGAAAATGAACTAGTTTGAAGTGTAAAGAAAAAAAGGCTGCAAATTGATCAGAGATAATTACCTTAATGGATGCTGAAGGAGAAAGAGGTCAAGTAAGAAATTTAATGACATAAAGAGTCTTGTAAGTTGGATTCCCCTCCTCCTTCACTTCTCTTACTTCCCTTCCCTGCCACCCTCCAGCGTCTCTGCCCCCAAGTCTACATCAACTTAAAGGAGTAACAATTACAGTTTTGCAGTATTCTGGTCACGCTTGCCCTTATGCAGAAATTATCATTGGTGTACATTGCAATGCAGATCCCTGCACCCTATTCATTTTCTTCATGCTACCTGTTTTCCTGTAGTCATATGTTCATCAGTATACTACAAATCCTGTGCACTGCTTGCATTTTAAATATATATCAAACCTAATCATTCCACATGTCCGCAATTCCTTTAAAAAACCAATTGAATAGGACACAGAGTCACAGTCTGGTTTTAGAAGAATAAAATTATAAGTATAGGGTTGTAAATGAAAAACGTGTTTAATTAAACTTAAGGATTAGAAATGGGACTGATGGTATTAAACAAAATTGAATATATTACTGAATGTCTCCTTGAATTTGGCTCAGACTGCGAGCTCATTCTGCAAGATATTTTCATAGTGTAATTTGCAATGCAGGCTTTGGAATAGCAATGGTAAAAGAGAAGCAATAAATGCAAAACAATCTGAAAAGGCCCAGCAGCCATTAGCCAATTCAATAGTTTAGAAGAGAAAAGCTACCTGCTTAAAATTAAATCAAAGATGTGCTACTGAGACAGAGCTGGGAAGGGTACATTTCCATTCAGCTTGAAACTGGCTATTAATATGCAAAGAAGGTAAGGGGTATATTCTCATCTCAATGTATTGGATTTATGCTGTAGATGAGACTGATTCATGAGATGCCCAATCCTCAGAATGCCTGAGTTCAAGGGATTACTCATGGGATTGAAGATATTGAAGTGTGTGTTAGCAGGATCTGGCACTAATGCACAGGAGAGTCACAATTACAGCATATAGAGCAAAAGTCATTTCACTGTCTTGAAAGGGGAAAAACGCTGCATCTGTAATATATTTGTCAGAAAAGAGGGTGGGGGAGGTAAAGGAGAATGTATGTTTGTTACAAAATAATTGTTTCAACTGTAATTTAATAAGGTAGGAGGCTAGAGAAGAAAGTAGGTCATGTGGATATCTTGGGAGAAAAGCTGTTGGGAGCACTTGGAAAAATTCACTAGTTAATGTTGCTGAATTTCATGTCACTTATTGTTCTCAATTTCATTCTCTCTCCCAAAATCAGAGAGAATGGAAAGGGAAAAGGACAGAAAGGGCTTATCAGCGAGCCAGGGACATGTATTTAGTCAGTCAGAAAAAAAGGAATGCATCTTCAGCAGTATTTTGCTCCACTGTTGCACTGTATATAAGTAATTAAATATTCATTGGAGCAGGAGAACTTCAGTCCCCCACATCCCAGGTGCGTATCCTGACCAGTGGGCTATAAAATCATTCTTTCTATTGCTTGTTGGCCCAATGCATATTTAAGTATTTATACAATATGGAACCACTTCAACAGCAGAAAATGAGAGAAACAAGTTCGAGAATACCTTATATACACGCCCCAGTTCTGACTGAGGCTGAATGGGAATGGAACCTGCTGTCTGCCACATCCTAACCACTGGAATTTTTTTTTTTTTTTTTTTTTTTTTTTTTAAAGTTGAGCACCACTTAGTATATGTGCTCAATTTCAGGAATTACATCTGTGAATCCCAAGTGGAGAAAGGTGTTCCCCACCAATTTAAGTGGTTAAATCCCTTCGAGGGGCAGAACTTAGGCCCCATCCCTCAACTTGGCATTTACTCTTAGCAAGCTTAGGCAGATCCCCACTCAGCATCCTGGCTTTTGTGAATCTTGTTATTAGGCATCTATCTTTCTGATGGGTTGTATAGGGATTCTGGTTGCCTAACTCAGAATTATGTATTCCACTATGTGATAAGGCATCTAATAGTTAGGTGCTCAAACACTCAGCATTGCAGCTATGTCCATTTTGTGACTACCATAGTGCCTTCAGCATTGCTTAGTGATTAAGACTAATGCTAGTGGAGACTGAGAACTAAATTCACATTAGTGCTGCTTCTCTGAAGTCAAGGTTATAGTATCAGGGGGGACATGACCCTGTGATATCATGATGTTAATTTTGTTTCAGTTTTCAAAAGGTGGGGACAGTTCCTGAGCTGGTATAAATTGGTACAGTTATGCTGACTTCATATGAGGGTATAGTTATGTTCTCTAATGTTGAATCCATCTATTTACATTATCTGATTTGCATGATCAGATGAGCATTGCAAAAGTAAATGTAATAACTAAATGTCCAAAATTAGAAGCCAGGTTGAAAATGTGGACCTAAAATTAGTCAGTCAAATTTAGAACTAGTATAAATAGGTATAATTTCATTAAGGTTGGTGAAGTTGCATCCACTTACATCATATGCCTTTTGGATCCATTGACTCAGTTTTTGCTTTAATTCCCATACAGTATTCAACCACACATCAGTACTTCACTTGAGATATTATAATAGCTCTACTTTTAAAGTATGCTGCTTGCTTTAACATAGGCAATGGAGAGGTGAAAGACTGAAAAGGTTTTCACTAACTTTAGCTATTTCCAAACAGCCTTGTACTTGTGGTCATTGAAATATTTGATTAATTCTGCATCTTCCTTTCTACCCATGAAAAACAGGCAAATCTTAATTTAGGGACTGGCAAACCAAATTGGATAAAATTTTGTGATTATAAAGTTATTTGATTGGAGGATCTCAAAGCAATTTACCAAAGGACCCTAAATAATCTGAGAGAATGTTCTAGTAACAAAGTGCATTTGATATTACTTGAAAACAAAAGAGTAATATAAGCACACTGCTGCTTTACAATTATTTGAAAGAATACATGGAGAAATAAATGTATGTTTATATAACTTTGCAATCCTTAGCACCCTTTGAATAGCTATTAGGAACTCAGGGTCCGACTTTATTCCACCTTATTCGTGATGGTGAGCAGCTAACTGTACAAACAGTCCCATTGATTTTTGTAATATTACTCTTGAAACTGCTCATCACTGTGAATGGGTGGGACAAGGGGAATAGAGTGTCACATTCTGCTTAGTAGAATACGTTTTCAATTCACTCAGAGATTTTGTACATTACACAAAATATAGAAGGAAATTGACCTGTTCCAAAGCTTCTAAAATTGTAGCCCATTATGACAGTGAGTTTTTAGAGCTGGGTGAATAATAGACTTTTTGGTTCAAAGGGAATTCAACCAAATTGAGAGGAAATATTTTGGGTTAAACAAACAATTAAAAAATTCTTTTTGGTGAATTGAAAAGTTTTTTAAAGAAATGATTTAGCTGAATGAAATGTCTCCTTTTAATTTTAAGCATTTTAAATTTTAATTAAAAATAAAGGAAATTTGTGAATGAAAAGTCAATTTTAATTTTAAAAAATCAGAAAACATCAAAATAAAACAGCTTTTTCCAGATTTTTTAAAACTTTTTTTCTACCAAAAGAACTTTGTAAATCAGATAGAAATTCGTAAATATTTTAAGTAGTTGATTCTGCATTTTTTCACCAAAAAAGTTTTGGATGAAATATTTCAACCGGCTCATACCATGGTATGTCTACATTGAATCTGGAGGTGTAATTTGCACCTCTGGTTATACATATATATGCCAGTTTGATCAAGCTACTGTGCTAAAAATAGAAGTGTACCTTTGGCTACATGTGTGGTCATCTAGAAAGTTGCCTATGTGTATGTACCCAGGGTCGGAAGTGGGATTGTTCCAGGAGAGCTGCCTATCCTGTTAGCTGTGCTGTCATGGCTACACTGCAGTATTTTTAGCACTTTAACTTGATCAAGGCTAGCTCACTTATGTCTGATCAAATTGGGGAAAAAACAAAAACCATATATTAAGGTATATTTGTGTGTGTAAAATTAGTAACCACAATAATATTTTCTGTTTAGCTGAGCTAACATTTAACTGATCATAATCTTCCCCAAATTTATACTCCTGTTAATTGATTTGTGACATTAGAGGTATGGTAGAAAGAGAGATTCTCTTCTCAAATACATTTCATCATTAGAATTGTTTAAATTTGATTTGCAAACCTTTAGTTCTGATGACTAGGCACAATGCAGAGGTGACATAAATTGGGAACTTAGTCAAACTTTATCTTAATTTATAAACTCTTTTGCTAGCTGCATATACACATGGCAGAAAATTAAGTTGTTCATTTAGTAATCAGTATTACTCATTCATAACCCAAAATACATTGGACATTAGTGTAATGATTTTCAGATTGTAATGATTTTGGGGGGCAAATATGATGGAAAAAAAAACACATCTGGATTAGAAAGACACTATTATTCTTTTGAATGCCAAATGTGATTATTATGAGTTAAAGAATTAAGTTCACAGTGATAATGATAAGTGATGGCTACTGCCAAGGTTGCCTGTTTTTCATACTTGTGAAATCAAGTTTCCATGAGTACTAACATTTTATTTTGTTTGATTAACCAAACAATTGCAAGCTGCTCTGTGTGATGATACTGTGTTTTGTACTGAATAATAGCAACTGTAGATATTCCCTTTGACACTGTGGTTTTCTGCCATTTGTGTGCTACTGGCTGGTCAATTAATAAACAGCTTTGGGTTCAGTATCACTATTCTGCTGATAACGATAAATTTAATTGTGCAGATTTGCTTGACATTTGGTTTGTAGCATTTTCATTATAGAAATAAGGATTTGTATTTCACTTCAGACCTAGGTAGCAGAATCCCATTTGCCTTAATTTCAAATAAAACTGAAATACTTATTCTTTCGTCTTGGACAGATATGAAGGATCCTGGAAGATTCTTCATATCTGTCCAAGATGAAAGAATAAGTATCTTCCAGGATCCACCCCTCTGTCTGTGAACTTGGATGGTTAACCAATCTCTTAAAATACAGGATTCTTAAAAAAAACAAACCAAAAAAAACCAACAACCAACCAACGAACCAACCAAACAAAAAACTCCCAAATCGCTGTTAGTTAGGATTCTCATTCACTGCAGTGGAAATATGGCCAGTATATTCCTGGGCTCTTAATAATAAAATAATTATTACATGCTCCCTCTTTAATTTCTTGCCGATTTATTACATGTACAGCCATATGTGGATTAAACACTAATAGAAAATCAGTGCTTTATATTGCATCGATTATGAATAGTATTGATTGTTCTTTCTAGAGTTCCTGGTTTGCTTCATGAATCTACAAAAGTTACTGTTTTACTATTCAATTTGCAAGGTGCTGAGCAGTCTCAACTCCCATTAAAAATTAATCTAACTCTTACAAATTAAGGAAGAGAAATAGCAAAATTATTGCTTTCATTCTTTTTGTTAAAGTTGGCTAATAACATGAATATGAACATTGTACATGAACCCCTTTATCATCTTTTTCAAACTTTACTTATTTTCACAAGATCCATTCCTACAAATTATTTTGTGCACACTGAAAAATAACAGCTAAATGAGAGAACCTGGATAGGCTAATCTACCATTGTTCCTAGCTGACTTCTGATACAGGATATGACCTTTCTGGTCATTCTTGACTGTTTCAAGGAAGGGTAAAAAAAGTAATAAGGCTTTACCTGTTGCTATGCAGCATTTAATAACCTAATCCACTTATGATCTCCATCTGATAACTCTTTTTTTGTGAAAGCTTCATTTCAGCTTGTTGCTTGAAGTTAGTCTCCCAAATCAATTTTTATAAAGTGTTCTAAATCTTTAATGTATTTAAATTATTTGTGTGTCATTTTAGAAGGAAAAAATATTAATTTCTATGGCAAGAGGATGCCATTATAAAGAAATGTTTATATTTTATATGAAGGATATAAAATACAGATACATATACTGTATAATGTAGTTTGCTTCATAAAATAGCAGTACAGAAAAAATTAGCTTGCTCCCATTTTCACAGAAAATTCCAAAATACAGTATCTTAAAAGGATTTAACCGTGCACCTAATACAACAGTGTTTAAAATGTTATACAAATTCTAAAAGAAAAGAATGTCCTTCATAATTCAGTCTATTGGGAGGTCAGGGTTTGATAAATCTGCCTGACAACTACCAGAAATTAGCCTATCAGCCAGGGTGAAAAATATCCTGCTGTCATTAAGCTAGGCCAAATGCACACTAAACCACATCACCTGCAATTTAAATTAAAATATTATGTATGCTTTATTCTGTATGCAATATATTATCAATTAACTTTTCATTTAATAATGTTTATAAATTTAATTTTATACATCTTTTCCTTCTTGCATCCTATTTAGTTTGTAATATAATAGTGTTTCTTTCTGAGAGCTATCTTCAGTATTCATTGATTCTTTCTTCCTTCCTCCATTCACTTATATTTTCCTTTTATTTTTTTTTTCATTTTCCTACCTCCTCTTTCTTCTTTTTTTATTTTTTCTCACAAGGTAGGAGAATTGAAATAAAAGGACTGACATAAGGTTAAGAAGGAAATATAGGACTCACTGGCCCATTTACTTCCTTCATATGGAAAGAAACTTCTAGGTCCTCTCTTTTATCCAAACCCTATTGGGAGATGGGTTGAAAAGAGACTTATTTATCCTTTCATCAGTCATTGATATTAAGGTTTTTCTGTTTTTAGCCTTTATAAACTGAGGACATTTTAATTAAAGAATATTTTTTCCTAGACAAATTACTGATTTAACGAAAATGGCTTAATGGTTAGCTTTGATTTATGTAACTATAAAGACTAAAAAGCATGGACATCACATCAGTATAATTAAAATTAAAAGCAAGAGCTTTCAAAATTTACTAATGAAGGAACATGCACATGAAAATATATACGATGAGACAATTTTTTGTCTGTGATCTGAAAGGCAATTTAGAGATTCAACGTACTACATGTCATGCTTTAATAGTGATAATGAAAATAACCATCTGTTACAGGATTTTAGCCATATATCCCACTTTAGCCGTACACCCACAGTCAATGTCTACTACCTTTCAATATGTAGATCAATCTGAAACTAATTTTCTCATAGTCTTCATGATAATTTTTCTTTGGGTGTATGATGGGATGTTCACCTCAGACAGGATTGGCATGGGTGAAGATGCTCAAGCAGGTTGATTAATTCCACAGGCTGAATCAGGGATGAACTAATTGAGAGCAGACTCAGCTGTGTGCAGGAACAGAGAGGGCCTCTACAAAGCCAGGTAACTTGTAATGGACAGGGACTTCTGCAAAAGCAGGCAGCAGTCCTTCTCTGTGGTGGGAGGCAGATTTTGCTATATGGGAAGGGGCAACACTGAGAGACCTGGCTGTAGGACTGAGTCATGAAGAGGACACTGTGGTTCCTGGGATGAAAGAGGAGTTGCAGGTCTCAAATCTAACTCCAAGTAACTAACATGCTAGACCAGCAGAATCAAGAGCAAACTATGAGTAAGATAGTTCTTACTTTTCCTCAGTTAACTATTCTTTATTATTTAAACTATTAATTATTTAGTTAATAGTTATTTATTAATTATTATTTAAACAGTAAACTATTTATAATTGTTTTATTTATATTAAGTTAATACACAAAATATTCTAGATGTTATACAGATGTATAGGAAGAGTTATGTGGAAATCAAAATCTAAAAAAATAGATCACAATCAGAAAATTCTAAAACACTATTCAAATGGAGTTGTGGGTACCACCACTTTCTGGTCCTATGATGCATCTTGAAGCTGTAATTCATCTTCCCAATGAGAAGTGGTTATTTTCTTTTGCAAAAACTCCATGTTGTCTAACAGAAATCTTTCTGTGTGGTAGGATATCACTTACAAGACATATGGAATTTCAAGGCTGTGTGACTTTACTTAGGAAAACAAAGAAGGACTCCTGTGGTACTTTTAAAGACTAACAAATTTACTTATTGCATGAGCATGGGTTTAATCCCACTTCATCAGATGCATGAAATGGAAGCTGTTGCATGTCAGGTGATTTAAATAAATACAGACAAGGGTAGTTGTTTTGATTCAAACAGTGTGGAACAAATGAGAAGGTGAGACTGTTAAAAGAGGGGAAAATCACCTTTGGTAATCAGGAAGCCACCCCAAATCCCTATTCAAACCTAAGAAACCACTCATACCAACATGTAGGAATGGATTTTAATTAACAAATTTTTGTTGTGCATTCTAGTATTTTGTATTCCTCCATGTATATTTGTGGAGAAGTCCAAACTTATGTTTTAAGATTGTAAGAGAAGTAGACCTAGCAGAGGAGTTGGGGTATCTCCATATTAGAACAAGAAAGCAGACAGTGAAAGAAAGATCAAAATCTGATGGATAACTAGGATTTTCAAATATGGGTAAAATTTCAAAATCATTTAAGTCCCATTTTCAAAAGGGATTAAGGACTTGTTTACTGGGGGTGGGATTATAATTCAATTTTAGGCTGTTGAATTGCAGGAAGCAAAGTCAAGTGATCACAGCAAATTGTTTGCTCTGGGTCTCGCATCCCCAATGCTCACATTGTTTCCTGAAATGAATTGCACTGTGGGTATTAGTTGCAGGGACTTCTGGAGAGGCAGTCATCCTTCACTCACTTCTCCTCCCCTCTTTTCTAAAGAAAAAAATGAAGGAAAAGCTTTCCTTGCTGTTTCTCTGCTGCAGGCAGGACAGAGAGGCTCTGTGCTGCATGCAGCGAGAGGAATCAACTGAAAACTTCCCAGAGTTGCAGGCAAGGGAGGAGCTATGTTGCTATGATGAAACAAACTAGAGAAACCAGAAAAACAAGATTAGAGCTACTCTCTGGCTACACGGACCTAAATTAGAAAAGTAGATTTCAACCTCAGTGCAACACCATTTGCAGGGGTGGTGGTAGCAGGTCAAATTACAACTCTTTTTTGTTTTGTTTTGTTTTTTAATTTGCTGCTCTGATATTGGAGACACCAGCTACAGAAGGTGGAGGTAAGCAGCATTATGTTGAACTTCACTTTCAGTGTAGACCAGGGCTAAGGCTCTAAAAGTCAATGAGACAATTGCTCCCAAGTGCTTGTCACTTTTGAAAACGAGACTTAGACATTTTAGTTACTTTGTTTTTTTGTGAAAAATTTAACCTGTTTCTCCAACAGAGCCATGGGAAGAGCAATACAAGACTTCAAATCTGAATGAGTTAACCTAGATAAGCATAGTCTGTCTGATACAGCATACTCTCAAAAGCATTCTCACTGTCTGGTGATGGCATTTTTCCAATTCCCTATATCCTGACTTAACCATCTGCACAAAATAGCCATCTGTACAACATTGGCTATAATCTTTTTTCCTGTAGATATCTGAACACTCTTATGGATAGGGGGAAACCACAATAGATCTCAAAGGGACTGATCTGGAAGTCATAAGGTAAAAAATAAACATCTCTTATATCTGTTGATATTTCTCAAATAAAACATACATTTCTGTATTTTTTCTCTTCCCTTCTTTTACTTTTTCCTAGGTCCCCAAAGGCACAACTTATATTATTTGATCACATACCTCTGCTAATGTTTCTGATTCCTTCCTCAGATATCTTTTTGCAGATCTCCTCAGACTGCTTCTGAACCTCTGATTTGACTCTCAGGATTAATCTGGTTCATTACATAATTACCTTGGAATCAGCCTTTCTTTTTTAGCTCTGAACCTTTCTTATGGTCTTCTCTTATATACTTATCATATTCCTGTAGAACACCTACTTCCCATCAAAATGCCCCAAATATCTGTTTTTCTTCTCTTTGGAGTACACAACCACCTTGTAGTTGGATCATGTTCCTCCTTGAAAATCTCATGGTGATTGTGTGTCAGATTTGGCTCATATCATCCTGTTTTCACAACAATGCAGTGATGAAAATCCCAGGGAAATTGCCTAAAACTGTGGATTTCTAATACTCATGTTTCTCTGTAATTAAGATTTTTCTTGCAAGCTTTAGATAAGTAACTTAAGATTTAGACATTTAAATAGAGAGAGGTTAAAGAATAATTGATTGAATTTGAATTTTCTTGGGGAAATAGCATTGCCTGGTAAGATGGTACCAAAAATCAGAGCTTAGAATTAGTTTCGGAGACATTCCAGTAAAACAAACTGAAGTGTAAAAGTTTGTTTGACTGTACTTCAACATGTTATTGAGGCAACTACAATATATAATTAAAGACTTTTCTTTTTCTATCTTATGCCCAGAGAAAGGCCTTTGATTTATAAGCTCCCAGAGAATTAGACTCCTATTCCATTCTTATGTTAGGATGGACCTTTCAGAATTCTCTTTGCAGAGGGAAATGTCACCTTTGTAAATAATAAAAATAAGTTGAAACCTATGAAAAAAAAAAAAAGTAACTGACCTTTAAATGTTCCAAATAGCTTTGGTTTTATGGCAGTACAATTTATTTAACCTTTAAGAGAGTGCTCATTTAAGTCACTCTAACTTTATATTTTTAAGTGTTAGAAAATGAATTATGTCACAAAAATTGTGCTTTATTCTTATTGGATAACTGATTTAATGTTCATATGTGTGGGTACTTTTTACTACAGTTCCTTTATCAGACATGCATCAGACATTTATCACTGTGCACATATCTTACATTTTCTTTTCTTTTATTTTTTGCATGCTACCCTTTTTAAGTCTGTATCAATGCTTTACAAAATCCTACCCCTGCCCCAGGACTTTGCTTTTCCAGTTCCCCACTGTAGAAGCTTAGGCTTCTTTATGTGATCAAGTACTTTTGATGGGATCAGTCAACATAGTGCCTTGCTTCTTCCCAAAGTTACCATCTCCCTACAAGCCAAGTGCAGGCTTCAGATTTCTCAGGGTTGTAGGTATAAGAAGAAATCAGGAAGCATAAGGTGGTGGGATTGTGGGTCAACCTTCTGGCTCTGTATCTTCCAGAGATTCTTTCTGTATGATCCACTGGGTTCTTCATTTCAAGGGCAATTTCTTTCCTATAAATATTCTCCTCAAAGGTGTTTGGGGCCTATACTTTCTTCTATCCCAGATTACTAGCTCTGTGATCTACAAAGACATATATATATAATAACACCTAGAAGGCCTGAACTTTGCAGAGGCTCAGGGTCCAGAGTATGATTTGGAGAAGCAAGTTGAACAAGGAAGGCAAATGCCAACTATTCAACTCTGTTTCTTCATCACTCTCTCTTTTGTGAATTCTTTCTCTTCTCTTGGCGCTTAGACTTACATGGTAAACAGAATAGCAACTTCTATAGATATCTCTTTAGAGTTGGTACAGAGAATGTTACACAGATTATTGTGTCATTTTTCAGATGAGGAAAAAGATGACTCTCCTTATGATTGAGGGAGTCGGTTTAGGAGCTGTGGAACCAAATGACTACTGTTCTTGTACATTAAGAAGCTGGGTTCTCTCTATGCAGGCGCTGGAGAAGGATTTTAGCTATTTTGTCAGCATCCAATCGTAGGTTGCTTGTCAATAGTCTCTGAGGGGACTAGTTCTTTAAAAGAATTTTCTTCTGTATCATCAAGGAGGATTTGAAACCAAACCAAATTGCTACTTATCAGGCTGTTATGGGTCTATTAAAGTAATATGCTCTCCTGGATCAGGGACATTCCAGAAAATAAGAAGGTGAAATTACTTGAGATCATTAAAGAAGTAGAGGGAGGTTTCAAGGTACCCTTTGAAATAACCTAATAGATTTCTGCTCTGAGAGTCCTGCCTTGCAGAAACTTATGAAATTTAGTGCAGTAGTTGAGGTATGGGACAATGCGACTGTCCTATTGTTTACTAGGACCTAATGAAATCTTTAAAAAGTTCAAGGTAAATTGGTCAACAGCTTTTGTTTGGCACCAAGTCCTTTTTTAAAAAAAAATGTAAACATAGCTAGAAACAGTTCCAGTATTAGTGTCCAGCAGCACTTTTCTTCTTTGATTAGCCAAGCAATTATATGTTTTCATTTAAGGCAGACCTCGCCCTGATCATCCTGGCCTTTATTACCATCAGTTCTCTCAATACAATATGATCTCCATATGATACTGCCTATGTAAAATCAATGTTATAAAATATGAATGTATTTTTAAAGAACTGGTATATAATAAGATTTTTAAACTTTAACTTCATCCAACAGATTGGAAGTAGCTCTTTGGAATTTTATCCTCTATCAGCCTTATGCTATGGGTTTGAACAATCAACCTTATACATTATGGTGTTTACCATATAGCTTATTTCAAACTCTTCTGGTCTATGAGAAACATAATATAATTTCTTTTAATTGCTTAATTATATGCTTGAGTGACAATACCTTGAAAATGTGTAAATAGTAAATTGTTATTCAAAAGGGCTACAATATATTCAGTTTTACAAGTACATATATATTTTATTAGTTTCCATATATTTATGTTTTTCATCTGTGTGAAAGACCATGGAAAACAGACACTTTATGTTTCAAGCAAACCTGTCTGTAACATTTACGGTGATACATGAAAGTATATCCTTTCCATATTTTGCTAATTAATAGCTTTACAGTAAAATTAATGACCTACTTACCATTTATTACCAATGAGTTAATAATTAACTAAAATGGTGAAAACCTCCAAAATGATCATGTAGATTTGATTGATTTATTATATGTACAGCATACCACTTTATCTAGGGTTGTCTTTATTTTTCGTCCATGTAATTTGTTAGTCTTCATCTACATTTTGCAAAAATTGTTAAAATTTCTTTAAAATTGCTGTGACAAATGTGGGAGTTACCTGCATTCTTTTCAGTTTTTATTTCTATCTATCAATATCTTTATAGACCTAGAGACATTTTTGGGCTTGGTAATTATTGGGTTGATAGACAAAGGCTAACTAAGACTTAAAAGATAAGTTTCCTCAGACCCAGTCCAGTGCTAGAGTTCTATGCCTGGCCTTGCTACTTATCTTCTGGGTGTCCTTGGGCAAGCCATTTTACCAAACAATGTCTCAGTTTCCCCATCCATAAAATAGGGAAATAGTGACCTCTTTGGAAAGGTGCTTTTATGAAATACACAATATAAGAGCAAAATGGCAGCAGTGGCGGTTACGGTATTCAGTTTCCAGGAGCCCAAACTCCATGGCTGTATAGCACTTCAATGGTCAGTGCTCAGGCAATGGAGGTGAAAATTCCTGTGAGGCTTAGCTCCACTGATGTGGAATCACAGTCTGACTGATCCCACAGGAGGCTGGCGATGGTGGGAGGAGAAGCCAGATTGAAATCCCAGGGGCTATTAGGCAGGAATTCCCTAACAAGAGCTTGAAAGTGATTAAAAAGCTGACCCCTCAAGAGATGTGGGGAGAGATTGTTTTCAGAAAACCAAGCTGCAACTTGGTCCCCTAGTGGATGGGGGTGGGGGGTACCAAAGTGAAGTCAGGTGGCTACCTACTTGCATGAAGCAAATGATAAGTTTGGTAAAATAATGGAGTGGGATACACAGAGGGCTTCCATGGGGTACATCAACTCATCTATATATTTGCCTTGTTTTCTTAATAGGATACATAAAAAGCACTAGCCAAGTCAGTAGAAACTAAAATTTCATAAAGACAAAAGGAGAAAGCAAGTATTTTTTCAGTATAGTGTGCTATGACACTTTTGTATTTTTATGTCTAATTCTGTAAGCAGGTAATTTTTAAATGAGGTAAAACTAGAGGGATGCAGGACAAATCTGACTCCTGAAAGAGTGCAATAGGATGTTGTTGTTTTAGTCCTATTCTGTCTCTGTTATGTTCCTGTTGATGGATAAATAATAAGAGTGCTGCAGCTTGCTGATCCAGCCTAAAAATGGGTGAATTGCAGGATTCATCTGAGAGAAGTACAGGTGTAAGTTGTCATTTGTAACAAGTACCTCAGAAGAGACTGAAAGGAAAGGTCAAAGGTAATGGTTCCCCCCCAAACCATAACAATTGCTTTAAGCAACTGATCTTAGAGACTCCTAGAAAATGTCTGAATAGGTTATGGAAAACTAACACAATGTTCAATGGTCTCTTGAGCTGAAAATCTTACAAAGATCTTTCGGTGAAATTGCTAGCTCTAATTTGTTTTTATGGGGTTGAATTTCATATTTCACAGGAATAAAGTGTTGCAGTTTTGGCTGTGATAACATGAGAAAATAAGCATAGGGATTATTTTTAACTGCTTTGTTTTACATGGATAGTTACAGTTAAATAAACAAAAGATACAGGTAGATATAGATACAGATTTTTATTACATACAGATAACACTGTGCACGAAGAATGTATTCAGCATTCTTATACCAAAGTACAGTGGCCATTACTATTTATTAGCAACTGAAAGGTAGCTTCAGTGTCTGTGATTCACCAGTTACTTCTTGAATTAAGTATAGGGAAAAACTGAAATATTTCTAAGAATAAAAATGTCATAATTGTTGGTTAATGTTGGCTACTCAATGGGTATGAAAAATTTGCTGTAGTATTTGTTCTAAGTGTAATATAAGAATCTTCAAGCTCAATGAGTGGGCTCTTTTTCTTTCAGCTACTGTTCCTTTCAGCTGTGTTTGATGCATGCCCAGATTAATGAAGACATCTATTCACTACTCTTAGCCACTAGAGAAATGTTCTAGACCTTAGCTTCACGTCAGATATAAAACAACACTCATACCATTTTGCATCTTCTGTGTATATCCAAGGTAACAGAAATTCATCAAGAATAATAACATGGGTGAATGCCTGAAGGGCAACCGTTTTATTTTGTAGTCCCAATGAAGAAAGAGCAAGTATGCAATCAGACCCTGCTTGTTCAGAACCAGTAAAACAAAACCATGAAACTCTTTTGTTACATGTTCATTTTGAGAAGAGTAATATTTTCTTTCCACCAGTTTCCAGTTATCGCAGCTTTCATATCCTACTCTTCCAAACATATTTTACTCCTATTGGTGTACTCAGTGAATGAATAATCTCTAGTTTCAAACTCACATGAAGGGGGAGGAGGAAATAAACCTTAGGCCATGTACACATGATCACTTTATCGTGCATTAACAGTCATTACCGCGCGATAACAACAACAGCGTACAAACGTGCAATAGGGCTGTTGCGCGTCAACAGCCCTGTTGAAGCGCAATAGAAAAAACATCTCAACGAGGGTGGTAGCAGTTAACACGGAACAGCTGTTGCGCCTTTCGACTCGTGTACGCTTACTGCACAATGATTGGCCTCCGGAAGTGTCCCAGCATTCCAAAGTCGTCCTCTCTGGTCTTCCCCCCACCCGCTCTGTGGCCATGATGAAACAGTCCCCGCCCTGTTTCGATTCCCGGGATTTTCAAATTTCTCCTCTGTTGTCACTTCCTGTTCTCTTCCTCATGGAGTGCAGCTCCGATCTCCACTAGCAATGGCGGCCCATCGTGGAAGATGCGCACCTATTTGGAGCACGGCAAGGTGCTGGACCTGATCAGCATCTGGGGAGAGTCTGCTGTGCAGGCGCAGCTACACGGCAGCAGACGAAATTGCAATACATATGGCATAATTTCTCTTGCCATGTCAGAGAGAGGTTATGATAGAGACACTGTGCAGTGCAAATTGAAGGTGAAGGAGCTAAGAATAACCTATCACCGAGCGAAGGAGGCAAACCGCCGTTCGGGATCAGCGCCTGCTACATTCAGGTACTACAAGGAGATCGAAGCCATCCTCAGTGGGGACCCCACAACCACTGCAAAGAGTCCTGTGGACACATCGGCCCCCTCTCATCCACTGAATGCCAGAGCCAAGCAGGATGAGGACGTGATGGATGAGAAGGAGGAGACGGAGGATGACCTGGAGGAAAGCGCAACAGCGTGTAGCCAGGAGCTCTTCTGCACCCCCGCTGAGATGTCCACCCAAGACATGAATTGCAGCGTGTCCTCTGAGGTGACAGAGGGGGGTTCAGGTAAGTTTCTCTTTCGTGCAGCTATGGCTCCTGCTAAAATAGCATTGTCTGGGGCAGGGGTGCTTGCTGTCTCCGTCCCCACTCTGTTAGTCTGTATTCATTAGAAGTGCATCAACACAAGCAGTGATTGTAAAAAAATCATCTGCATTTAGGTCACTAAAGGTTTCCTCACTGTACCTACAAAGCCTCCTACTCAGGTTAGATGGGAGAGCGGATGTGTCTATGCTCCCGTATAAGGATACTCGGCCTCGCCAGCTGCAAAGCACAGGACTGGGAACCATGGCAGGACACAATCCGGCAGCATACAGTTCTGGCTTGCATCCAGTGGCATGTAGGATATGTATTTTACCTGGCAGGGGCACACTGAGGAGAGAGATATCGGGTTCCATCTGTGTGCCATGTGCAGAATGTTAGCCCACAGTAAGGTTTCTATTAGAACATACCTTGTCCGCTTCAGTGAAGCATAGGATGTTGACTGCCCTGTACCTTCCAGTGGAATGTGCTACTGGAAGGTTACATTGGTTATCTATGCTATGTGTTAACAATAGCTTTATTATTTTTTTTTTTTTATTAGATTCAACCTTCACAAGGCCAGTGTCTACCCCAGCTGACCACATGAGAAACATTCAGCGGCGTGCTCGAAGAAACAGGGAGGATATGTTTCAAGAGCTGATTAAAACAACAGAGGCATTCACGAGGGAGAATCGAGCCTGGAGAGAGGAATCCCAACAGAGGAGGCAGAAACACAGGGATGAACTGATAAGCGCCATGAAGGAGCAAACGGAACTGCTCAAGAGCATGACTGCTTTGCAGACCCAGGCGATTAATGGACAGGCTCCACTCCAGACAGTTCAGTTGTGTCTGTCTTCCACATCCCGTAGTCCTTCAAAGCATTTCTTTGAAGGCCACCTGTCCCCCTGGTATATTGCAACATCCAGTCCCTCACAGAGCTACTTTTTAGAGACCCTCAGCTACACCCATCTGTAGCAACCCCCTACCCTTTCATCTTTTAATAAAAACAGTAACAAAAACTTTGAAGAGTGGCTTTATTTGTACACAGTGAAAATCTCATAAGGTGCACTTGATGAGTCTTTGAAGTGAATTATGGGAGGGCATCATTGAAATGCTCCCTGAGTGCCTCCCTTATGCGAACAGCTCCTCGTTGGGCCCCCCCTAATACTCCTAGTGGCTGGCTGTTCGTATGCTTCCTCGAGGTGCTGTGCCTCCATAGCCCACCCTTTTCTCCCCTACTTTCACAAATGTTATGAAGGACACAGCACGCCACAATTACAGCAGGGTTGCTGTCCTCCTCCAAGTCCAGCCTCCCATACAAACAGCACCAGCGCCCTTTTAAACGTCCAAAGGTACACTCTACTGTCATTCTGCAGTGGCTCAATCTGTAATTGAACCTCTCCTTGCTGCGATCTAGGTTCCTGGTGTACGGCTTCCTGAGTCATGGCATCACTGGATATGCTGGGTCTCGGAGGATGATTATGGGCATCTCCACATCCCCCACAGTAATTTTTTGATCTGGGAAGAAGGTACTCCCTTGCAGCTTCTGGTACAGACCAGTGTTCCTGAAAATGCGGGCATCATGCACCTTTCCCGACCACCCAGAACTGATGTCCGTAAAACGCCCCTTGTGATCTACGAGTGCTTGCAGCACCATGGAGAAGTAGCCCTTCCTGCTGATGTACTCGGTCGCGAGATGGTATGGAGCCAAAATAGGGATATGTGTGCCGTCTATTGCTCCCCCGCAGTTAGGGAATCCCATGGCAGCAAAGCCGTCCACAATCTCACGAACATTGCCCAAGGTCACCGTCCTCCGTAGCAGAACGCAATTGATGGCTCGGCACACTTGTGAGAGGGCTAATCTGACGGTGGACCTCCCAACTCCAAACTGGTTTGCAACCGACCAGTAGCAGTCAGGAGTCGCGATCTTCCAGACAGCTATCTCAACACGCTTCTCCACGATTAGGGCGGACCTCATGTTGGTGTCTTTACGTCGCAGGGCAGGGGCCAACTCTAAATGCAGTTCCAAAAAGTTTGCCTTCCGCATTCAAAACTTCTGTACCCACTACTCGTCATCCCACAGCTGCATAACAATGCGATCCCACCACTCGGTGCTCGTCTCTCGCAACCAGAAATGGCGTTGCACCATGTGCAGATGATTGGTGAAGGAGCTCAGCAATGCGGTGCTGTTGCTCTGCAGGGCATCGAACAGCCCCTGCTCCTCAGCGTCTTCGTCTGATTCGGGGCTCATTGCATACTGAGCAACCAGCCGAGATGTGTTTAGAATGCTGAAGGTGACAGTGGAGATTAGAGCAGGATCCATGCTGTCACAATTGTGATTGCTCGCAAGTAGTGCGGCACTGCACTGTTGAAAATAGGCACGAGTTGCTATTGGCAATGAGGAAGACGCAAGGGGAACACAGTGCACCACAGGAAAGTGAGAGTTTACCCATGGCACTTTGCGTTCCTTTCCTTCATCCCAGGATTTAAAGTGCCAATTCAGGTAAAATTGAACTATGGGATAGGTGCCCAGAATTCATTGTGCTGCACCGTGATATTGCAAAGAATTCTGTTGCGTTACAAGGAGCAACGTGTGTACACGCTCTCCCGCAATAAAGGTCACGTGTTTTTATAGTGGCGATTGCCATGTTGCCCTTTAATCTGATCGTGTGTACATAGCCTTAGTCTCTGAACCCAGCTCAGTAACCTAGCATTTGCAATTTATAAAAAAAAAAGTCCCTCTCCCCTTTAAAATAAAATGCAAGCACATTTCTATCTATATTTCTTTTGAATAAAAGGTCAGAAATAAAGTCAGTCACAAACTCATACTTTGCAACTCAAATTTAAAATCTTTCTGAGTCAGGATCCAAAAAAGATAATGCTCTAAGTACCATATAATGATTTATTTCTCCCATTGGAATTAATGTACTTTCAAATACAGTCCACCAGAATAAAGTGAGGCTCTTCCTTCACTGAGACAACATAGCAAAGGATATACCAAGAGGAAGCTGTCGGTGTCCACAAGGAAGAACTATCGAACTAGTTACTCCTGACTGTGCAGGAGTCGGGCTCAGAAGCAGGTGGTCTCCTGTTCGAAAGGAAGTGGGAGATGTACCATTTCACAATACGATGCAGGAGCAGCAGTATTTGTGGTTTCTGGAGGGATATGCAATTTTTTACCCCTCTGACACAGGATGAAGAGAAACAAACGTGCTTTTACACCATTGCAATAAAAGGCAGACAGGAGTATTAGGCAGTCTCCCTGTCACTGTAGGGTTTCTGTGCACAGTACAGTTAATTATAACTAAAGGAAATTGCCCCCTACCAATGGGCAAAAACTGTCAATACAAGGTTAAATTGGATTAGAACATAGTGTACTGCATGCCAGACAGAGTGCTGTAATTGAAAGGAAAATACAGAAGTGTATTTAGTACATGCAGGAATTTGGCTTAAAAAAACCCAAGACATAATAGTGAGACTAATTCTGTCTAACAAGGACATGCCTGAATTCCTGAATGCTAGACAAAGGCCATATGTTCTAAAAGAGCCTGTGGAAAAGCAATTGGATGAATTGCAAAAGTGGGGCATAATATCATTTGTGCATTTCAGGGAACAAGATGCATCAATTGTGTATCTCAAATGGTGATGGCAGAATAAGAATTGGTGAAGACTATAAAGTTACCATAAACCCCAAGCTGGAAATGGCCTAATATCCAATTCCTAAACCACTAGATGTGGTTGAAAAACTGGCAGAGGGGAGTGAAGGTAACAAAACTAGATTTATCTCAAGAATACCAGCAGGCAGTGTTGGAGCTAGATCTTAAAAAAAATCCGACAGTGAGTACATATAAGGAGATATTTACGTATGAAAGATTACCGTATGGTGTAGCAAGTGCACTTGTTGTCTTTCAAATAATAATGGATCAGATACTGAAGGGTGTCAGAGTAATAGGGCTATATTTGAAGTTAAAATAGGGGGTCAGAAATAACTTTTAAGGATTTTACCTTTGTCTCATACATAGCTTACTTTTCTCAGTGCTTTAAAATTTGGGAAATAAATCACTTCAGTGTGTCCTTTTATAAATGCATTAAAAAAATTAAGCAAGCGTGTGTGTGTAAATGTTTAAGTGAAATATACTGCTAGCTCAGCAAACTTAATTCTCCTGACTTAATTTCCAAACAATATGTTGAAATGGTCAATTTGATATTAGTTTAAATACCATAAGTCAATGGTGCAATACATCTTGCTAACCAATTACTACAAATAGTAATTAAATAATATTGAATAAGTTAAGAAAAAATGATCATTCTTAAGGTTTTGAAGAATGGGATTGTCCTATCAACTTTCCATTTAACTCGAATAATCTAACTCCAAATCTGCTTTAAGTGGCAGCCATTAACTTTTTCCCAGTATTAAAGAAGCATAGCTCTCAAAAGGATTTCCTGGTAGCTTCCTTTTGTATACTGCTTTTACACTAAGCATTGCTATTCACAAAGATTATATTCATCTTGGTTTGTCTAACATGTTTCCTTCCCCATATTACATGATGCTTATAGTTCTGTGGAAGTTTGGCCGAAACTTTATACTTAGAACAGTTTTAGAATGACCCTGGTTTCACCCAGGGATCCGCCACTGTTTCCATAGCAGAATTAATGGCTTTGTGTCTACTTTGGAGAACAAGTTCCAAAGGGATAGTCATGTTAGTCTATTGCAGAAAAACAAATAGAATCCTGTGGCACTTTTAAAGACTAACAGATTTATTTATCGCATGAGCTTTCATGGGAGAAAAATCCCACTTCGAAGTGTCTGACAAAATGGGATTTTCTCCCATGAAAGCTCATGCGATAAATAAATCTGTTAGTTTTTAAATGTGCCACAGGACTCTGTATTTCTTTGGAGAGCAGTTAGTTAAGTACAGACACACTGATACACATCTGTACAAATGCTCTAGTGGAAACTGGAAATGTTCAACAGCCTTAAGTTGCTCACACCTTCTTCACTTTAATGTCCCTAACTCACATTATTGGATTTTCTACACATATTCATGACAATAAGTTAATTATTACACTGGAAAAATAGCTTCAAAAAAGGTTCCAGAGCTAAGACATATATGTATATAACCTTTATCCTAACAACACTTTACCTTCATACAGAAATTTGCTTTAAGCAACTCTTAGCAATTCCAACTTTTGTTATACATTTGGCTGGCAAAAGTCATTCAGGCCCAAATCCAACTATAGCCTATTTTCATTACAAGGGAGTAAATGGTGCTGTCTGTCATTTGAATGACATTAATAACTGGGGAAGACTTCAAAAGATCATTTAAAAAATCTAGAGATGGTTTTAACATGGTTGGAAAAATATGGCTTCAAGTGGTTTTTTTGTTTGTTTGTTTATTAAATCAGGTTACCTACCTAAGGCATTGTACAGATTCAGAAAGGCAACATCCATTTAAAGATGAGACAGAAGTCACTGAGCATGGACCACACCTCAGAGAACACCCTGATGATTCTAATAAAGATGTTTTTATGCTGTCAATTATGTACCAGATCTGATTTATGTAGGCCATACAGACAAAAAGCACACAACAAAAGACAGCAAACAGTGGAAAGTCCACAATCTAAATGTCTTTAGTTTTGTTTCTTATGGCAGAATATGTTGATATGAAGTGGGGGGAAAAAAGTGTGGTAAAGCAGAGATTAGGACAAGAGATACACTTGATAGAGGTAAAAGGGGAGATAATGAAGAAGGACTTTGATAACTGTTACAGATAAAAGCTCAGGAAGGTTACAGCATTTCTCCCCTAAATTTAGGAAGGATGGTTTTAGGTTTTGTTGCTTGGAGGAAGAGGAGATGGTGCTGGAAGATGGTGGCCAAGTGAGGCAGAACAAGAATGTTGTTCTGGGGGAATCCAAATGAAAACAATCAGGAATATCTCCAATGTCAGGTGTCACTTTCTCTTCTTGGTAGGTACTAGCCACAGCACAATCATACCTTTAAAATAAGATTGAACTTGTGAATTTTTTTTTAATTGTATATGTTAACTAAGGATCTTACAGGGGAACAAAGTGCTATACTGAAAACTGTATAAAAATTACAAGCGGTCACTTAAAATTTTAGGGGTTTAAATGTTCTAGCTTGCAGGCTAAGGAGCTCTGTAGTGGTGCATGTGATTTGGGCTTAACCTGGAGTAAGATGGAGTGAGTTGTGCCTCTCTTTTGGGTTCTTGTTTGTTATTGTTCTGAAATTGTAAGAAATAAAGTGGTTTATAACCTCCAAACAAGAGCATTTCATGTTTTGTCATCCATCTATTCTGTGTGCATTCTTTAAAATGTAGGAAAACTCACCTGCTGCAGCGTTCTAGAGCTGCTGAGATGGATGGTTTAGTTCAGTAAAGGGGAGCTAAAAAGACAACTGATACCATGCATACCAGTATTAAAGTGGCCTACCATGTCCAATGACTTGTTAGCCAGACCTGGGATGTAGTGTGAGATTCAATTAGTGAAACCAGCTGGGTACGCAGGACCTGATTTTCTTGTAAACAGCAGCAGGAAACTGCAGAAAGAGAGAAACAGAGTAAAGCTGGAGTGAGACACGTCATCTAAGGCCTGCCTAGGCAAGGAATAGTTGCTAAGTGGATGCCAGCAGGGACATATCTGAGGTATCAGATAAACCCAGAGGAAGACTACAGAGGCTGCTAGGAATGAATAGACTCCAGCAGGGAATGTTGAGACTTAAGGGAAAAGGTTCCAACCAGGTAAGGCTTGGGAGATCCTTAACAGGAAAGATGGGGAAAATCTACTTAGTTAAGATCTGAGAAATTTATTATTTTATTTTAATGGTGCTGAATCAAAGAAGAGTTTCTTGTGTTGGTTTGAGTGATTGAGAGAGCATGAGAAAAGTAAGGCATGACTTTTGCATACCTCAGGATATTATGAGATGCTTGGAAGGTGTTGCAAAAAAAGAGTGGCTACCGTTCAGCTAAGCATAAGTAACATGTAAATCAGAGGAATTTATGTTAGAGTAAGAAATAAGTGAGCTTTTTAGAGAAAAAGGAAGGCCTAGAAAAGAGACACCAACACCAATTACAACAATGTGATTAGAAGACTAGTTAATGGCAGGCATGAATGTGATTCCATTTGTATACATAATGTGTAATGAAGTCCTTAAATGGTGAAAAGCAGCTAATTTTCATTTAAAAACAGCCTATAGGACTTTGTGGACAAGAGTTGAGCACAGCCACATTCTAAAACTGTTTCAATTCTAGGACTTGGATAATTTCTGAAAGAAATTAAAATGGGAAAATCCTGTAGTTTAAAAAAAAAAAGAGACATACCATCTAGATTTAACTATGTAAATGCTATGCAAATGTACTGTATCATACTATTTCAGGAATCAGCTTGAGTACAGCGGCATGGTACTAAAGGGATGTTTTCCAGCAAGTGTGCAGTTCTGAAGGTGAAGAATGATACTTCAATATGCTACAGAACTTAAAATGCATTTGAAGTTAACGAACCCTAATGGATCAAAATTCAAGTTGACCAAATACAGTAGAAAGTGTTAAGCATTTGCTTAAGCACCATAGCTGCTGAATTCAACAATATTCATGCATTTTTTATTCAGAATAATAAATAATAGTCTGTGGAATGACTGTAACACATAGCAATCCATATTTGTACATGAAAAAGTATTAATGTGCAAATGATTGCTATTCATTATTTGTTGTGCAGTATTTGATATTTATTTTTCACTGTCCTGGTGAACAAGTTTCAACCAGCCAGGAAGGAGAAATAATATAATTCAGATGACCATTCTCACACCACATATAATAACTAAAAGTCAGCAGTTCATCAAGAACCCGAAGGCTGAAATTTGTTTCCATAAACAGCTTCTACACAAAAATCTAAATCCATAAAATTCAAAGTCTGTTTACAAACCTTTTTTTTTTTTTTAGGAGAGGTGCTTTATCCATCAGATGATTTATTTTCAGGCGACAATTTGACTAACTCTAATCAAAACTAATTAATATGTTGATCTTAGATTCTGACTGAACAAATACTGAATTGTATCAAATTCAAATTAGTAACTTAGGCCTTGAGTTAAGTATTCAGTTTCTCTTTTCTCACTTTGGTATGCCACTGAGGAGATAGGATACAATTTGAAATTCAATGTTTGATTTTGGTCTTATGGTAATGGTGGGATTTTTTTTAAACCAGATGTTAAGAGATCAAATCTTGTGGCTCATTACTGTCAATGGAATGGAGAGGCACAAATCATGAAGTTAGAATCCAAATCCTATCCTTTGTGGTAGACTTCAGATTCAGTGCTCCAGTTTAGGCCTGCCTCTAGGTGAAATAAAAAATAGCAAGCACAACACTTAATCACTGCATGTGTGTGATACAAAAAACAATATAATAAAAAAAATTAACCAATGATTTTGCAGTATTCATTTTAAGACATCTTAAAAGAAATTGATTTTTAGAAAAGTAATGAACACCCTCCATCCTAAAACGTACCCCTTTACAATGTCCTACCTTAGATACCTGAATCATTGCTCACTTTTCAAACTCTTGGTCCAAATTTTCAAACCTAAAACTCCCATGTAAATAAATGTGAGCTTTGCGCCATTATCTAAATGTTTTTATAAGAGAAATTTTGTTAATTAGGTTTTATTATTTCTCCTCACACAGTGAAATATATGAAATGAGTGATTTGCTTATGCAGACACCAAGAATATTAAAAGGCAACCTGATTTTATAGTCTGTTTAAATCAATATACAAGTAATTTCTTCCAATTTAACACGGGGGTCATGTAAAGAGACTCTATGCAGCAATGTGTGTAACCTAGAAAATGAATTCAGGCCTCTACTTGAGTTAAAGAACTTTTCTTTCAACCTTTACTTATGCCTAAAGTAGCTGAAAAATGTTTGAATTATGTTTCAGTAAGACATCACTATTACAGAGTTGACCTCAGTCTCATTACATAATTAAAAGTGCTATGTATTCAAAATGTCAAAAATCTTAAATCTCTTTTAATAAATGAATTCCATGTGACAGAAGAGAGCTTTAAAAAAGGCAAAACTTCTGGGCTCTGAGAGACCTACTAATAATCAAGGGAATTAGGTGGCCACAGCAATAAAAAATGGACTAATTGACTGGATCTAATTGGTATAAAAGCATGGTGGATGCTATTAAAAAAAAAAACAATACTATTCTGGTTCCTGGATTGTTTGGTGGACTCCATTACACTTTGTCGTCAATGAACAAGCACTCCGTCACCAAAGATTTGCCTCTATTTTTGAACCAGTTCCTGAAGTCTATAGTTCTCCCTTTTCCAGGCACAAGTCCTGAATATAGAATGAGTAAAAGTGTTTTTGACATCACACAAACCATTTGGTGCAATGAGTGCCCACTGGTAAATAATATTCTGTAAAAGATGCATTTACTGACAGCAGGAAAGCCACTTATTGTGTAGGGAAAAGTGAGGGGTTTTGAAAATGTGAGTGGTTGATTTCATTGGGATTTAAGCAGCCAAAGTTTTTAAAAATGCTTTCAAGTTTACCCATGTCAACTTTATTGCAAGAAAATATGGGGAGAGGGAGAGATGGATGGACAGATGTGATGAGTGACTGATGGGATCAATCAGTCTAGCTCTTAGAAGCTACAAAATATAGGATCCTTCTCCCCCAGTGTTATAGGTTTTTTCGGGGGTAGGGGGCTTACTTCCTTTTTGAAAAACATAAATGTGTCTGGTATTATCTAGACAGGTTTTCATCTAAAATATTCACTGAGAACTGAAGCAGAAAAGGCAAAGACTAGCAATATCACTGTCAGGTAATGGAAGATTTTATTGATGTAGCAAGGCAAAATATCACCTAATACAGGGGAGTAGGTGAGGAAGGAAGGAAAAAGAGGAGTGTTTGAATCATCAGATTTCTACGTGGCAGGATTCAGACAGAATAAAATAGTTAAAGAAATTCTAATACCAGTGATTTTTTTCAAATAATCTTCACAATAAAGGAAAAGCTTACTGTTTTGTGGTTCTTTAGCATCCCTGCTTGTTTTCAATATCTATCATCATCATTTGTTTGTTTGGCATTAGAATTTTGTAGCGTACTTATACTAGGGTTTAATGCTGCAGGGACCTGGACAGCTTCTCTGAGAAGCTTAATGTCTTCTGATCCTTTAAGTCAAAGAGATTTTAGAATGTTTAGGCTTCCATCACCTCACAGGATTCCCACCCTTCTCTGTTTTATGGCCACGTGAAACATTCAACAAGCACAAAAACTGCCTTAAGTTGACCTAGGCAATGACAGGAGTATTGCTCCAGGGAACCCTTTACACAAACCCTTACAAAAACATTATAATGTTTTCTGGACACTTACACTTGTCTTCATCCCATAGTCTGGGTAGGGATGAGGCTGGGAAGAAGGAATTAATTTGCAATGGGAACTGGCCTGGCACAAAATTGCCACAGGGTCATGAGAAGGCAATGTTGGCTTAAAGCTACTTTCACACTCACTTCTTCCTTTCTTAGTTTCCCTGAGAAATCTCTGCCATAACTGAAGATTCCCCAGGATTCCTGCCAAAGTTTCTGGCCCATTAAGTTACAAGTACACAGCTCAATCCTACAAGGTGCTTAGCACCTCCTGAAATGTTGTAAGTTGCCCATTGAAGCCCCTGGAATTGAGGTCTTTCAGGACCTTAGACATCAGGGGTCTAAATTAGATCAATATGAATAAGACATCTTAATGGGGCAAGAGGAGAGGAAAAAAGAGTAGAATGATTAAGCAGAAAGAGAGGAAAAATGATGTAGATGCTACAAATATCTATCCGTTATAGATGATTGTTAGGGTCTAGGCTTCAGATAGAATAAACAGGCCAGTTTTTTTTCTCCCCGTCATGCTAGCGTACATCTAGAATAACGCCATTCACTTTAATGGAGTAACTCTGGATTTAAACTTGTGTAAATTGGAGCAGAATATGATTAATTATGCTGCTCACCATATGAAGTTATTGTAGTGAAATTAGGAAAAAAAACTGAGGCATATGGCAAAAATAGTATACAGTAGGAGCACTTCTATATTTTAATAAGTTGTATCTAATTTGATTTAACCTAACATTTTAAGGCAGAACATTAATAGTTATCAAATTTGTCATTTACTTTATTTCTCTTTTAGTCAAATTACATTTGCTGCTAGACTTTGTAATCTAGTCACATCCAAATATCTCAGTTTTACAATCTGTCCAAAATATAAAACTTTCTGATGCACCTGTTCCTCCATCTATTATGCATTATGAAATGCCTCTCTGACTTTCTCATTTATTCCATTTTGGAAGCCTACCCACTGTTCAAAAGTTGCTGCTATAAAGTTATAGCAATGAAAGAAATACCAAATAAACACTGTACTACAGTTGTAAGCCTTTTAAAATGAATATTTCATCTAAAAATCAAATGTACTGTGCTTATTGCATTTTGTCACTGCACAGATTGCAAGACTCATGTTCTTTTCCAACATAACATCAATAAGCTATTTTCTCTAGCAGCTGCTCACAAGTTTTTTGATTTGTGGGTTTTCTGTGACCATTAGCACCAAGAAAATACTCCAGTATAGGATCTCACTGATGAAGACTCTAGGAATCTTGATTTCATCTACTTGCTCTTTGGCTTTGACTACTTAAGGAAACTTAGATTACTATCAAATGGCTTACCGACTTTTAATAACCATAATCTAAACAAATATTAAAGACTTTTCCCATTCATTTCATTACTGAATGCTTTAATTTCTTTTATATTTTTTCTACTTTGTGTTTTGTTATAACTTATAACCTTGTTCCCACCTACATATCCATCACAGCAGCTGACTAGAACACCATCTTACTTGTGCTTGATTTGAATTTAAATATTGGCTGAGTCCTAATGTGTTTTGCTGCACAGTAACAGAAAATAAAATATAAAAGAGGATCTTTCTCTCTAGTTAGCAAGTTAATGAAAGCTGCTCCCTGTCCTCCACTATAGGTATAAATAAAGGAATGGAAAAAAAATTATAAAGAACATTTTCAAGCTTTTATATGAGCACCTGGCATCTTTTATAACAATAATGTTTGTGTTTTGGGATTCATTGGGATGAAGACGCATTTGACACCTGTTACATATGCTAATGAAAGAATTATGTTACTGTGTGAGGGCATAGTTAGCAAAGTAACTATGAGTAAATGCTCAAGCAAACTAAGGTTTGTTCTCCATTTTGGTGAACAATTCATGCTCTCACAGAATTTATATGGCAATCTGAATATTTGTAGCATTAACACTCAGATTGTATCTGCAAACAAGTAATTAGAGAACTTACAATAAACACCATAGAGCTTAGGGTCCGATTATGTCACCCTTCCTCACATTGGATAGAGTATTAGTTACAAAAAATGTCATTCAAATATTTGAGACCTCTGGTGGAGCAAGGAACAGTGCTTTAAAGGTTTTTAATTTCTTTTTCCAGATTAAAATATTCTACTAGTTTGAAAGATATTTTCTATACTTTAAATATAGAATAATGCTGTAGTAACCCTATATATGCGGATTTTTTAAGTGCAGTCAAGGTGCTATTATGTGGAGTAAGTAATGGTGGCAGAATCTGGCCAATTAAAAAAACACATTGCTGGTTTGCTGCAACTAGATCTTTAATATATTTGCTCTCAGGGAGCTCTTCCCTCAAGAAAGAATTCTGAAGAACCTAAAAGCTCACCTATCTGCCCAAGTCACAGCCTCTTCTTCAAGGGAGAACACTAGTCCTTCTACCAGCTCTTTCACTGCTAAAGAAATACCCTTTTATAATAAGTGTAACTGGCTCTGGTTGTGTGAGATAGACTGATAATATTCTTAAATATCCCGAACAAATGTATGGAATTTAAAATAGAGTGTACTGAATTAAGTTATGCCTTCTTTAATTAGGGTTAAATTTCGGCGGTATATAAGGGTCACGACTCTAAGATCTGGTCTGTTACTCAACTCTCTCCCTCCATAGCAGCTCTAAGGAGATAGATTTGCCTGGAGAAGTTCAGCTAAGTAGGATCAGCTTTCCTGCCAAGTTAGAGTGGCTGATGTGGCTGGGTATTAAATTCAGTAAAAAAACATCTTTGGCCAAGTATATACTGAGGGCAGCAAATTTGCTGTGGTCAGTTTGATGTTTCAGATTTGATTCCGTGATCAGTCAAGACCCACTCAATAGATCTGGAGTTCAACTTCTTAACTCCAGCCCCATAAGAAGAGTAGCGCCGAGTTGAAGGGAGAGCATTTCCCTTTGATTAAGCACAGTGGAGCCAGGGAGGTAAGCGGGTGTTAGAAAGTCAAAGGAAGATATGCAAGCTACTTAAAATAACTTGCATATCTCCCTTCAACTGCTGACAAATTCCATGATCAGTATAGACTTAGGGAGTCCACACTGGCTTAAGTCGACTTAAGAAGTCGACTTAGGCCTTAAGTCGACCTAAAACAAGGTGTTATTAAGTCAACTTAAGCTTTCCTTAAGTCGATTTAAGGAATAGCTTAAGTTGACTTAAGGAAAGCCCAGTGTGGACGGGGAGTAAGTTAGGTCATCTTAAGCCTCCTTAAGTCGACCTAACTTGTAAGAATAGACGCACCGATATATAGTAGTTCAAACTGCATTCTCCCAGGGACCAACAGATAAAGAATGGGTTTTTGATAAACTGGTTTTAAACTGTCTCATCTTCTTCCTGATCCAGCAAACTAATAGGACCACTGGTCCACAGAGGGCCTCAATGCTTAGTACAGGTTTAGAAGGACTGCTCTTCCTAGAATTCATGTGAGGGTGAGCTCTTATTAACTTATAGCATGTGGTTCAGGTTCTTCTATCTCTTTAATGTTTTCTCTCTGCTTCTCATCTTATGAATAAATAGGCTTGCATAGGAAATGCTGTGTGATAACAGGTGTAATTGCTACAGTTATGCTAACCATCTCTGAAGGAAAAATTAGCTGGTGTTATTGGGCAACCTATCTGTACTGGAAAATACATAGTTAAAGCAGGGAACTCTGGTCAGGTCTACACTTGCAGCAGAATTCAGAGGCAGTCAAAGGGATTTATGCAAGCTGCATAAAATAATTTGCGTATCAATCTTTGACTTTCTAACTCTCACTTACCTCCCTGGCTCCACTGTGCTGAGTTGAAGGGAAATGCTGTCCTTTTGACTAAGTGCTACTCTTCTTATGGAGCTGGAGTTACTAAGTCAAACTCCAGATCGATTGAGCATGTCTTGACTGACTGGTAAATCAAACCAGAAACATCAAACTGATGGCAGCAAATGTGCTGCTGTCAGTATAGACTTTGCCTTTGTAGCCTGAAAATATTCAGGTCAGAAGGGAGGCAGATGCTGTTCTACACACAAAAAGGCAATGGATGGGGACCTGGAAGTCCTAGAAGAGGTTCCCTGTCTGGACCACAGAAAGGTGTTCCAGGTACTGTTACACTGATACTAGGACACTTCTATCTGTTTTCAAACACTTTTTAAAAGATGGACATTTAATTTCACTTTTAAGTGTGATGTGGCTGAGATCACAAAAGCTGGTGTCAAAGAACCAGAAATGTACTGCTGATAGTTCAATTTCCTTTTCTCTTTACAGACTTTGCTCTCATCAGCAGCTTTGAGAATTAAAGGTAAATGAACATCTTTGATGTGAAATTAAAGTAAAGATTGTTTTTTAAGTAAGATTTTTGCATTTTTGGAGGTACATACTTTGATTGTCTAGAGAAATTTTGAATGTGAGGCTGTTTGTGGGTACTGTCTTGTGGGATAGTAACATTTCACCAAATTGCTGAGAAACTGTTGGACAGCTAACAAGGTAACAGTACAAGTCTCTTTAAAGATTTTATTATATCCAATTGCATTCTGTTTGGCCATCGAAGGATTACAACATATAAAATAGTGTAACTATGCATTTCTTATTGTGAATGCTAATATAGCCAAACCAAATTTGCTGATTTTTTTCTAAAGGCCCAAATACTACAAATTCAGTTTTATAAATTAGAACAGATGGTGTTTTAGAGTGAAGATGTGCTAAATAGCTATGAAGGTATAGTTACCAGTATATTGTGGGAGACAGATGTTTCTGGTAGCGTATGAATTTTTTCTTGAATTACTTTTTTTGTACCTTTTGTGGTGCTTTCCATATGGTTTGAAACCATTTAATACTATTCAAAAAGTTCCAATTTGACTGTTGAATTTTTTATTCCATATATAATCATGCCTTTTTTAACACCTAATAGATTATAGGTGCCAAATCTAACAATACATTATTTTCTTTTACTCCTAATAAACAAAAAGAGAAGGATATGCCAATAAAGAACGTTGTCCAACTTTCCTAAGGCAAGATAAGTCTGACAGAAGAGATTGTCCTCAATACCGTGTTCTATAGGCTTCAGCTCTGTCAGGCCATTTAAGTAAGTGAATTCGTGAGTTGACAAATATTCAATGAATGTGACCTGCTACCAGCCACAGATAGTCTAAATATAGGGATTGTTATTTCAGGTGTTCTAGGTGGTCTCAGCTGCAGCAACAAGTGGAGTGAAAATTGTTTCTTAGAAAGCCCAGGACATAAACTATAAATAATATTGTGGATCACATTTAGCACTTGGGCTGAACCCAAAAGTGAACTGAAAGCAATTTATTTCTTGCAGGATGTTTTTTTTCTCCAGCTAATTTATACTTAACAGGTGGTTTGCTGATTTTTGCACCAGATTTGCAAGAAACCAGTTGTGCAAGAATGGACTAGATGGGAAATAGTATTCAGGGAACATTGCAGCAATTTACCTGAAAGTCACAAAAGAATGAATTCCACTTGTGAGTTCTGGATTTTGCCCGTGGTCCCCCCAAAATAAATCATAAACAGACACACACAAAAAACATAGTTTGGCTACTCATTCTACTTGAGATCCTGGATCACCCATGTGCCCAGGAAGCATTGTCAGTTGTGAGTCTCTTGAATAAAGAGTGGACAAACACCCCAACGATGGGGAGAGGGGCACCTTGCCTTACCCTGAAGGTCATTCTCCCAACCCAGGGGAATCAGATTGAATCAACAGCATCTTTTCAGGCTTCAGCCTTAGCCTTCTCATTCTTTTTTCAATTTCTAGGTCAGTGAATCACTGGGATTTACAGATACCAACCAGCTAGGTGGTGTATGTTGGGAGAGATTTTAAAGAGAAAAGTGTTGTTATGTGGATAAAGTCAGGGAGGTTTTTCCAGTTGTAGTAGATGGCATGAGAAAAGTGTCTGGTTTCTAAGAAAAGGGAGGGGAAAAGAAAGAATCAAGGTACAATACTGACCAGATCCAGGGAACTGGAATAGTGGGAAATTAGAGATCATAAATAGGGCAGAGAAGGGCTGAGTAGGGCTTGAAGGTGAGAATTAGAAATTTGAATGATATTGTAGAGAGGTTTGGAAGTTAAAGGTGATGAGAAAAGGAGTGATCAGGCTGAAATACTGAAGCAAGGTAAATTTTGATGGCAATGTGTTGAATAGACTTGAAGGGTGTAATCTAAGAATCAGTGATATTAGATAGTGAGATGAAGTTATATCAGTCCAGGTCTACACTTGCTGCCAGTTTCAGCAGCAGTAAAAGGGAGATACAAAAGTTACTTAAAATAATTCCCTTTGACTTCCTAACATCCACTTACCTTGATGGCTCCACTGTGCTGACTGGAAGGGAAATGCCCTCCATTTGACTTAGTAATACTCCACTTAAGGGGATGGACTTCAACAGTCAACTTCTCAATCGACTGATCAGGTCTTCACAGACCCCTAAATTGAAACAGGAAATTCAAACTGACAGCAGTGAATTTGCCACCACCAGCATATACATGCTCTCAGACAAGATAAGAGATGACTAGAGTTTGGAGCAAGGTTTTGGAACTAGGGATGGATAAGAAAAAATGAATTTTAGAGATAATTTAAAGGAAATATGGGGACTAATAAGGTTTTTCCAATTTTTAGGTCAGTTTGGGAGTCATTGGAAATTCTGCCCACTGTCTGGATAGTTTGTGAATATCGTTACATTGTAAAGTGATACACAATATTTGTATAATGCTATGATTTTATACAAAAATTTTCCCTTTAAGGGCAAATTTTAATATAAATATACTTTTAGCATTAAATTTTGTAAAGAGAAAACTTTTTAATGCTTTTTTGTGACATAATATACCACTCTCAACCACATATATAATGAGCTTGTAGATCCATCTTATTCTCAAGTGAGCCTGCCGTGTACTTTCTGGCAAAAGATGAGGACTGCAGATGAGGACTGCAATAATAATTCTGAATCAGTGCCTAGATGGAAACCTTAGCTGCCCAAATAATTTCTACAGTTCTTGAGCTGTTTTTAGCCTAGATTTAGAATTTATTCTTTGGCAATTCACAAAGGTACATCTTTGGTGGTACTCTTCATAGACAGATTGTGACTGTAATAGTGCTTTCAACTAAAAACTCATTACATACTAGTAAACATTAGAGGAATAAAAGAGGTAACTGAGAAAGACAAAAAATGATTGCAAAGAAAAGGAATAGAGAACAGACATTTTTATGCAAGCTGTACAAAAAAGAAAATAGTTGACTATTCAACATATGTATCAATGGCAAATAGCTTGTCTACTAGGAAAACATTTTATATCTGTATACTTTATCTTTGTGGGTAAACAGCCACTAGGAAATATGCAGCAAGCGTTAAATGGATAAATATGCACAGAGATGGTATTTGGCTAGGCAAGATACAGAAGGCTGGCAGAGGAGATCTTGGTGACACAGCACAGTGAGCACTTTGCGTCTTGTTGGATTAAGGACTAGATTTGTGTCTTAGCCAATATAATGTCATGTTGAGTTATGTAAATCCCATCATAGAAATACAAACACAATGCAACAGCAGCATGCCTTGGCATAGGCTCCTCAGCTGTTTTGCTGAAACCAATTTGATGTCTTGCTACAGATTGTTTTCCCCTTGTGGCTCAAGCACACTGTGTTGAAGTCCGTTCTTTTTTTACTGTAGGCATTATGATATAAGGTATATATTTTTTAAAACGGGAAAAAACTTTGTGTGCTTTATAAATGTGAGACTCAGTTGAAGAAAAATAAATTTGCTATCATAGTACTTATAAGAATGGTATTACAAAGAAGAATAATCAAGTAATTCTTATTCCAGTAACAAATACATAATGTGAAAGACAAAAATCCTGGCTGATAAGAGGTAAAATATTGATATAAGGACTCAGATATTTTTATGGTTTACTTCAGAAGCCAATATATTAAACTTTGTCAACAAATCATCTTGGAAATGCTCACATCTTAATGAGTGCCCCATCTTGAAAGCATCTGACGAAGTGGGATTTTCTCCCATGAAAGCTCATGTGATAAATAAATGTGTTAGACTTTAAAAGTGCTATAGGAATCCTTGTTTGTTTTACATCTTAATGAGCTTTTCAAGAGTCAACAGTTTGTTCCAAAATTATTTGTCCCAAAGTTTTCTCTGAAATACATTTAGGGTAGTATTTTTCATAAGTTCTCATCATTACTGTAGCTTTCTTCCCTTTGAAGTCAATAACAAAACTCCTCATATCATCAAAGGCCTCCTTACTCCCTCAAGTTGCAGGAAGGAGGGAGGAAGTGAAGAGGAGAGGTCCTACATGCCATGGGGGCAGGGGGTGAACAGAGGGGCTGGTAATGGGAGAAATTGTGGGATTTAATCTGTGCAGAGCAGCTGGCTAAGTGCATGAGGAGAGAGACTGTTTGGAAAAGGTATGAATTAACCTTCTCCCTCTCCAGAGCAAGTGGAAGCAGAGGAGGAATCGGGTCTCAGTCATAATTTATGCCATTTGATCCTAGAGTGGTTCAGCTATGTCCTGGCCTTTACTTCGATTAAATTGTAAAATTACAATCTAGCCCTGAGCACTAACAATATAATCCTACCTACTTCCCCTAGACATTTAATGATCAAACTTTGAGTTTTGTGATGTAAGATCAACAGTTTTCTGATTATTTGCAGTGTTGTTGTAGCCATGTTGGGTCCAGGATTATAGAGAGACAAGGTGGGTTTGGTCTTTTGTTGGACCAACTTCTGCTTGTAAGAGAAACAAGCTTTCAAGCTTATTCATAACTCTTCTTCAAGTTTTCTCACTCTCTTAAAAAAAACTAAAATAGTATCAGGGAAATCTAGGATCTGTTTTCTCCACAACTGAGAATCTATCCAATCCTCTTGTCACCAATTTTAAGTACTTATAATAATTTTTTTTAAAAGTCATCCAAGAAGGGCAATGTGTTGCTTGAAAGACCTGGGAGATTGGCAGCATTTGCTTCTTCTGGAAAGTATTTGACAGGATGCCCTTCTAAATGTGACTAGGCTAAACTAAAATGTAAAATGTATGAGCTTTCTCATTTTCACTTTGTAAAGATGCATTATAATTTACATCTAATGGATTTATAGTACAAGTAACTTTATATCAGTCTCTTACCAGTGCTCACTGTATGCAAAATGCCTTTTCTGTACTGCATGCAGACAAAATTCTTGAAAGATCTGACTCGAAGCTCTGCAGTGTTCCCGAATAGGCTTACACTAATGACAACACATCAAGATTATAGCATAATCTTCTTAAACTACACAGATTGGGAGTTTATTTTCCTTTTCATAATAGTAATTATGATTAAACAACCTATCAGTGTAGAAATATGAGCTTAGCAGCATCTAGCAATTTAGTATTAGTTGTATTTTGTAGTTTTGGTTCCTTTATCTCAGTATTCAGGGGTTTTGAATCCCTAGATGACATTTGTTGCCTGTCCTTCCAAATTACTTGCTGTCAACAAAGTAAATAAATAAGTAAACTTAGTAAAACAGAGATTAAAATGATATATTTGAAATGTAACAATTCCCTTTTACAACAAATATGGTATCAGCAGCCTTTTCATATGTCATTTCAATAGCATTTTAATTTGCGTTTGTCACATATTCCTGTTCAGAATATTTTGTTTTAGTAAATTGTTTGGAAACTAATTATATACAAACAGTGGTCTGAAAATGGGCAACACCACCAGCTATTAAGTTCTCCAAAACCATTAATGGCTGCATGAACAGTTTGCTGCAGGTACAGTAGGTTGATTGCAACCATTGGCAGCAGTGAAGATGAGAATCATGCTGAGAAAATCCAAGACTGACCTGGTGTGAAAGGATTTATAAAGAACTGCACAAAGGAGAGCTAATTGAATTATTGGATCAGTGATTCAGCTCTGAAGTCATTGATTCAGGCTACAGGTGAGATGATTTGGCTTGCTTACAGATACTAGTTCATGTCAGCCCCATGTAATTTAACGAACCACCACAAAATAATAATTAGGCCTAAATTCCTCCCTGCATCAAGAAAGGGCTTAAAATTAGTTTATCACAGATTTTCAGGGTATCCAAGCTTTCACTTAGAGCTTTAGAAGAATGCATTTATATGCTCTGCCATAGCACACATTAGACATTTCTGGAAGCCTTATATTATCCTGGATGCTATGCAAATATTCTCCCCTCACATGTCTAATGGAAATTTTATGAAAGTACATAGAAAACAGTCTCAGAATGAGGCTTTCCGATGTGCATCTGAGAGCTGAAACTTTCCCTGCTTATAGTAATAACAAATAGGGCACCATCCTGAAAACCATAACCTAGCATCGTGTTTAAAAAGTTTGTTAAATTTTAAAATAAATAAATGAAATAAATGACACATTTATAATTATATGTTAATGTCTTTAAAAAGACTCCATTAATTTAAAAATCATACCTCTGGGAAAATGTTGTACTTATTATTGTTTAAAGCAACAATCAGGATTACTAATAAAAGAAAAAATGTTTGTTTTTTTTTCCAAGCCTTGCTCCTGCCGTCATTCTTAACTTCAACCACATGAATAGCCTCACTGAAGTTAATAAGATTAGGCACATAGATTAAAAAAAAAGTAAGCAGGCATCTGTTGGTGGGATTTGGGGCCTTAGTCAGTTGTCCCAAACTTGTGGAGAAAAAGACAGGATGTTCTGGATGGGTCAGGTAGGCTGCAATGTTGTTAATTTAACTCATTAGGGTTATCTTGTAATAACTCAGGTGGTGCTGATCCCTGTTTGTTTTAAAATCACCTCCAGCCCACCCCACCATACCACAGCTAGTCCCCAGCCTTTTGCAGGGACCCTACTATGCTTCCCTCATATGAGAAATAAGGGGCTGGGGAAAGAGGGTTGTCTCCTCACTGTACTGGATGGTAGAAACCAAAAACCACTCATTACTTCCCCTAGGGGATGCCTTTCCTTAAGCCTACCTCAACCCAGTTTATCAGGGAACTGAACTGCTTCTGGAATGAGAAAAGTAACTAAAGCAAAGACTATAACAAATCAAAAAGTCCAGTCCTACACTGATCCCATTGGTGGAAGCTGCAATTCAAACATTAGAAGGCGCTCAGGCTTGAGGAAGATGTTTTAAATATCCTCCAGTAGCATACAGGGGCCATACCTGAGCCTCACCAGCACACCAACCTGTTCAGGTGATAGCTTACTCCCCTCCTGGACATTCTCTCCCAATCCCAGAGGGGTGGGATTTCTTAAAGGAGCCACTACTTCTCTTTCCCCCAAGTCTACTCTGTTTGTGCAAATCTCTCATTCAGCCGTAGAGAAAATTAAAGAAAAAGAAAATAGAAATGTAAAATCACAAAATGTGGCAGGGGGTCTGTTGCTATTAAAATAATTAGTTCCCTCCTTTTATTAAAAAAACCCCCCCAAACCCTCTGATTGTGTCCCTTTAGCAAGTACAGAAAATGTTACCTGAAAGAATCTAATTTGCCTGCTGCATAATAGATATGCTAATAAAAACCTGTATGTCAGGTGGTTTTATGTATCCCACTGTCAGTGGTAAGCTGGCCTTTCAACAAGAATTTTTAAAGTAAAACTTGGGAGCAAGGTAACAGTTATACTAAGAAGAATGAACTGAAAGCCCACAACCCCATCATTAACAAAAATAAAATTATTTTCACTGGGGCTAAAATATAGTTTTGAAAAACTCTAATTTCAGCAAAGTGAGAAAAAAGTAGGAATCAAGGACAAGAAAAGCAAAAGGAGCCAATGATACAAGTTTCACACTCTTCATAAAATATTGCTTTTCTTCTCAGGTAAATGAGAATGGTCATTTCACCTGCAGCAGGATAATTCATCATGTCTGGAAGGTCTGGAAAAATGAGCTCTTACCTAAACATTACTTCATTATTAACCAGAAAAGTTATTGCCTTATCTTGGAAACCTCCTCTCCATCTGGAAACCACCTGCTGGTTGAAGGATCTATGCAGATACACTTCGGTGGAAGGCATACATTTATACTAAAGCATCACACCTGATGTACAATATACAACGCTTTGATTTCATGGTCTCATGCAGTCTGCACAAATCTCACTCAGTACAGCTTTTACTAGGAAATGACATTCAGCAATGGATGGCTGGGAACTCAGTATGTAATTCCAAAAGATTATTGGCAATGGGCTTTATTTTAATTGGCTCTGTTGTTAGCAATTTTTTCCCTTTCCCCAGAAACTCCCTCTAAATGACAGTAAATTAATACACTTAAATATTCAGTTCAATAAGGTTATCTGTTGTGAAGAGCCTTATTCTTTGATTTTCTTGAAGTCATGGGCAATAGTTAGATACTCTAAGGAATCTACATATTTAAATCTATGCATGCATGAAAGGAATATTTGTAGGGATTAATGGCTTAAGTAGATTTAAAAAATAGGAATTTTGGATTTAAGAAGGATGCCAGATTGATTGACAGTCAGTGGACATTGAAGGTCTTCCTATATTGACAGAGCAAGCATAGCACATTCCACAGAAGCAAAAACTTCCATACCCCCTATCATTAGTATGCTTCAATGCTACCCTGAATCTCTCTAGTGGTAGGACGTTTGTTGAGTGTGTATGCTCATTCAGTCTCTGTTGCTTTTGTGAGTTTTCTTGTTGTTGACAATTGTAAGGAGAGTGTATGTGATGTTAAAACCAGTCTTCTAGGAACTGGATGGAGACCAATTCATTTTATTTAAACCACAAAACTACTATTAAAGGTTAAATTTCAGTACTTACACTGGTCTAGGGTTGAACTGGTGACCTAGAGGTGAAAAGCTACATATGTTGTTATGCCCCTTAGCTATCAAATCATCTTAATGTTTTATTAATATATTATGCTATCAAAATGTTACATTAAAAGCATATTATGGGTGCAAAGTGAATCACTCAAAAGTTAGCAAATGCTAGAATCAGTGTCAAGGGTGGCCCCAGGCCTTATTTATTACACACCATCTAAAACCTGCACTGAATACAAAATTATTGAATTTTAAGGGAGTATTTCCATGTTCCTCCAAAAGCTACTTTGAGTGTTTCATATTCATTAGTGAATTTATCTTCACAACATTTCTGTGAGGTGAGCTGGTATTGTACACATTTTTTTAGACAGGGAATTGAGGGACAAAGAGACTGTCATTGACATTTGTCAAAAGAAAGAATGAATTTTGGGTATTCAACTTGAGATACTTAGTGCCTGATTTTTCAGAGTTAATTTTTTTTTCATAGTCAAAATGCAGCTCCTGTGTACTTGCACTTATGAGTGCTCAACATTTCTGCAGATTTTGTATCCTGTGTGTCTTATGTTTAGGACCCAGAAAATGAGGAATACACAAATAGTGGCTACCTGTGAAAAATGTGCTTTAAGTAACCTGCAAATCTTGCATCAGAACTTTTTGGCATGGGCAGGATGTCACTCAACTTCCTTAAACATGAGACCATCCTTTTAATTCCTGCAATTCTCTGATTTACTACATACCTTCCAACTTCTGGAACAAATAAGGCAGGGGTCCTACATACAACAACATCCTTTGCTACACAGCTGATTGATTCCCTGAGCAGCATATATCATGTGTACTGAACGGGGTAGGTAGGATCCTATGGGAAAAATTAGTATATGATCATGTAATTAAAGATTGTATCAAAATACATATATGCAACATGGCTGAATTAAGGTCGCATGTGTAATTTTCATTTGTTTTAAACTAAGAGGGCTTGACTTTACAACGTTAACTTTATCTTGAAATTTTGTCATGTCATTTCCTAGGTTATTAAGGGAGTGGAGTGTGTGTGTTATTTTTTGGTTTGTTTTTAAACAGGAATCCCATCACATGGGTCCATATTAACCAATTATCTCGATCCTCAGCAGGACGCAGACCTTTTTATTCAACAACACAAATCTCTAACATTTCAGCTAATGGGAGTAGCTAGCAGCAATAGCTGAGTCTGAATAGGGACTTGGAATGGTTAGTTCATTACAAAAAGTGATTGTTCTGTTCACATATTGATTACTGGTATGAATAGGCCCCATCTGCTCTCTGAACTGACTTTGCTAACACTTGCCCTCCTCCATCCTGGCATGTGTAGATATACCTCTCCACTGTGATTTCCACTTCATGCATCTGACGAAGTGGGTTATAGCCCATGCAAGCTCATGCTGAAGAAAATCTGTTAGTCTATAAGGTGCCACAGGACTCTCATTGTTTTTGCTTTATATTATAAATAGTTACAATTTTACAAAATTAAAAAACATTAGCCTATTTGGTGGCTTTAGACATATATCATCAAGTTAAGCCAACAGAGAAAGAAAACAACTTTTAGATGGATAGAGACCATATGACATACTATTGAAGGAGAAATGACATGTTCATAGGTTAAATAGCCTAATGATGAATTTGCCTTTATATGAAAAAATATTGTAGTTTTCAGGCAGCCCATGTTTGTCTTTTTGACTGTACAAAGAGGCTACATATCTATAGAAGCTATTCAGAGGCTACATCATCCTTAGAATACAGTATTCATGCTTGTGAGAATGTCTAGAATAGATTAAATGTGCCACTATCCATATGTACTTCTAAACTGAAACACACCTATAAGGCACATTAATTCTGAAGGGCAGTACAGCAAAATAGATGAGACTCCTTCGGTCTTTCATGTTTGAGATCTGGCTATATTTACAGTTCTGGCTGAAATGACCTTGAATAATTGGTTATCAATTTCTTTAAAATCTAAGTGATGATACTTGTTTAACTCATGATAATTCAGTGTGACTCTTAATACCACTTAATGGAAGGAAGTTTAAAGCAAGATTTATGATGCAGGTAGAATGTTCAGAAACTTAATTGGCAAGCTTCTAAAAAGTGAGGTCTGTATAAAGGCTTCAGAATTGTCCGTATATGTGGTTGATTAAATAAAAATCTCTTAAAATGTGTGAACCCCAACATATTTCAGCTAATATTGTCTGCTAGAAGAATCATGCTCTTATATATGAAACTAGTTAATAGAATAGTGTAAGGTTTCTGTGTCTGAATTCTTTATAAGTCTGACCTTTTTCCATCTTGACAGCAATTGTAGTCTCTCCTGGAAGACAAGTGGCCAGGTTGAGTGATTGTTACGGTCTCATGATCGGGACACCATGCCTTCCACCATTCTTTGCTCATTTCTTCTGGACAATCCAAGTTTTGCAACAGGACCCCCAGATATTTAAAAATTGCAAATCATGCTCAAAGTTCATCCATTTTCATGGGATATGGAACACTGGCTCTTTTTTTCAGATACATTGTCTCATCAGTGAAGGATTTTGTTATGATATATTTCATTACATTTTTTAGCAATAAACATAGGTAGTATTCTGTGATGTCAGTTCAATTAAACTGAACACCTGCATAGACTATAGTAGCCATGCGATTCCTGAAAACTAGAACTTCAGCTTTTATCAGCATCACTGAAAAATCTTGAGTGATTGTTTAGAGCAAATACATATCATAAAGGTGTTCAGTCATAACAGTAACATCTACCAACAATAAGCTAGTAAATATAAAAAGTCTTTCCAAGTTTAAAGAAGTAGTAAAGAATAATGTAAAATATTCAATGCACATGCAACAAATTTATATATATTTTGAAATTTACAAGAGTGTTATACTTTCATAAAATAGATTAATAAGGCAAATTGACATTTAAACATTGACATACATATGGAAGCTAACATTTGTATATCTTTTACTCCCTGGTGACAAGAAACATAGAATCATAGAAAATTAGGGTTGAAAGGGACCTCAGGAGGTGATCTAGTTCAATCCTTCCACTCAGTCAGACCAAACCCAAGTAAATCATTCTAGGATGTATATCCAGCTTTTCTAAATAGTCCTGAGCCTTCTCTTTCACCACTGGGAGCTGCTTACCCCCTCCCCATACTGTGCTGCCAAGTGCAGTAATCTGGGAAGATTTCTTCTAAATGTGCACATACATTTTATAATTTTATTGCCCTGCTTCAGGACTGTGATCTGGTAAATAAGCTACCCAATATTTTAAATATAAAAGGCAAGAAGGAATGCCATTGGACATATAGACTTGCAAGGTTCTCAACACTCTTAGTTCCATTTGATATGAAGCACATTACTGGATTAGGCCCATTGTTTGTAACATGGTAGCTACAAAGACACATTGAACGTTGCTTTGCATTTGCTTTGATGAACAGTTTATAATGCAGTACTGAAAAAGAGTAGTGGGAAAGTAGTTCTTCATCCATAGAAAGTATAAGTAAGTGACTATAAACTTTGTCATCTTTCTTACCCTTGAGCTCCATAGGAGCAATGCTTTATTGATTGTCTGGTATTCCCTTCCAGAGATGCCATTTCATGCAACTAGACATGCCAATTCACTTTTACATAACTGTTGTCTAGTATTTTATGCAGTGTTTTGTACATTCACTGTCATGGGGAAAATAAGGAGTGTCGGTTTAACAGTAGCAAATCTGATGATTGCAATTTTCTGTTTTCTAAAAATAATAATTAATAAAAACTATATAGAAAAAATATTTCCCATTCAGCTGAATTGTCCATTAATATATTTATGCAGACTAAAGATAAAATAAATAACATGGCCAGTTATACTGAGCTAATATCAGTCTTCCTTCTAACAGCTCTTCTAATACTTCAGAGGTTATTTTAGGTATTATTTAATGTCACTTGACTCATTAAATTAGGTCACTTTACAACCTAATGAATGAGATTACTGACTACATTTTACAGAGAAATCAGTCCGGTGCCTAGTTAGCTATTAAACATTGTTTTAATTTATCATAACATACTACATACATTTACGGCTTCATGGGTTTATTGTCACTTATCAGAAAATACCAGTTCCTTATAGTAATATATTGCATACTGAGTCCACTATTTTGCATTAGACTGTCACAGAACTATAAAGATTAAATTTTCCAAGTTTCCTGAGCCTTAAAACAAACAAACAAAGCCCAACTTTTCCCTGCTATAAAGTTCTTACTTTAATTAAAAAGCTTCCACTATGCTTCTTCTATTATAGCATAATATATTAGCAAGTAATGTCTGTTCAGTAAATGCAGGATGATGTTCTTTGTTATACAGCAATGACACTCCCCTTAATTAATTTTTTTTGGTTTTTAATATATCAACTCATTAATGTTTTATTTGCAACTCCAGTAGTACAAAAAGATAACTTAAGAATTTTTATATTTCTATTTTTATTTAATTTTTGTATTTAAAAAAAAGAAAAAAGAAATCCAAGTGGGTTTAGTCTAAAATTATTTCATTCTAAAGACAGGTGGAAAACTATACATAGTGGTACAGTAATTTTAGAGGTATATTCTTCTTCTTATTATTATTATTATTATTATTATTATTTTTAAAAGTGTAAATGACTCTGACAAAAATATCTGAACATGTTAACAGAAAATAATCAAAAATAAAGTCACAGTAATCAAAATGAACATTCTAGGTGTTTTTTTTTTGTTTTGTTTTGCTTTTTAAACAGACATCTTTGTAATGCAGAGATCTTTGAATCACATTGATACCAGAGTCATGTTCCTTGGATGAATTTAAGTGTTCATAAAAGAAAGGAAAATAACAGACTAATGCAAATTTGAATTTGTCTCATTTCATTTCCAAAGCTAGTATACTGCATTTTCAATGTCTGGTATAGTGGAAAACTCCAGCTGTGTCCCTCATTTTGCACTGTTTTTCTAGTGCATGTCAGCACTTACTGGCATAATCAAAACGGTTTATTTCCTTGTATTCTCAGTCCTCAAGCCTCTTACAGCTAAATAACTAAATAAATACAGACCTGTAGATATTTTTTGATGTATGAGCTCCATTCCAGGCACTTAAAACTAGCCTAAGGAGGTTTGCATCGAGTGTGTTAGACTTTACCTAAGGTTTTAGTAGTAAAAGAACATCCACGTGTCATTTTGGTTCCAAAAGCAGATAAGGCACTCATCCGCATTCTTTAATGCAAATCCCTCTAAAACCATATATGCTATTAGTAGTTTGCTAGTTATTTGGTGAAAGAGAAAATTAACTTTTCAAAGAGCAAGGCAAAAAATAGCAGCTGAGTCTATTACACCAACCAATCCAATATTCTGCTCAATGAGGTAGTGTTTCTTTCTACTCATTATGCTTAGCAAAAGCAATCAACAGAAGTCTGAAATGATAATTGTACAGAAATGGGATCTGATTAAAAGCAGAGATTGTCAGGTATTGAAATAACCAACCTATCTCTGTGGCAGGAAGAGCAAATGTTGTACAGAGCAAGTATTGAGTTGTGTGGTTGAACACTGTGGGCTGGTTCGCCTCTTACTTACAGCGGCATAAATCAGGAGTAACTCTACCGATGATCATAAACTGGCACTACTATAAAACTGATATAATGAGGATGAGACTCAGTCACAGACTGTTCACTCAAAGCAAATTCCAAGTGAAAATGAAGGGTATGACTCTTTTCCCTCTTACAATATTTCTTTTCCTCCTTCAATGCATTCAGTCACAGGGGGGCGGAAATCAAACTAGGTTGTAGAAGTATGTTAGTTTGGCTCAGGTATACTTTAATGATTGTCATTAAAAATTCAGAATTTTTTAAAAAATTATCAGGTAACTGTAATTCTATAGCATACAAGATGTTGTAATATCACACTACACTTAGAGTATGAAATCAATACATCTCCGACACCATGACTTGGTAACTTTTATTAAATAACTACGTTAGAGCAGTCTGGTATATCTCTGTGAGACATTTGTATATATTTGGTCACATGCTGACACATTTCATGTGGGTTAGAACTAACTAGGCTGTACTCTCAGCATGTTCAAGGCTAATTTGAGAAATAACACATGCCCCATAGCATCTGCTAAATATAGAGTAGATTGGAAAAATTCATCAGAGAGAAAAAGTAAGAGGTTAAAGCTTTAGTGTATGCTACTGTTGTGTTGTATAGTGTAACTTGATTTTTGTGTACTTTAACTGAAGAGGAAAATATCCCACACTTACTAGCTAGAATGAGATGCCATTTTGTGTACAGATGTTTTCTGCTAAGGAGAAGAAATTTACACTGTCCTTTTTCACAGAGATCTTACTTTTGTTCATTCTTATTTATTTTTTTTCTCATAAAATGTTTCTACTCAGTAAAGTGATTCTATAAATGGCATTTTGGGGTTTTATACATGTATGTCAGTGACTCCAGATGAAATACATTTCTTTACAAGTAACATCATGTTTTGGCTGATGGACAGCCTTACAAAATCAACCTGGAATCTGAAAGTCAAGCTTTCCTTCTTGCATATCATCAGTAGTATGGATTCTGTAGGCCATATTTTGTCCATGGTTAGGCCTGCACAACATTGTCCTCAAATGATTTCCATGTGCAACCACACTGTCTTTGTGAAGCTGCACTGCTGTGATGATCTTTGCAGCAGAACTTAGAAAGCACTTTTGTTAGTACACAAGAAGGAATATAGTCAAAATGACTTCCTCTCTTCTGTGTTGTTCTGCAGAGCTAAATAGAAAACATTTCACTTGAAACCAGAAACAGAGAAAATATTTGATGAATAAGAATGAACCATTTGCACATGGTCACATTTCAGAATAGAACTTCTGTTCAATATAAGAAAGGTCATTCTGTCTGAATATGTATGGTTCTCTTTATATATGAAAAAAACAACAATGAGAATTGTGGTGATGAAGCTGGGATTTATAACAGTGACGAGCTCTTAAGACTTAAGACTTAAAAGAAGTAAACTAGTAGGGGAAAAGGTAAAATAGCTGCTTCTAGTAAAATATGGTGGGTTACTTGCTTAATAAAAAAAGAGGAACTATTTGAATCATAGTTTCAGTATTTTGGGACAAATGCTGTAGAAAAGGGTAACAAGGAAATAATCAGGTATTCTATCACTTGTGAGAAAAATATCCTTTACAGTGGTGAAAGGTTTATGCTTTCCACATGAACTAGGTGAGATGGAGTATAAGAATTTAACAGAAATGCTCAAAAAGGATTACTTGCCAAAAGAAACAAACAAACCTTTATGAAAGGTATGTATTTCATCAAAGAAACCAAATAGAGTGGAGAAGTATCGCTGAATATACAGCCAATCATAATAATTAAAAGAAAATCATTACTTATAATTTTGGTAACCTTTAGAGACTGCATTCATTTTTTGAGAAGAAACACGGAATCCAGGAGCTTTTGAGTCATGTTTAATCATAGGACTTCACAAATAAAAAATGCTCTCCTATTAGCAACTCTGCCAATGATATGTTCACAGGAATGCGGGTCCAATTTAGAGATAGAGATGGCTCACCATGGCCCAGATGATATCAGTAAACTGGACCGATGTGTGTTGCCTTTGAATGGGAACATTGAATTAACCAGTAGCTTACTGGCAGATCTTACCATCCTTAATATGACATTGGTGAGATTGAGTCACTTTCTCTCTCTCCTCAACTTCCTTCTCAAAACTCACTCTCATCCCTCCTCAACTTCCATTCCAAATGGAGCCTATTAAGCATTATTACGAAACATAGTTAATAAGACACAAATATAATATTTTAAAAGATTGTATATGACTAACCAGAACAAGCATGTGATCATATTATTATAACCATTTTACTTCCTATTTTCTCTTCAAATTCTATGTTTTCGTAATTCTTCATGTAATCTCAATAGTGGGTGTTTGAAATTGCTTAGAGGTTGAAAATGTTGAAAGTATTCCTGGCACAGATTAGTTATCAGAGTGCAGAGAAGAAGTCAGTGGTGAAAAATAAATGCAGTTCTTCACAAAGTTGCAGGAATAAAAGAATCTTTTGCAAGATATTTATTGAGCACCAAAAATGTGCTGTGCCCTGTACAATACATTAAGGTATGGCCTCTGCCACAAAGGGTTTTAAATTTGAGAAAGACTAATAAAGCAATACATTTCTAGAAAGAGTCTGTTCCTCTCTCTTTCTCCATATAGGTGTCAAACAGTTAGATATATTTTAATGTAATCTAATAAGTTGTTTTTGTATATTTGATGGTTTCAATTGCATTAATCTCAATAATACATCTTCATTGTGATGGCGTCTAATATTCCAAATCTTCTTATACAGCTGTTATGAAAAAAGAAAGGAAGAAAGAAAGGATGGAGTGGTGAAAAATATGTAGCAGATAAATGTTCCCCCAACCCAATTGTAGAATTTCCCTACACTCCCAAATTACAATGGTTGAGGTGCAGGATGAGTAACATTAATTTGGTCTGTCTAATTATGGTCTGTCCATTCTATCACTGCAATATGTTGTTTAAAATTGATGTTTCTGCAGTTCCTCAGCTTCCTAACCAAAATCCTTCCTTCTTCTTGATTCTTCTGTAGTAGAAACACACATTTCCCCAGTAGTGCACTTCTGAACCATTCAGTACTCTGTATTGTCAGAAGGATTTTGAAGCCAAAGACAAAATCCAGCCCACCTACTCCTTTTTAGTCAAAGTAGCAAAGCTACAGGGTAAATATAGGTGTGAGGGAGAAATAATCCCTTTTTCTAACTGGTTGCAATTACAGAGCAAGAATGGAACAACTTTACAAAAATTTCTCCCTATGACAGAGGATATACTTAAGTAGCATAAAGCAACTGTAGTGGATTTATCTGAGATACAAACAGAATAGGAAGTGTGTCTAACTATCCATAGTTACCAGAGCAGCCCTTTGAGATGCTCCAAAGCAGAGTAACTCTGAGCCTACTCTGCTGAAACTGGGGACTACATTAGTGACATGCTTGCTCCAGAACTGGCAAAGACGTTATTTAACAGGGGCTAATTGCTAGTCCTACTCTTCTGCAACCGGTGAGCTGCTCCAAGCTCAATGCAGCCCAGGAATAAGGACATCACTTTTGTATTAGAGTTTGTTTCTGACTTTACCATGATCCAATAATTAGGCCTGCTAGATTCTAAAGTGAACAATCACCTACCTGAGATCACTATTTTAAAAGCAATACAGTATTTTTTTTATTTTATTTTATTTTTTTGCTGGCTGCTTCAGTAATGTGCATTGTTTAGTTAATACATAGTATAATTTACTTTCATGAGAAGGCTAAAGGTAGATTGTCTTTATGCAGAGTTGCATTTTAAGAAAAGCCCACCGGCAGCCCATTCATAGCAGCCATTCCAATTTGCTAGGTCAGCAGCCAGCTGTGTCAGATTTGTCTTTCAGGGGATTAATGTTCTACGAATAGTTTATATTGGGGCAGGTAACTGGAAAAAAAAGTTGACTTGCTTTGGTTTTGGACTTTGGGCTCCTTTATTCTGGGTTTAGCAGCCTATGGAAGACCAGCTGGCCCTATAACTATCTCATTTATGGCTAAAGATTTGAATGGATATGGCATATTGAGTCTAGATAGTGGGCTAGAGTCTTGGGTATGGTAAAATTTTGCTTTGGATCGCTACCATGCACTTTGGTTATAAAACTTATGTAAACTGTGCAAAGAGCACCCCAGTTCAAGTACTGTCCTACAATAGCATAGAAACAATAGAGGAGCTCATATGCCACATGCTGTTCTTGTTACCGGCATAGCAGGGGTAAAGAGAACATAGCCAGGAAGCATGTACGCTATTCTATGCTGATCCTAAATTATGTTTTTTTAATTTTAAGGGAATATACGTTAGAACTGTGTGATGCTGCCTGGAGTGGTTCACAGCCATGAGTGCCAGCCTGAAGGCAGATTGTAAAATAAAAAAAAACAGGGCAGGGACCTCAAACTTGTGGTATAATCAGATCTGACCAACTAAGTAGCAAATGTGAACTCTTGCATCACAGTACGAGTCTTACCATGAAGTCACAGAAATATTGGAGTGCCTAAGACAACTATCTTGCTCCCCAGGCAAACTGGACTTCATAATAAATGGCCACTTCCCCCAAATATTACAAAATATTCAGGATGCTTCCAGTCCCAAGAGACCAGATATATACCTCAGATCAATTTGTACCTTAGATCTAACACCAAAGATGATGCTGGTAGCCTATCCCATAGTAAACTAACTAAGGTTCTATTAACTAAGAAAAAAATATTATTTACAAATTAAAGCAGGAAACATACAAGCACAACTAAGTCACAGTCTGTGGTTCCAAAAGGTGAAAGAAGTACAGTAATCTGTCCACTGAATGTGTTTTATGACTAATCTAGGGTGACTGTGAGGAACTCTGACTTTGTTTTTTAGCTCCAGCCTTGGTAAGAGACCAAACTGCAAAGGGATAACTATTTCTTCTTGCAAACACCTTTATATGCCCTTTCTGCAGAGTTCAAGTCAAATGGACAAGAACTCTTCCATTTAACTTTTTTTAAGGATGGATGGCCAATCAACCATCAAAGTTTTTTCCTAAAATGGCCAATTTAGTTTTGATAATCATTCTTGATGGGCAGAGGGAACCACTACTCCTGAAATCTAACATCTATTTTGAACAATGCTGATTAGCTGATTTGGTTTCCAGCTATGAATTTGACAGTGCTCAGCTGAAGTCTATGGACTTGTCAGGAGCCTGCACAGGTCTGCCAGCCTCACATACAGCTCTCAAGCTAGTTTAGCCCTAAACAGCATCACAGTCAGGACACTGCAGGGGGAACTTTAATCATCTTTTATACCTGAATTATACCATGACTATTTTAGTTGTATGTAAGAATCTGGACTCCATGGCTGCGTCTATACTTGTAAATTAAGCTTGCTTAAGTTGACTTAATTTACCCTGTGTCTACACTACAGTTTCCTTAAGTCGACTTAAGCAACTTGCTTAAGCCGACTTAAGGAAAATAAAGTTGACTTAATGAAAATTAAGTCGACTTTATTAAACCTCAATTTAATTCGACTTAGGGCTTAAGTTGATTCCCTAGAGTCGACTTAAGCCAGTGTAGATGTGGGGTAGACCTAAGTTGACTTAGGGCTACCCCAGGACTTCACCAATGCTCTCCCTGCCGGGGGGGCATATGGGGAGCCTGGCATGCTCCCCCAAAGGGCAGGGCAGAGCCCTGCCCACCCTGCCCCTATGCCCTGCTAGGGTCCCTGTGCCCCTTTGCCCCATTGTACTTATGTACACTTGCCTGGCACTGGGCAAGGGGTGCCCCTCCCTGCCCCCGTGGACCTACCCTAGGTCCCCCTAGACCCTAGAAGTCGACCTAGGCATCCAGTGTGGACGCTCTAGGTCGAATTTGTAAGTTGCCCCCAAAGTTGACTTAAAATTTAAGTGTAGACTCACTAAGTCGACTTAACTAATCGACTTAAAGTTGATTTAGTTAAGTCAACTTAGATAAAGTCGACTTAAATTTCCAAGTGTAGACATAGCCCATGTGTTCTGTGTCCTAGAGATACTAAACTTATCTTTACATGGCAGCTGTAAGATACTACCTCTGATCTAGCTAGCATACTAAAACTAAGTGTAGCTTCAGTGGTGCAAGCTATGGGAGGGATTAGCTGCCCCGAGTATATACCATAGGACTTGGATGGAATTGCATTTGGGCTGGCTCACTGCATCTATACGTCTATTCCTAGCAGCTATTTATCTGTCTGGAAGAGAACCTGTTTCTCCATCGATTTTAAAACATAATATCACTAAGTAGCCACATTTTCTCATATAGTGCTTAATATCATTGTGAAATATATGTATTATCACCAGCATGTCATTAGCTTTCAGAAAAGACCTGTCTCTGTCCACTCTTATAATACAGTAATATTGTATTCAACCAGTTGATTCAACTGCTCGTCAGTTGAGGTTCGACCTCCCTGTCTTCATAGACCAATAAACATTTAAAATGTATTCTTCTGAAAAGTAAAATCGAGACCAAGCGTCTCTGTCCCGCTGTGGTGTAGACACCATGCTGTGTTCTTCCCAACATGTTAGTGAGAGGTTTCTCTCCACCCTTTGTTAGCTTGATGGGGCTGTTTATGTGATATGTAAATACTTTTTCATTATCTTTACAAGTACTTTGGAAGTAACTCCCAGACGGGAAAAACATGGACTTATATCTAGTTCAGTTTGTTAACCAACCCTCCCTGACATGCATCATTTATACATACATTAGTAATAATTCCAGCCTGTGGTATGCCGGGTGAGAGACATTCTTATCTGTGCTGTTTGGCTGCATTCAGCTGTCTCTGTATGCATGTTTCCTCAGGATTACCCCTGGCTCAGATCTCTAAGTGAGAACTCATTTAGCTGAGTGGTCTGAAGCTTGGCTTGGATCTCTGAGCAGGGACTGAGTTATCCTGGTGATCCTAAGCCTAGGTGTTCCTTTGGTTAATGCTCTAGGTTACCTTTGGCTCAAATCTCTAGTGAGGATTTAGTTATCTCACTGATTTGGAGCCTCGGCGTACCCTGCGTGCAAGAGGTAAATTGAGGTAACACTCACGATCAAAGAAATCAACACAACCACAGATCTTTGTATAAACCAAGGTGCCAGGCTAGGCTTTATTGCAATGTAGCACAATGGCAAGTGACCTATGTCAACAGATCTGCTGATAGCATTCGTGCTCTGAATGCAACGGAACAGCTCAGCTGATGACAGGACTCTCCATCATCCCCTTTGGCTGCACAAAATCTGGGCTCTCAGGGTCCTTCTTTTATGCCCTGCTCAGACCTATTGGCTCGGCCCCCTTTGGGGTCTGAATTTATCTTGATTGGCCCATGTACCCCTTTTTTGTTGCCACCCATTAATTTGATAGTTCCTTGCATCCCTGAACATCTCTATCCATCAAGCTGTCATTCTGCAAGTATGTATATCCTTGCGCTGGATAGTTCAAAGCATCTCTTCTTATCTGTTTGGCAGTAGGCCAACTGGGCACCTTCAAGGTCTTTTTCAAGTACTTTTTCACTCTTACTCCAGCTGCAGCTTACTCCTTGCCAATTTCTTAGAAGTCAGACTGCCTTAGCCTGACTCCTGACAATTTAGCTATTTATCCAACTTAGGCTTGCTTTTTTGGTTTATTTCACTAGGCCTTAGCCTCATTCCTGACCATTTCTACTTGTCTTTACTATTTTGACCTTTTACTTTCTCCTACACATGCCTATATTCATAACTCTTAATACACATCATTTATATCATGTGCATACATCATACAGGAATATTAACCAGAGAGCTATTATTTTTCAAGTCATACTTCATAAAGCACATTTCGTACAAAGATTCTTGAAGTAATGTGTCGATTGTGAATCCAGGAGTGCTTAGTGTCACAGTGGTACATTTAAGCCATTGATACATCATTCCCACCTAAGTCCCCGGGCTTAAAAAAAAAAAGAAAAGTTGAAAAAGAATTTATAAGAGTAGCAATAGGTAAGGGAGTAGAACTGATGTGTTATTAATATACTTAGGTTTAGATCATCTTTTCTATGGAAAGCCTTACAAGAGGGGAATTCTGAAGAAGGAAAACTTTGTCACTGTCCCTGGAAAAGTTTTGCCTGAATTCTTCCACTGAGAAACTTGCTTCCCTGTCATGAAAGTGGGATAATTGTTGTTCCATGATCCTGACAGGTTTCAGGGTTTTGCTGAAAAATGATGGACATTGGGGAAGAGATTATATGCCCTCACATTAGATCTTCTGGGAGCTCCCCTTTAACAGAACAGCTGTAATCCTCAGTCTTAGGGCCCTTCTTGTGGCTGCTTTGAGTATCTCCTTTAGGCTTGATTCACAGCCTAATCAGCAAAGCACTGATGCACATGCTTCAATTTAGTAAGGTGTTTAAGTGCTTTGCTGAATGGAATGAGTTTGTGTGTGCTTAAATGCTTTGGTTTAAAGAGGAATTTTGTAGCAGAGAAGGGCACTGCAAAAAAGTATTAATTTTCCTGTTCTTTCTCTTTAAGACGGATAGGAGAATGAGGGGCATAGTCTCTGTCCCAAAGACTTTAGAATCTAACAAAAAAACTCTAGTTGAAAGAGCAGTAGTCACCAGATCCATCAATATTTTCCCCATTAGACAATACAAAAATATTGTAGGTAAATAAAATGAAATAATGTTTATTTTACATTGATATTCATTATCTTTATACAAAATTTCACAGCATTCTTGGACAGTTTTCATGGCACACCAGTGTGCTGCGGCACACCAGTCAAAAACCACTGGATAACCCAGCACAGCAGTTTGAAAAGATACCTTACCTTACCTCACCTTGCCCTCCCATCCCATGAGTGAGAATAATCAAGTGAGGAAAAAAATCCTAAAAGTACTTACCTCTCTATACATCCCAATGTACATGGTTAACTAGTGATTCATTCATTTCTTATGTTTTCTACTTGAATATCATATTGAAAGAACAACCTATTATATTTGGCCTGTCAGAAAGCCAGTCGTCTTTGATAACTTGATTTGCAACCCCACACACTGACACCAAATGTACAGTGATGTTTTCATATTCTCCTCACAAATATATTCACTCTGAGAAGATCTGATCCCTGAAAATGTGTGTACAATGGTTACTGTTTGGATGGTTTTCTCCTGTGCTTGCCATCTTCCACTTCATTTTATATTGCAGCATTTTTGAACAGAGCAGTTTAATGTGACCATACGGTCTGATTCTGAACTCATTTATGCCCAGTAAAAAAAAAAAAAAAAAGTGCTGGTACTCAGCCTGATCCAGCCCTGACATTAGCTGGGGATGTGGGGCCGCTACCCCGGCCCTAGCTAGGAACCGGGGCTGCTGGATCTGACCCCGGCCAGGGACCTGGGGCTGCCAGCAGTGGCAGCAGGAACCAAACCTGCCAGCAGCAGGAGCTGGATCTAGCCTTGGTCCCCAATAGGGAAACAGGGACCAAATCAGGCCCAGGGGCCAGATTGGGGCTGATGCTGCAGGGGGTGGGGCTGACAAAACTTTAAGAATTAATCTAGGATAACATTTTGCTGTTGCCATCAGTGAATGTAGTTTTTCACTATGATCGCAATAAAACTGTTCAATGGGCTGTGTCTTGGCTTGTACCCTGGGAAAATTTTCACCATTTAACACAGAAATATTTTTTTATGCAGAAAATGAAAAAGGAAACTGGAAGGAAAAATTGTTGTTGGAGGTAGTTTAGATGGCTTGTGAGATGATTTCTTGGGTCATCAAATGAATCCATGTTAGTTTTACAATCAGTGAAGCTATTTATATTTGATATGTTGGGAAAGGTATTTTAGTTAAATTAATTCTTTGAAATATGTTCTTAGTTTTACTCCTGATCTTAGTCCTGGTATGATTTTAAAAGCATGCTTGTAGTAAGTAGCCTGTTAGTACTACCTTGTTTGATAGGTAAACAGAGAGTTTAACAGGTGAAACACCTTAAACAACCTTCTATCCTCTCAACGTAGACTGTCAAATTGTGTTCTCCTTTTTCCATGCATTGTGTAAAGGAGAGAAAAATTTAGGCCATTGGTTCCAACTGAGATTTGAGGCACATTGTCAGGGCAATTTGGAAAAGTTTGCACTGTTACTGTCTATGATGTACTAATTCTGTGATTGAACTGCGGTCTTGATCGTCTTTCTAGTTCCACTTCTTCAACTGAGAGTTGTTTAAATCTTGAAAATATTTCATTTGCAGTCCTTGTTTTGTGCACCTGTTTCAATATGTTGGCCAAGATCCAAGGTGGGCTCAGATTAGGAGAGAAGGGGAACAACTTCTAGCAACCTTTATACGTCCCCAGTGAAGTGGCTAGTTATGGTCTGTGTCTGAAGTAAGATAGAGTCATCTTGGGGCTTCTTTAAATTACACTCATAGCCCCAAAGGGGCCATTCTGGCAGCTTGGGAGATCTTCAGAGCACAGAAGTGCTTTGGCTATAGCTCCTACACCCTTGACATGTCCCCTACATTGGGGGAATCCTCATGTTAGGCATGGATCATGCATCTGATGAAGTGGGATTTTACCTACGAAAACTCATGAGATAAATACATTTGTTAGTCTTTAAAAGTGCCACAGAACTACTTGTTTGTTTTGCTCAATCAGACTAACATGGCTACCCTTAAGGAACTTGTGATTTTATGCTTGCTTTTCACTGCCAAAGTGTGTCCCTGAGTCACACCTATTGACTTCCCATGAAATTAGTAATCAGTCATAAATATACTATAATTCATGCATAAATATCATAGGTCAACTGTTTAATTCATAACATCGAGGGCCACATTTTCAAAAATAGTGACCTAATATTCAGACACTAAAAATCTGCAAAGCAGATTCTTGTTTATACAGTAATATGAGGTTCTATTTGCAAGAAGCTTGTTACCCAGTTCGTGCCCCATATTGATTACTGTGCATGCAATCATGTGTGCATATTTATTCACAGATTTTCTGCCCTGGTTAATGAAAACTTGAACAAAAACATTTTACAGATAGACAATGAATAATTTTAACAAGATGTTAGAGGAGCTAGCACAATCCTAATAGTTTTGTGTTTGGGTAGCTCTCTTAAAGTTACCAATTAAATATATTGTGGGGTGGGGGAAGAGTCATGATTATTTCAAAGAATACTTCATAGTACACATATTGCTTCATAGATTTATTAGAAAAATAAAATAAATTTATTAGAAAAAGAAATTCTCATTATACTTAATTTATCATCTGAAACCCCATTTTAATTTTTTTTTATATTCTAAGAGCTTTACTTATATATATATAAATAAGTAAAGCTCCTAGAATATTTTGATGCACAAAGCCTCACAACACAGCTGTTGTATATTACCATTCGCTGGCTCAGCTTTACACCCACCTCAGGTTTTTCATTACACTATCATAAACTGTTGCACACTGCATGGATGGTTGTAATTGATTCTTCCACTTTTTCCAAGCATCAGAAGTGATTTGCATAGATCTAATATGGATCTAAGGGAACTATTCATTACTTATATCATGCATGCCAGCAGATATAATATAGTATTAAAATAGTAATTTAATTTTCTGATTAAAGATAGATAGAATGCTAGACATGATCATATACTATATAAATTGATAAATCTTTGTTTAAGGTAGGACACTGAGGTGGTTCTTACTGAGCAGTACTGATTATTCCTTTACTGCTGGATTTGATAGTTTATAATGATAATTCTGGTGAATATTTCCTGGTTGCTGTTAATCAACCCAGAGCATAAGGCTTTTTTAAAAAAGATTTGTTCATAATACCACTGAATTTATGTTAAAAAGTTTAATCTATTTTAGGATAAAATAATGTAAACTGCTTACAAGATGAGAATCCAAATGTGTTTTCTAAATTATTTTTCAATTTGGTATGCAGGATTTTAGTTACACTCCATACCTAACCTAGTGGAATGTTCATGTATATAAAGTGTTTAAAATCTCAGATCTTTAAATGATAAGCACTTTGGGACTGAGACTTTCTTTTTCTTTGGGTATTGAATAGTTCTGAATACATTGTCAGTGCCAAATATATAATTCATAATGGACAAGGTTTTTAAAAGTGGATGACTCAAGTGTGATATTTTGGTACCTACAGAAGTGGATCTACTTTCAGAAATGCTCAGTAGCCAGAATATGTTTTTTCAAAATCAGTCCACTTCATTTAGGAGTTTAAATATCAGTTTAGGTATTCACTCTTGGCCAATTATTATTAATGGAGTTGCTAAGGAGTGGAAGTCAGTGAGATGCAATGGTGTAGTGTAATAGATTTTCCGCTTTGGAAAACGTGATTACAATCATGTTAGGTGACAAATTAAGGTGCGTTTGTTTACCTCAGTATAAATCTTGTTGAATGTTCCAAACATCACAAAATTTACCAAATTTGGCCCTGGAAATATCTGCAGGGAAGCATCATGTCTATTATTGCATCAGGTTCTGACTTATATTGCATTGATTGATCTATTTAGAGCAGGGGTGCACAACCTTTTTGGGCCAAGGGCCAAAATGCATTTTCTAAGATCACTCGAGGGCCACAAATGCAACGTTATATGTTCTATATATGACAGAGCCATGGAAAACGAAAATAACATTCATGAATATTGTAATTAACTACAGTTCTATACACATATTTTAAACAATTTTATATTTGTATGCAAAAGTGAACAGGATTTGAACACAAGTGTTTACTTATAAGTTCAAGTTCAACACAAAATTTCTCATGCACTTCCTAATCACTAATGAGATGGCTGTGACTGAGTGTGCCCTTCTGCCTGCCCCCCCCCCGGTGGCCTCTTCTCTGCTCCTCTGCCCCCCCCGCCCCGCGGCCCCTTCCCAGCCCCCCTTTACCTGGTGGCCGGCAGAGCAGCTCCTGGGCCAAGCCCCTTCAGCCCTGAGCACTCTCTGTTTGAGTATGCTCAGGGTGGGCGGTTTGAAACTCTCCAACCTGGCCACAGCAAGACAGGGGCGGAACAAGCATTCTGCCCGAGTCTGCCGCTTGGCTGGGCCAGTGTCCAATGATGTTTTATATTGCCCCAAGGGCCACACAGGACATGCATGCGGCCCACGGGCTGTGCACCTCTGATTTAGAGAAGTACACAAAAGGCACAGACATTCTACCTCTAGTTTTCAAGCCATGACTGTTTAGTGCTCAGGAGTACAAAATTCACATACATAAATTCAATGGGATTTATACAAACTGGACCTGAATCTCTAGTCAACTAATGCTCAAACTGCACTGTTCAAAATGGCCTTATACTTATTGATATTCCCAGAAAAGAATTCCTCGTGTATTGAGGGAATTTCTGTTAGTGTGTGGAACTAGAGGAAGTGGCACAGCCATCTTCTATGCAATTCTTTTTCCACTGAGGGGGAGGGGAGGGGATAGTGCATGTCAGTGAGGTGGTGTTGAAAGCATGATGGCAAATGTTGCAGTGAAATTGAAAAGAACTGTTCACCAGCAGTGTAAATTGGAGAAAGACCTCTCCAGCTCTAACTGCACTAGGGCTGGCCAGCCCTAAATCAGAGAGCCACAATCTACTCTCCATTGCCACCATTTTCTACTGCAACCAGATGAGCTGAATAATCAGCTCCAGAATGTTTCCGTTGTATCATCCCCATAAATGTGGCATATCTCTGGAGTTCCTTAACTGTCTCAAAACTGGAAGAAAAAAAAAACTTTTAAAATTTTGACCCATATACATATGCTGTCTGGTGAGAAAATAAAGCCCTGTGTCCCTTTAATGTGCTTTACAGGATGTCAGGACAGTACTAAAATTAATTTGATTAATTTAAACTGGTTTTGGTATCTATAAATAAATTAAAAACATGTATGGCTTTTTTGAATGTCAAGATGAAAGAGTGCTATGTCTCAGCTAAGACATCAAAGCCTTGAAATAAGTATGCAGAAGAAAAAAAAAAACACAGTAATTCTTATTGAAAGCAATGGTATTCCTAGGAGAAGCAGTTCCTCCAAACCATATGTCTTTGACATTAACTTGAATGAAGGCAAAACCCAATGCTGAAAATCTCAGAAGTATAATTTGAAATGTTTGTATATAATTCAAATATAAAGGAAATAACTTGACCTGTTTGCTGGTATGTTGCACATGACAATTTCAAGGAAGATACAGATTGTTGAACTGTGCTAAAGTATCTTGTCACATTTCACTAGAATAAAAAATCCTATGAAAATGCTTAAAACAAAAAAAAAAAAATAAGATCAAGATTTGTTTGTGAATTTGCATGAAATTATGGACAGTTTGTTCTAAGTTTATTTGGCATCTGCACCGGCATTAGAGGGGTTAATAAATTATTAATAGTTGTCATAAGCAGTTGCAGACTTCAGAAGTATGTGTTATACACAATTATAAATACATCTAGAAGTGATGTAGATGATTATAAGCCACAGTTATTAATAACCTATTGACCTGTTGGTTAACTAATTTGTATGGATTCCATTTATTAAAACATCTGTTAATTATTTGTTGATCTTTTAGAAAATATTCAAAGTAGAATCTAATTTTGAAGTATGACCATTAAAATTTATCATTTGTAGTTGACCAGAGGAACAAAAGGTCTATTTCAGGTGTAAGTTTGGACCATATGCAATGTTTGCATACTCTCATTGGGGCTAGGTGAGAATTCCAGCTTTTGAATTATATATATGTTTTATTATAATATAATGGGAATATATGCAGCTTATGTAGTTAAGTACAAAATGTTGTCGTAGTTACTAATTCTATATATAAGGGCATATACAGAGCCATGCCTGCCCCATGCTTAAAACAAAACAAACAACACCATAAACCGAATCATATAAAGTAACTGAACGCTGTCAATGTTACATGGAGACCTGGAAAAAAGGTATTTCAGTAATCTAAATGGAGTGAAACAAAAGCACAAAAAGGGCAACATCAGCAACAAAGAATCAGAGATACACAACAGAGTAGTAAGATCAGAATAGTGTATTCCGTCATATAAGGAATTAATTGATCAATTCATACGATCCATTAATTAAAGAACTAATGAAATAGAAGAAGTAATGGGTTGAAATGTCCAAATTTAATTGTTTTGCTTTGAGATTCTTGGCTTCTTTATGAACCTGAATCGCAAATCAAAATTCAAACAGTATGAAACAAAACATGGATGAAACACAGGAAAAAAAATATTCACATGTAGTACTGAATAGCAAAGCCTCCAAGAAATCAAAGATGCAACTAAACACCAGCTACTGTAGCAAAGGCAAAATTCACAAAAAAGAGAAAATCTATCTACAACAAACTCTTTACTTTCCTACAAAAGAAAAATGACAGCAAACTATCTAAACTCCTATGTACCACAAGGGATAACATTGTTAATCTTTCGTGCTACATACTTAGCACAGATTCCTCTTTTGGGGTATCTCAGGAGCTCTCCTCCTGCCCCACAACTTGGCACATGACACAATTCTGTGGTGACCTGGAAGCCTACTTTAGCCGTCTCAAATTCAAGGAGTGTTTCCACTCCAACAAACAATGCAATAACCTGCAGATTCCTTCATCCCAACACTGCAACAAGAAATATTCTATATGGACTCCTCTTGATGGTCAGAACAACAGATTAGACTTCTAAATAGATTGTTTCCACCACCGCACAAAGGGTGAAATCATGGACAAAGAACATCCCTTACACCATAACCTCAGCCTTGCACAACGCAATACTGTCCACAGCCTCAGAAACAACTCTGACATTATCATCAAGGAAGCTGACAAAGGAGTTGTGGTCGTCATCATGAATAAATTGGATTACAATCAGGAGGCTTATAGACAACTCTCCAACACAGCATTCTACAAACCAGTTCTCTCTGACCCCTCCAAGGAATACCAAAAAGAACTACAACACCTCCTCAAGAAACTCCCTGAGGCAGCACAGGAACAAATCAAGAGAAACACCCTCCCCCCCAGAACCAGGGTTGTTCTATCTCCTTTCAAAAAATCCTGCTGGAGGGTGGGGGGGGGGGGGGGGTAGGGGGAGAAGTTCAGAGCCAAGCAGGCCACCCTCCCTCCTCTGCTTTCTGCACAGCATTACAGACCACCCTACCACTGGTTGGCTGGTCCACCCAGGGGGCAGGGTATCCTGCACCCAGGCCCTGCAGAGCAATGGCCACATGCCAGCCTGCCCCACCTCCTGAGTGGACTAGCTGGCTGGGGTGGGGCAGGCCAGAACACTGTGCAGAGCAGTGGAGTGAGGGTGGCTCCAGATCTTCCCCTCACTCCCACAGTGTTGAACAGGCCCCATCCAGCATCGGGGGCTGCAGCTGCCCCACAATACATCTGGCCCACATGTAGGGAGGACAAGGGAGCTGGGCAGCTGTGGCCCTTCTAATCCAGCCCTGGTGCAGGACCAGTCTGGCACCTCTCTGCAGCCCCTCAGAGGAGTCCGGGTGCCAGGGCTGTACAGGTCCCCCATCCCTGGGGCACCTAGGATGGGGGGTGTGCCCCATGTGGGTGGTGCTACAAGTTGTGTGGTGGTGTGGGGTGCTCGGGATAGCCTAAATGTAGGCTTGGCCCCTGGGTGCTGTTTACCCTCACTACACCAGTGTTCAACAGGAAAAATTGAGAGTACCCTACTCTATATGGGAGAGTTCACAGCTGTGAGGGTTAGAGTAGGTTATGTTCTTCTCCTTGGCATTTCCTATTCAGCTTGATGGTTTCTCTCAATTCCATTCTTAAGTGATGAATTGTCCCCATGCAGTGTACTACTGGGAGCATGGGCAACTAATTCAAGGCTGATGATTCCACTAAGGAACCAAGTGCCTAAAAAGTGGGTGTTGCAATGCCTAACTTCCTTTCTGGATCTAGTCCTAGGTAATCAATATACAACATCTATGTTTTAAACCCAAAATAAGTCTTTTACTAAAAAATAGACTTCTTTAAAGTCAAAGGCTATGTCTATACTGTCAAGTTAGTTTGAATTAAGGAGGCTTAATTCGAACTAACTAAAGCCATGGCTACAATAGGCTTTAGTTAGTTCGAATTAAGGGCTTCCTTAATTCGAACTAATAAGTTCGAACAGGACTTTAGAAAGACAACAGAGTCCTGTGGCACTTTTAAAGACTAACAGATTTATTTATCGCATGAGCTTTCGTGGAAGAAAATTTAATTCGAGCTAACTAGTTCGAATTAGCCAATGTGGCCATGTTAATTCAAGCTAATTTCTTAGTGTGAACTAACCGGCTATTGAAATGAATGGGGACCGCTAATTCGAACTAAGCAGGTGCCATGACTGGCACTTGCTTAGTTTGAATTAAGTTAATTCGAACTAACTAAAATTAGTTCGAATTAGTTAGTTCGAACTAACTAATTTGAACTAATTTTAGCAAGTGTAGACATAGCCCAACATTGTAAAATCTCTATGCTAGGAAAAGTGATTACTTTTGATATTGTTTCATGAACCCAAAGAAGATTTGTGTTTGGTGGGGAGGGAATTACACTTAATTAGACTGATAATTGCATCTATGGGCGAAACTCATCTCTCAGTTTCACCTATATCAGAGAGGTAAAATTTAAGTCTGGGTCTATGATGAGGGCAATAAAGATGCAACTTGCAATAATAGTGTTAAAAACCACATTTAACAACACTGATTAGAGATTTTAATCAACTAATCAATTCTTCTAACCATGGCATCTGAGGAATACCATGGATGACTGGGGAAAAAAAACCAAAACCAAAATCTGTTAAATCTTCTGGTACATCCAGTATTACTTACTCCCTCAGAGATGTCCTTTCAATGCTGTAGAGTTTCTCCTTAGCATTTGGATTTATTGTATTATTTTACAGGTTTGCAGTTTTAATTTGCACCTTCAAAGCAACAAAAACTGAACTGTGAACAATCAGTTCTTAGGAGAAGAAGCAGATCATCTTATTTTTAGTTTGATATTCATTTTCATACTGCAATACATTTTCAGCATATTCACTGAAAACCTTTAATTCTGTTCCCCCTCTGCAAAATCTGACTCTGTCAATGATCTCAACATTAAATTGAAGCCCCGTCAAATCTAATAGTCTGGTGCTGAACCTGGGAGACACTTAAAGAGAAATTGGAAACTCTAATGACCTGCTAACTTTCCTTCATTTATGTTATATTTGCAAATTTAACTTCCCATACTTTTAATTTTCTGTGTGCTGCTTTAATTTTGGCTGTTCATTATCAGTAGCATTAAACTACTGTCTAACTGCATCAATATACAGTTAAATTTTCCTAAATGAGCACAAATGAAGTAAATCAGTTTATTTTACCTGATATTTATGTTGCAATCAAATTTCTCAGAAGAGGTTCATTGCATATTTTCCCAGAGATGTTTATTACAAAAAGACCAAATAAAATGACCCATGTATGAATGGGCCATATCCATTACTGAAGTAAACCCTTTGAAGTCAGTGGATGTGGAGTCAGAGGATGAATTTTGTTCAATATCCTTTAATTTATTCTTATTCTTGGCATGATTTTTTTTCTCAGATGAATGCAATCTTATTGGATTATTGAGTTTGGGGTCATTTTCTTTATTTCAACTTTTTAAACTTGTGAGTGAAATCATGTAAAATACGAAGTACTATTTCCTTCATTTTGAAAGAAAATTGCACTAGTATTCCCTATTTTAAGCATAGGGGACATTTCTTAAATTGGTAGAACATTTAGAAACAAATTTATTAAAGATCCTGGTCCTGCAAATACTTATGCATATGTCTGTGTTTGATAGGACTACTGAAGTGCTTAAAGTTAAGCATGCACAGAAGTGTTCACATGATCAAGGCATAAGGGCACCCATTGTATATGTTATAAGCAAAAGGAGCAACTGTTATCTTCTGTGCAGAACAATCACAAAAGGGTAAAATTTGCCTGGAAGTTAAACAAGCAGAGCCACTTACTACACATCAGTGTAATGTTGCAGGTCAAGATTCCTGAGTTTTATCGCCGCTTCAGGGAGTTGAGAGTGATCCTATACTTAGAGCTGTAGTTAGAGACAGGGTAAACAAATCTCACTGAAGTGATAAAAGGAGAGGGGAAAATATGGAAAACCAAACAAACAAAAACTTCAAAATCATTTCAATCTAGTCTGGGTCCACGACAGCATGGTTATTCCATGGCGTCACTAAAAGGTAGAGTTAAATTTGTTTGAGTGCTGCAACTATGTAGTTCCACGACCTGTGACATTTAGATTTCTTTTAAGTGTAACCTTAACTCTGAATTTCCTGGATTTGTGATGTTTGGTTAGTTGGCATACTTAAAAAGTCTCCAAGCTGTTTTAACTGTGAGTTACTGATAGGTACTCTCAAAGTTAGAGAGAGAGAATATATAGTGTTGTTATACGAATATAATATTAGCATTACATATGAATTAGAACCACAAGTACAAAAGGTCTTATGCACAACGGTGTATGTGCACTTGTCAAATGCAGATGTAAGTAATTCTTTAAAGCCTAGTGATGAAAAAGGTAAGTTAACAAATAACAATTCCTCTTCAAGAATTAAGGAATTCTCACAAAGATGACTAAAATTAGAAATGGGTACACTGCTTGTGAAATGTCTTAGCAAATAGAAGATAAACTTTATTTCTCCTTAAGTATTTATAAAGCTGCAATTACCACCAGATACCCATCTACCAACAGTATTTTAATGATATTGCAAAATATTAATGCCAGGAGGATAACTTTGTGTACCCCATATATATCAGCAAACATGGCTACACTGAGATTTATTTATAAAATGCAATAGTTTTCTTGTTCCAAAGGGGTAGTGTGTTAGTCTAGTTCAGCAAAACAAACATGGAGTCCTGTGGCACTTTTAAAGATTAACCCATTTATTTATCGCATGAGCTTTCATGGGGGAAAATCCCACTTCATTAGCAACTTAATATATTTTATGGCGGAGCCAATAACATTAGGAAAAAACAATATATTTTTCACAAGAGCTAAATTATTCTCTTAGTAATACTGGTGTAAATTAAGATCAAAGTGGAATTATTCTGTTAACAACAGGACAATTTAAAGTAGAATTTGGCCTTAACATTTTAAATAATTATCCTGAAATCTGCTCCAGTGAGGCAAATCCCTCCACTGATGTGTGAAGGCCTGTAAGCTCTAGTGAGAATTTGAGTAGGCATTAAGGTCTGCCTCTGTGAATTTATATTGCCAAACCAGATGCTTAGTTTGTAGCACTATTTTATTAAGAGTGGCAAAACTCAGACGGTAAAAAGTTTGTGTTTCATTCTGTTAAGGATCTGTTAGTGCATCATCCAAAAGTCAATTAATATATATATAAACTGTGACTACAAAATTCTGGCACAGACTTCTGATGCAAAGTACTTCCCGATTCTATTTAGGTAATAAATACAGCAAAACTGTTGCTTTTTTGTTTTGTTTTGTTTTGTTTTGTTTTGTTTTAGAGGGATAGTGGTGTTAATCTGCTTTAGTAAAACAAACAAGGAGTTCTGTGGCACTTTTAAAGACTAAGAAATTTATTATTCACATGAGATTTTGTGGACACAATTCCTCTTCATCAGATGAATGAAATGGAAAATACAGCATATTAGCTGTAAATAAATAGATACAGAGGAGGGTGGGTCACAAGATTAATTCAAACATATCTAGAGGGATAGAATGCTAGCCTATCTCTTTAAAATAAATAAGATGTTTGGATTCAAGTTGTGGAATAGGGAGGTAGGAGCTGAGAAGGGTGATTTATGGGAAACTGCCTTTTGTAATGACCCAGCCATTCAAGTTTTATTCAAATCCAGTGTGAAGGTACCTAGTGCATGTATGAATTCCAGCTCTTCAGTTTCATGTTCCAATCTGGTTTTCATTTTTTTTTCTTCTGAAGTACTGTAACTAGCATGTTTTTTACAGAATGTCCAGGTAGATTGAAATGTTCCCCTTCTGGTTTTCTAATGTTACCATTCTTGATGTCTGATTTGTGTCCATTTATTTTTTTTGTGCAGTGACAGTCCAGTTGGCTAATGTGTAAGGCAGAGGGGCATTGTTGGCACATGATGGCATATATCACGTTGGTAGATGAACAGGTGAATGAACCCTTGATGAAGTGGCTGACCTGGTTAATGTCATCACTTGAGTAGATATGTGGGCAGAGTTGGCAACGGGATCTGCTGCAAGAATAAGTAGCTGGCTGAGTGTTGCTGTTGTATGGTATGTAGTTGCTGGTGAATATTTCCTTAAGGCTGGGGATGGGGGCTGTTTGTAAGTGAGGATTGGCATACCTCCCAGGGCTTGAGGGAGTGACGGATCATCACTCGTGCTATAAATACATTTGTTAGTCTTTAAAAGTACCACCAGACTCCTTGTTTGTCTTGCAGGATAGATTATAGATCCCTGATGATGTGTTGGAGAGGTTTGACTTGGGGGCTGTAGGTGATGACCAGTGATGTTCTGTTGTTTTCCTTGTTGGCCTTATCCTGCAGTAGTTGACTTCTGGGTATCTGCCTGGCTCTGTCAATCTGCTTTTTATTTTATTTTTTTCCACTTCCCCAGGTGTTTATTGCAGTTTTAAAAATGCTTCCTAGAGATCCTGAAAGTATTTATCTCTGTCTGAGGGATCAGGACAAATGTGATTGTATTTTAGGACTTGGTTGTAAACAATGGATTGTGTGATGTGTGCTGGATGAAAGGTGGAGGGATGTAGGTAGGTATAATGGTTAGTAGATTTCCACTATAGGGTGGTTTTTATTTTTCTAAGGAAGTCAATGGTGTCGTGAAGATAGCTAGGGGTGCTGGTAATGTAGGCCTGGGGAGACACCACTGACTTTCTTAGGAAAAAATCAATCCCTGGTTATCTTCCAGAAGACTGGCCACTGTGGATGTAGGCACTCTTTGCACCAACATCCCACACAAAGATGGACTACAAGTCATTAGGAAAGCTATCTCAGATGATGTCAAGGCACACCGGCTATGTCTACACTGGCAAGTTAGTTTGAATTAAGGAGGCTTATTTGAACTAACTAAAGCCATGGCTACACTAGGCTTTAGTTAGTTCGAATTAAGGGCTTCCTTAATTCGAACTAATAAGTTTGAATAGGGTATTCGAACTAAGGGGTAAATTCGAACTCACTAGTTTGAATTAACCAATGTGGCCATGTTAATTCGAATTAAGCTAATTCGAACTAACTAAAATTAGTTCAAATTAGTTCGTTCGAACTAACTAATTCAAACTAATTTTAGCAAGTGTAGACATAGCCACCTAGTGACTAAACTTTGTAACTTTGTACTCATTCACAACCATTTCAGGTTTGGAGATGACTCATATGTTCAAGTCAACAGTACCGGTATGGGTACACACATGGCCCCACAATATGCCAATATTTTTATGGCTGACTTAGAATAATGCTGCTTCAGCTCTTGTCCCCAAGTGTCACTGTTCTACTTATGCTATTTTGACAACATCTTCATTACCTGGACCAAGGCCATATAGTAAGTTTGTGGCAAGGCAGAATATTGAGGCCACGTCTCCTGAGTCTGAGTAGCACCATAACCACTGGATCATCCTTTCTCTGTAACTCCATCAGACTTTTAGTTTCAATCACTTCATAAGCCATAGTATTTAAAGGGCCAGCTGAGCTTATATTTGCATTAAGTTTGAATGCTAAACAAGGTATTTCATAGAATTAAAGAACATCTTTTCTCCTCCGATTTCTTTTCTTCTGTTTTCTAGTAAATGAATAGTCTTTGGGTCTTTTTATTTTTAGCAGGCTTTTCTCAGCTGAATCTATTACTGCTTGATTTCAAGCTTTACAGCTTGACAGCGGTTGCCTGGCAATGCAATCAGTAATATTTCCTTTCACTCCTATGTTGGCTAAATTTTAGCTATAAGAGTTTGGGGGGAGGGGGGAGAGGTGGGGGGAAGGAAGGAAAGCTTGTTGCATCATCTGATCCATCTCTCATCTTCTAGTGCATCTGTAATAGTCCAGCTAGTGACCTGTACAGACATGCTTCCAGGTCAGCACTCAAAACCTCAAGTATCACAGCACTGAAGTGCTCTTTGCCTAAAGAGGGGTAGGGTGTGTGTGTGTGTGTGTGTGTGTGTGTGTGTGTGTGTGTGTGTGTGTGTGTGTGTGTG
>ML685796.1:15029819-15106721 GCA_007922175.1 Pelusios castaneus
GTGTGTGTGTGTGTGTGTGTGTGTGTGTGTGTGTGTGTGTGTGTGTGAGAGAGAGAGAGAGAGCGCTATAGGACTCTCATACACCCTGATAAATCTGCAGAAAATAATTCCATTATGTCATGATTGCTAATTGAGTATATGAGGGAGCATATTGCATTAATGGTATCCTATATGCAGATGTGTTAAAAATGGAAATGCCATGTATTTGCATAACATATTTAGAAGGGTTTTTTTTCTTTCCATATGTCCATTAACACCCCTGTCACTCTGCCTGTAATTTTATGTATATCAGCGTGTCGACTAAGGTGCAGTTTTGAACAACAAAGTTCATATTCAGAGATGAACATTCTTGGAATTAGTTCTTGTAACCAAAAGTTCAGTCTCCATTACTTTCTCTTTTGGAGGCTAATGCCTAAAACACACAGAAAGATCTAGCAGCTAACATGAGTGATGTCACAAAAGCATTTAGACTTTTATTTCTAGTTTGTTATAAAATCAGTTCTAATTTAAGAAATTTCAATAAAGTTTCAGGTACCGAAGAAAGACTAGTTTCTAAACAGAAACTTGGTTGTGCAGTGTAGTAATAACAGACTCAGAGCTTTGTTTCAATGTGAAAATTATAGTTGGGGTACAATATAGGGAGTTTGTTTTCTACTGACAGCTTCATGGAGAAGTAATTTCTAGAATGTGGATTCAGTTGGCTTAGTTGCACACTATTCTAGTTTGAAGTGATCTCAGTTCTTGGGTGTTTATGATCTGACAGTATCATTGAGTTGCATGTCCCTTTTGCTTACACTAGACAAATTAAGTGTGTTTTGTAGTAGAGGAGCTGCCTGTCCTTGATCTTTAGAAAGGCTGTGTAAACATCATCTTAGTGGGAAAGAGTTCATCTGGAATTCCTGGTGTTCTGTTATCCACACAGGCTTCAATTTACTCTTGCAGATATTGAGCTATGGGTTTTTGTTTTTTTAAAGTGCCAATACAGCTTGCTTGAGATTTTTCTTGAGGGTCCCCTCCACCCTTCAAATATTGGGCTCTTTCAGTTTTATCTTTGAGAGAAAGCTGTGTTTAAATACTTGGCAAAATGAAAAGAAAAGCATATAAATAAATTAATTTTGATGTTGATGTGTCTTCTGTATCATATCTCCAATCCTATGTTTGTTGACTAAGCTTAGAATGATGACTAGCTCTCCGATGGGACGTTTGTTGGACACCCTAAGTTTAAGAATGAATTAAATATGTTCTTAATCCTAAAATATCTGAGTATGAAAATGTTCTTTCTTTTATTTATTTTCATTCCTATCATCCTATCATTCATTACCTAATCAGTATTTTCTTTTCCTCTTCCTCTATGAACATTTACATTATGATCTATGTTAAATCACTAGTCTCAACAACTTAAAAGTAGCTTATATAACTGCAGCAAAATAAAGGATGAATTTAGACCAGTAATATTATTTACAATGAGCATGTACCTCTTTGGTACTCAGATTATTCCTTTTCTCAACTTTTAATAGAGAGACATATGGAACATCATAGTTTTGTAACAATTTCACATGCCTCTTAATGTTATTAGCATAATTAAATACCATTTGCCTTTATGGGTCAGTCAGGGATGGAAAAACCTGACCTTGCATTCCCAGAGCTACTCTCCAAGCTCCCGTTATATGTGATTTGTTGGTTCTGAAGGAATCCATAGTCTCTGTGGTATATAATTAAGTTTATCCCTCTGACCTCAAATGTGTTAAAATAATGTCTAAGTACTTCCACACAAGTCAGTAAACTGCCCATACCAAACATTTTTCTTTAAGGGCTAATGTGCCTCTTTGCTTTTAAACATCACAAAGCTGGCCCTTTTGGTCTTTAATTGTCCTCTTCTAGGGTCAGTATTTGACGTGTCTTTTCTTAACTCATAAAAGTAGAATTGGCTTTAATTGGCTTAAAACTGGCCTTTCTTGGAGTCTGTATTCTCTTATAATCACATGCATTGAAATCTATTGGTCTAGTTCTCCAGCCTTCCTTTTTCACAAAGGTGCCTGACTCACTGAGATCACTTCAACTTTTTGATTTTTCATTTCACTTTGGGTCATTATATATATATATATATATTTTTTTTTTCAAAATTTCATTAGCTGGAAATTACATTTTCTGTGAGCTCTTTTTAAAAGCTGGTTTCAGAAAAAAATCTTTCTTCTTTTTTTTTAAAGCAACTGTGATTAAATGAACCTCTGTATTTACTTACTACACACTATTGTAATATTTTTTTTTACAAAATATGCCTCATGAGCTATTATTTGATATCTAACTCTTTGTCAATTATATGATAATAAAACATGTCTAGCTATATTATACGTGAAGTTATGAACATAAGATGAATTCATGACTAAAGTGTGTTAACTGGACAAGTCAGGGAGTGGGTAAAGCAGTTTTCCAAAGATAAAGGAAAGCTGATGTCTTTAGCCAGGTGTCATTAGAATTGATAGGTAACCACCTATCTAGTGGCCACTCTTTGGCAAGGAAAGGGTGGCAAAAAGAAACAGATCTGCATCTTATCAAACTGCAACATGAAACCTCTTTCACCACAAGACTCCTATCTAACAGCAGGAATGAACTTTATCTAGGGGTAAAGCTCAGGAAAAAGTATTTAAAAGAGGGGACTACACTATGAAGTGAGGGACATAAACACTGCACGGTATCTGTCCAAATCCATCTTTTTCTCTGTCACTTAAGAAGACCAAAAAAACCCAGCTTTTGGAATTGGGATCTGATCCTGGCCTGAGGGCTTTGTCAGCAATGTTATGGAAGGCTATTTTTGAATAATCCAAATAGAAATTACAGTGACAAAGCATTGCAACCTAAGGTTGCAGGGGAGAGGGACACAGCTCCTGACTGGTGGATTGAACCCTGAAATTCATAATAACATAAATGCATTCTCAACTAACCCTTAAATTATATTTTTTTTTCAAAAATAATCCAATTTTTTGAAAAAAATAATTTTATTATACTAAGATAAATTAGAATAAAAAAACTCCTGTCTCCTGGGGAGACCTGTCATTTGGGGAAGACATTATGATATGGCAGGTATTATCCTAGTAATGGCATTGCAGCCAAAATGTGAAGGCTTGTTTTCTGTTTCAGCTATCAAAGAATAAATGAGATGAATTACAATTTAAATCAGACTTGTCAGCATTGTTGTTTTTCTGTAGGTGTGCACAGAATACAGGTGTTATTCTGATGATGCCTTCATGGGTTTACAGAGGATTATTTCAGTTTGTTTGATATATGCCGACTTCTGTAAAGAACAGAGCTACTGATTTGTCCTGCATACTATTTTTATATTGTTTAGTGGGGATTTTTTAGTGCCTTGAGTATGCAAAATATATGTTTCTTTTTCCTCATTTCTTTTTGGATCAGCATGTGTTATTACAAGCCTTAATCACTTCCTGAAACCCATTGTCTGTGAACACCTAGCATTAAAGACATTCTCAGACCAATTCCTTTATTCTACTCAGTTTACCCTTGAAACAGACTTCTATAAACCTTTTCTTATTTTTTTTCAAAGGTAAGAGAAAGAAAATCTGAGACTAACATTGCAGATATATAGATATATGGAGAAGGAGAGGAGAAAGAGATAGAGGTGAAATGTTTTCCAGCAATCTCCCCCAATCAGTTTGGTAAACTGGCCTGCAGGACATGCTGTGAGATTTATCCATTTTTAAAGTGGTAATTTAGTACCTTGGATTTCCTTTTCACTTTTGTATAAAGCTAAAAAAAATAAATAATGATACACTGATAAGCTCAAATTCCTCTCTTAGGGTGCGTCTACACTTACAAGTTAGGTTGACTTAAGGAGGCTTAAATCGACCTAAACTACTCTGCGTCCACAGTGAGCTTTCCTTAAGTCAACTTAAGCATTTCCTTAAGTCGACTTAAGGAAAAGTTAAGTCGACTTAATAACACCTCATTTTAGGTCCACTTAACGCTTAAGTACAGATTGGTCTACTAGGGGTCCTCATCCTCCAGAGGCTGAATTAGGTCCCATCATCTGCTGTCACGGTGAACATGAGAGCAAGAAAATGGATGGTGAGGAACAGGAGCATATACAGATGATGCTAAGGCATGGTTCTTAAATGAGTCTGCTGCAAGTCTAGCAGCTGACTTGGTTTGTGGGGTGAGGGTAGTCGGGTAGGCTCAGGGGACTGGGTCCTGATAAAAATATTCAGAGGGCTAGAACTGAGGCAGAGGAGGAGAGGGGATTTGACCTCTTGCAGGACCCGCTCAAGGTAAACCCGAGCAGCAGGAGGCAAGACAGCCTTCAATTCTGGGAGGTTTGAAGGTTGGAGAGCCCCATGTTCTGCATCCACTCATGGATATCCACCCAGTCCCTCCCAGTTGTAATTCAGGAGGTCTCCTATCCTGGTGATACCTGCCAGAACCAAACTGTGTCACACCAAGGGGGCTTCTGCCACCTGCCTTCTGAATTGGGGGTTATATAGCAGGGGTTTGGGGAGGAGGTCCTCCCCATTGGCTGCGAGTAGCCTCCAGATCCAGAGGAAGTCCTGGTAGAAGACCAGCAGCTCAGAGAGATCTCGTGAAAGACCTCTGAGGTGGAGATAAAAGAGCTGTCAGTTGTATCAGAGCTCTCAGAAGTCATGGAGGAAGATGTGCACCAAAGGGCATAAAATAGCACTCACATGGGGTATGTCTACACTGGAGCCGTAGGTTGACTTAAGGAAGGTTAAGTCAAACTACAGACTCCTTTGGCCACATTGAGCTTTTATTAAGTCGAGTTAAGTGCTTCCTTAAGTCAACTTAATAACACCACCTCTTAAGGTTGACTTAATGGTTAAGTCGATTTTATTAAGTTGACGTAATCCAATGTAGATGTGGAAAGCCTTTGAGTCGACCTAATCGGCCTCCAGGACCCCTCCCAGAGTTCCTGGCCAACAGGAAGAACCTGCCCTGGCCAACCACATGGCAGGACAAAGCCCTGCCCACTCTGCTCCACAGATCTGGCCAGGCCTGCTGTATGACAAAATGGAGACACAAAGCCAATGGCGAAAGCGGGCCCCAGCATGGGGCCATGAAGAGATTTTCAGATCTCCTGACCATCTGTGGGGACAAGGCGGTGCACTCCCAGTTGCAGGGCAGCCACCACTACTGGGAGGTATACACCACCATTTCCCAGGGCCTGGAGGAGAAGGGGCACACTCGTGACACCCAGCAGGTCTGGGTGAAAATCAAGGACCTCTGCCAGGGCTATTGAAAGGCTCAGGAGGCACACTGAGTGCGCCAGCTCGCAGGTTTGGCGAGGTGGTCAGCCAGCTGCAGCCTGCCCCTGCGTTGCTGGTTGCCCTGCGAAGCCTGCTCCAGAGCAGGAGAAGGCTGGCCAATAGATGACAGGTGTCGAACACCCTCCTGGCAAATCACTGGAACATGTTGGGGTCCATGACCTCTTCTGGCTCCATCTTGCCAGGCACATGGGAAGAGTGCTGTGCTCACTTCCTGTTTTAAAGGAGTGACCAGAGGAGAGGGACACTTCTCCGGTGCAATGTGGGACAGCTACCCAGAATGCACCACTCTGTCGACCTAGCACCTGCCAGTGTGGACGCAGGCAGTTGACAGGAGTTTTCAATGTGGACTCTCTAAGTCGATTTAACAAGGTTGACTTTAAGTTGACTTAACGGCCTCCAGTGTAGCCATACCCATGGAGAGCACTCGAGGGCCAATAGGGAGTCCCAGGCTCAGCAAGTCCGTTTTCCCATGGCAGCTGAGTAGGTGGGTGCTCCAGGTTCATTGGCACACCTAGAGCTAATCAGGGCCTCACCCAGGACTTGTTAAAAATCCTCCCTTCCAGAGAAGGGGCTGGATGTGAGAGTGAGGAGAGCTACCAGAGTATGTGTGAGAAGCAAGCTAGTGTTAGCAGCCAGGAGGACCTGGGAGATTGAGCAGAACACTGGTCAGGAAGAACCCTACAGGTACAAAGCCTGAGGTGACGGAGAATCCCCTGCCTGAAGGGAGCAAAGAACTTTTCTCAGACTTAGGGATAACGATCCTACCAGAGATGGAAGATTTAACAGGATTCTAACACACCCAGTGATACTGTCAGAGGCCATGGACTTCCCTTGGCAAGGAGGCCAGGCAGGGCACAGTCTGTACATTGTGTCAAGGTGGCATAGAAGGTGGAAGTAATCCAGGAAATCTAGCTAGTTTCCTGAAGCAGCAGTGTGATACTGCTACTTATAGGGTTCCTGGTGTGGGGCCCAGAATCAGTGATGGGATTGGGCCCTCTCAAACCTCACCAGACATCTACTGGAGGGACAAGAGCCCCAGAAAACAGGCAAGGGCTTATGAGACTACTCAAGGGTGATGCGGTTTCTGCTCAACTGCTAGTAGTAAGCACTGGACCCACTAAGGTAGAGGATGAGCTTTATCAAATATTTATATATTATCTTGCATTTACTATACATTGCATCACACATTTTTGAGTTGAGTTGGTCACTTTGTAGAAATAAATCCCTGTGCAGCATGTTCTGTCCATACACTGCTCATGTACGACTTACTCTTTGCCTTATCTTTATGTTCCTGACTTACCTTACCCATTGTTATCTTGTCAATTGTAAATGGTTCCCTAGGTGTTGTCCCTTATCATAGCGAGTTCAAAATATCTATTTCCATCCTGCTGATCTATTTACCTCTTTAATCTAGGAAAACACGTCTCACCCATGTTCAAATATTGGGGTCAAACCAGGCCTACAAATACAATCTGAAGCAGGGTGCATTTGTGATAAATCAAAGGAGTCAGCTTCACTATTTTCAAATCAGCCATGTATTTCTTGTGTGACTTAGACAAGTCACTAGATCTTTATTTGCCTCAATATCCCTTTCTCTAAAGTAGCATTAATAATACTTCCCTATCTTTCAAGGATGTTCTGAAGATTTTTACTCATGTTCCTGAGTTGTTGTGGTACTACAGTGATGTGTACCATACAAATGCGTGTACATAAATATCAGTGTGAGGCCCCTGAATAGATTCCAAGAGTGCTCTGAGATACTACTTCTGTAAACAGATATCAGAAGAGGTTCTTGATCAGGAAGATTTTTTATTTTCTGTTGTTCAGTAAGACAGAGCTAGTGAACTGACTGTGCTACCTGCAGTAACATCTGTCCTTCAGTCACCTGAAGGGTTTCCAAGTAATTTAGATAACCTCTCTGTTCTTTAATGCATATTTTGTTTTATGGCAGCCGTGGTGAATACATTTCAATTTTAAAATGAATAACTTGTTTTAGTTCCGTCAGGGAAAGACTACTGTATACATCAACTATTAGCCATGATCAGCAGTGCCACAACTAAAGATATAAAAAGCTTTTTGTACATTCACACAGAATGTAGAATGATTATTTTTTTATTCTGTGAGTGTAGCGATAAGGGTTTCTGGCTAAAAAATAAAGCAAAATCTTAAATATTCTCTTTAACAAGTAACAAAACTCTTTTTGACATATGTATTAAATAATCACATTTTGGCGAGTCGCTTGCATAATTACACATCGGTTGCACCCCTAAAATAATTATTAATTTAGAAAGCCACACTCAAGCAATTATTCTCCCAAAGCCACTCTGTTGTATTAATTTATCTGGAGTACATGGGCCCAAAGAATTAAAAAAGTTAGTAAGATCCTGTCCCTGTTCAATATTAAAAAGTTTTAAACAAGGTTTGGGGCTTGGCATAGAGAGATCTCATCCTACTTGGTGTCATGGCATGCACACCATTAAAAAGCCTTTTAACCTTTTCTTAAAGATACAGAAAAGAAGGGGAGGAAAAAAGTTAAATCATTTGAAATACAAAGAATTAAACAAGGCTTTCATTTTAATTATATCCCTTGTTTCCTTTTTCTTCAGCTGGAGAACATTTTTTAAAAGGAAAAAGTCCTTAATTTGACAGTTTCTTAGATAGTGTGAAAGATGGTAAGTACTGTCCTTTTGAGGAAAAGAGAAGGAGTTAATTAAGCTGTTCCTGTGGTGGTTAATGTCTGATCCTATTTCCTACAAGGCAAAACAAGACACACACACACACACACACAAGGGGAAAGAAAAGAATAGTAAAGATAGAAAATGAATCTTCTGTCTCTGAAGTTAACTTTCACTTGCAATCTCACTGCCCAAAAACCACTGGCGATAGCATACGGTTTTATCAGACATCCCAAGACATAGCAAATTCAGCCCAAACTGTTTAAGACGTTATTTTTATTTGCCTCTCTAGTCACAGGCTTACAGCAATGTTGCAAAATATTTATTCTTTGCTGGCTAAGCAGACTCTTATTAGATCAAAAGGAAGAAGAGAGAGAAAGAGGAAAGAGGAGAAATGATTGGGGAGGAAAGGGACATGTGATAAGCAGGAAGAGGAGTTACAAACTCTCACATTGCACATGGTGTTTGGAAGTCAGCCAGAGATGGTAAAGTCATCTGATTGCCTCTGTCTGAGCCAGTCTGATCTGGACAATTCTCAGGATCAGGATAATGAATGCCCAGAATCCCAGGTGATAGTGATGGTGGGGGAGACAGCCATGATGACAAGACTTGCTCCAGTAGCCAATTTCCCGAACAGAGTCTGGTGGATGGAATACCTCATTTCTTCACTATTTTTCCACCTATTAGCTCCAGCATTCCTATTTTTGGTTCACTGATTTCTGATCCAACACTCATCTTACCATACATGATCTTCACTCAGTCCTTGAGTCTGTAGGCTGATAATGAAGAAAGAAGCAGGGAAAGGAGAGCTAGCAAGGAAAGGAACATCCAGTTCCCTTCTCAGATTGACTGATCAATTTTCCCAATCCTAGACCGGGAAACTCCATCAAGTTAAGATCCAAAAGGGTAGACATGTTAGTCTATTGCAGAGAGACAAAGAGAGTCCTGTGGCACTTTTAAAGACTAACAGATTTATTTATCACATGAGCTTTTGTGGGAGAAAATCCCACTTCGTCTGGCACTTCAAAGCATCTGACAAAGTGGGATTTTCTCCCACAAAAGCTCATGCGATAAATAAATCTGTTAGTCTTTAAAAGTGCCACAGGATTCTGTTTGTGACATTGGACCACAATGCCTTTATCATCTCCTACTCCACCACCAATCAGTACGTGGACATGGGGCTGGCTTGTTAGAGAACTGACATGACAGCTAGAGCCAGGGAAACTGTAAGTGTCTGTGTTAAGTGAAAGAAAATGGTGGTGGTGGGGGAGGATGGCACTGTCTACAGATGAATGTGCCTATACTTTAAAATTCTAGTAATATTTTATATATTTGTTTATTATAACTAATTTGCACTATTTTTCTGTTTATAATTTCTGTTGCTTATCTAAATCTTATTGGAAATTTCAGTAATTGTATGCTTACTTATAATACATGTACAGGATCCACTACAGGATGCACATTATTTCCCAGAAGGCACTGCCAATAAAAGAGCAAATCAAGTAATCTAGTCACCAGTTGCAGGAGATGTCATTGACAGAATGACCCATACCTGAGGAAGTAAAGCACAGCCACACTGCTTGTGTTTGTACCCTTAGCGACCATAGGTGGGACTATATAACTTGCCTACAAAAACCAGACAAACCAGCAATGTTGATATTTCAAAATGTTATATGAGGGTGAAGTGAGAATAAAACCGTTCATTTAGACATGTGCAGAGTCATTGTTATTTCTAAATGTACAGTTGAATAAGCACTGACTCTGTGAGTGATCTGGGGCTCAGGCACCCAGGGGGAAAAATAGAGGGTGCTTAGCACCCATCGGGGATGGCTACAGCCAAGCAGCTATTCAGGCATGCTGCTGTGAATCAGCTGTTCGGAGGGACACCCCAACAACTGATTTGCGTTGCTATATTTCACTGTGTGCCCCCATCCTGTCTCTTCTCCTGAGGTCCCTGTACTACCAGCAAAACCCAGAGCAAGTGCTTATGTGGCCATGTACACTTTCTTAAAGAGTTTTTACAATGTATCCCTACTCTTCTGTGCAGAACATATTGCTTTTAATATACGTATAACTTATAACTGATACAGAGTAGAATTAATGTTGAGGACAAATTTTGAGACTTATATAAGCAATATATCCTTGAAAAGCAGACTGTGCTGGCTTCAGATTGACACCTGCATCTAAGACTATAAATGTGAATAAACATTGTCTTTTGAAAAGGAGTATAAACTTACCCGTGTGATTTCAGTAGTGTTCTACATGGATGCAGAGCTATGCTTGTGAACAATCTGTTGTAGGGTCAGGCCACTGGGTAACAAGTGTCTGTTTCCTGAGAAACATCCATTGTGTGCAGCCACCTTGGAAAAAAAACTTCTTAAGCTGAAATAGAAAAAATAATCAACCAGAATGTATCCAAAGCAAGAAGTAAAGTCCTTAGCTTTGTCTGTCTTTATTTTCCTTACCTTCTGACAAATCCTAGAGATAACTTACTATCTCTCTCACCAGCCTGGCACATTTGCTGCTCCACTAAAGAAAGAGACATGATCCTTTCAAGGTTTAGAGGGAGAAATGTTGCTGATAGAAGTACACTTATTTTTAAAGAAGAGTTACCATTGGTTCGGTTAGCCTCAACTATAGAATATGCTCTACAATTTTCTTTTTCTACTTTCTCTTTTGTTTACCAGATTTCCTGTAACTCTCCAAAGTAAACAATACAAAAAAACTTGAAATTATCTGTGAGAGAGAGAAAAAAACGATCAAATCAATTTGGCTTCTGAAAGTTAACATTTTGCCTATGTCTACACTTGCAAGTTAGTTCGAATTAAGGAATCGTAATTCGAACTAACTTAAGCCTTATCCACACTAGGCTTAAGTTAGTTCGAATTAAGGGTTTCCTTAATTCAAACTAGTTAATTGGATTACTTAGTTCAAACTAACGCTTAATTCGAACTAGTTAGTTAGAACTAAGTCCAATATAGCCATATTAGTTCGAACTAAGTGCTTAGTTCAAACTAATTGCTATTATGACTTTCCTGCTCTGCCAGTTCTTCAAAACTATAGCTTTTTCCCCCTGATTTGCTAGTCTGGGTTCCTCAAATAAGTGCTTTTCTAGGATGGTAAAGATGAAATTGGTATCTCTAACTTTAGGATATCCTAGAAACTTCATGCAGCCACAACTGTAGACATTTTATTTTTCTTCATCAAACAAAAAGAGAAACCAAGGAAACCCGTGGGGGAATTATATGCGTTAATACAAATTCAATGCATGTGCATATAAGGGTGTTAAAATACTGGAACCAGTCTGATATTTGTGACATCATAAAAACATAATTGGAATTTTGTAATCTGGGAGTCAACTCTACCTCCCTCCATTGCATAGCCCTTAATAATGGGGAGCTGGATTTTTGAAATGATAGCCATGGTCATTTAAATTCTTATATGATAGGTAAAAATCAAGATTGATGGATAGATTGGATTTAAGATTTGTTAGGCAACAGAAAACAGAGCAATGCTGAGGGGATTTGCCTCAAAGTGAAGAGATATTTATAAAAATGGATCAATATTGAGATCATACTATTATTCAGTATATCTGTTTATGATATGATATAAAGGAAAAAGTGGACAGGCTGTTGTTGAAAGTGGCTGACAATACTGACAGTAGTTGTTCCAGTTAGTAAACAGTATAAAGGATTGTAAGAAACTCCAGATAGACAGAAACACATTGGGGATTTGAGCAGCATAATGTCAAATGAAATTCAGTTTGGATAAGTGACAGGCAATGCACAGTGTAGAAATAGTCTCAACTTCCTGCTGATGGGCTCTAAGCTTGTAGAACTTGCAGAGGGAAAAATGTTTGGTGTCACTGTCAGTAAAACATATAGTACAGAAGTAGTAAAAAATAAAAAATGCAAATGGTATGCTTGGCTGTATTAAAACAACAACAAAAAAACCCACGCACAGTTCATTTTACATTAAATACCTCTTAGTATAGCTCTCACAATCTTCCTTAATAGTTTTCACTGTGAAAAGGATTTCAGAACAAAGATAAAAGATACCTTTTACAAAAGACCCTAAAAGACATAGGAACCTAAATACCACAGACTTTCACATTTTACATTTACTTTCCTGCCTAACACCTGTACGAATGGTGTGGGAACAGTATTTGGCCCAGATTTGAGTGATATTAGAGTTGGGGAATAAAAGTTTCTGTCAATCCACCAGGTCCCTGCCCTTTCCCTCCATGCAGATCTCAAACCTGTAGAAAGTCCTCCAGTGGGAGTACCTGACTTCCCTATCTTGTTCAGAAGACAGAAAAGGAAGGTGAAAGATCCATGCACAGATGACTCATGTCTTGAGGACATGATATGCTCCATTATTTTTTATTGAGTATATGGGGCAACATAAAAAAGATGGAACAATCTGTTTTTACTATGGTCTTCATAATCTTAAATTTTTCATTAAAATCACCTCTAACTTTCTTGCTTTCCATGCTGCATAATCCTAATTTGTGTACCCCATGTAATATATAACTGACTATACAATACCTCTAGTCATTTTCATAGTCCTCCTTCCTCTCAGGAAGCAATTATGCACTCTTTTCTTAGTCGCTTAATGTGCAATAATTTGTTTGGTATTAAGTATCACAGACAGTGTTGGCGCTATGAAAAGAAATATCTTTAACCAGCTTGGCTAAAATGAACTGATTTTTATTTCTGGAAAACTCTGGCAAAACCAAACTGGCAAAGGATAATAATTTTCATCCTTTCCACAAAGTTAGTGAGAATGTAACTTTGTGTTTCTGTACAATTGTATTCCAAAGCCAAACTGTTTAAAAATATGCATAGTTTCTTGCTGTAGTTACCCCTTTATTATGACCAGGAAAAGCACCTACTGTTCATCAAATACACAAATGTTATTTATATTTTCATAGCTAATTTTTTGTTTGTTTTTATGGTGATTTTACAGAAAACAAAAACTTGCACAGCTGCTCTTTGGAAGATAAAAAGAATTAAAATTGCTGTAGCAGAGTTGTGAGCTGAAATGTTTTCAGATGTTTAGCAAATCAAATTGCATGGGGAAAGGGCAGGTTTTATTTGCTGTGGATTGCTTCCCTCTAGAAATATTTTTTCCTGTACTTATTCATAATTGATTAACTGCTCTTCATAAGTAGAATATTTCCCACTGGAAAGAGCCCTGGAATCAAAATATGGATTTTTTTTTCATTCCATAAGCACCAGGAAGGTCATATTCAGTGGGGACTTTAACAATTCGACAATCATTCAAACAAGGCATTGTTGGTTCATAGGAAATGTATTGCTATGCTTTCTCCTACCGTTACATCCACCTTCCATTATACTATCCCATGCAGATACCTTCAAACCAAACAAAAGAAGTCTATTTTCTTCTTACAGTGGCATTTACATCATCACACCTGAGGAATAAAGGTGCCTGTGCTGTGTGTGTCCAGAATCTTCTGGACAGCAGTGTCCATTAAGGATACTTGCCTTTTCCTGACCCTCCCACCCTGGAGGATTCTATCTTCTGAGGGTATAAAAGAGGAAGGGATCCCAAACACTCCTCAGTTTCTTGATTAACCAGTGAAGCACCAATGTGCTTGGGTTGCACATGTGTCCTCAATGCTTTCCTCATCAGAATTTTTGTTTTCCTCTCTTCTTCTGCCCTTTTGAGGCAAATTTTATTCATGGTTTGTTAGTTACGTTTTTCTTCTGAAATACATGAGGAGATGCATAGGCTTTCTCTGGACCTCCAGGAGCTGATTGGGCTATCTCACATATGGGAGAGAGGCTCCTCAGGACAAGTGGAATAAGCTGTCAGTTTTGAAAAGTGTCCTCATTTTGCATCCTGGGGACCTCCTAAGGGACCCAGTGGGCATTGTTTGTAAATTCACGACACAGCTTCCTCCCACAAGTGTGAATATGCAAAGTCTTATCTATTCTGGTTCCAGGTAAGTAACATTCACAGCCTCTCTGTATGAGTATGAGCCTCTCTGGGTGTTCACTAAGCAAAGTGCTCAACTAGAGATGGACATCAGGTATCTAGAGAATCAAGTATTATCTTACTCAGCACAAGCCACCATAGCAAAACCAAATATTTGTGTGTTGCAGGGAAAGGAAGAAGAGGGAAATATGTGACTGTGATGAAAGAAAAGCAGAGGAATGAGAAGAAAAATAAAAGGGCTTGACTTCGTTGTATATTTTCTCTGCTTCTAGCAGACCTCTTCTCAAATCCTATTTGGAAGGACTGGGTTAACTATTTTATTTATGCAGAGTTTTAACTGAAAAGAATAATAACATAGAAAACTTTTGTTGTCCAGCTATACTGAAAGGAGGACAGGAGACACTGAATATGGTTTACTCAGGCTACGACTTTATTATTAGCTGTCTCAGACTACCTGGCAGATAGAAGTGTACAGTGCAGGTAACTCCATGATCATTTTAATATCAACCTGGGGGCTTCCACCAGCCTCCTCTGCCTTTTTTCCATTCTGGTCCTCAGTCAACCAATTGCTGGGTCTTATCATCCCACCCCTCTTGTATGAGTGTTATGGAAGGCTATAGAGGAAGGGGAGAGGTTAACTTCCTGCTTTGCCAGTCATAGGAGCCATGAATCCCACCCCTATTCTGCTCCTTTTCCAAACACCCACCTCCTTCAAGTCCTTTATCAAGCCATTTATCTGATCAATGGAATACCTGCATGGGACATCTGCCCCACACTTATGTAAAGAATTGTGACATCACAGCCTAACTCCCTTTCCTACTCATCCTAATAAAGACACGCCCCCCACTGAACCCACTGTGAGGAAGGCAAAAAAATCTTCCACTCCACCTAGGCGAATCTGGTGCTGAGGGAGAAATTTGTTCCTAGCCCCACAAGAAGGGAGCATCTAGCAAAATGGCTACATCACGTCTTGACTGAACCTAGTACTTTATCATTTCCAAGGGAAGGGAGAGAGGGTGCAGCTTTCCCTAATACTAGGAAAGGGGACTTCTCCCACCAGACTTGCCCCTTACAAACTCCCCAGTCTTTCCAGTACTGAGAGGATGAGTCAGAATGGTCATGCTTGACCCACACTGTTTGCAGCAGTTTCTGTGCTTTTCTTATCCCACCACCTGCCTGTAAAACACTGTGCCCCCTTTTCCTGGCAAGCTGAACAATACTCCCATGACCCACTTTAGGTGTGGTGTGGTCATAACAGTCCATGATGGGAAAGAGTGGTTATTTGTTCTAACAAAAGGCTACTACGCTGGGTAATGTAGAATGGAGAAAAGAAGAGCAGCCTTTGGTGATGGAAGGTCAGGTGAGGGAATACTTAAAGAAGTTGGCTATGCACAAGTCTATGCAGAGATGGCTTTTAGGGTAGGCGAGGCAGGCGGCCACCTAGGGCCCCGAGCAGTAATGGGCCCCGTCAGGGTCGGTCGCCTGCCTTCCTAACAGGGGTCAGCGTTATGTTCCCTCTAAGCTGTGCAGGTGCGCGGCTGCACAGCGGCTATCGCACCCCCCCCGTGCAGCACTGAGGGTCCCCCGTGTAGCCTGGCAGCCCCCGCCAACCCTTCCAAACCCCCAGGGCTGCGGCTTTGCTGTGGCAGATCTGGCCTGCGCCTGACTTCTGGGCTGGTCCTCCCTGCCCCTAGGGTGGAACAGGCAGGCTCAGGGCTGGAGCAGGAGCACGGGCCGGCCTGCCTGCCCCACACAGCCGGGGCAGTGGGGGGCCGCGACCGGGGCGGGATCCCGGGCTCCCACCCGCCGGCTGCCTCGACTCCTCCTTCCCTCCTTCTTTCTTTTCCTTTCTTCTCTCTTTTTTCTTTCTCTTCCTTCCTTCTCTCTCTTCCTTCCTTCTCTTTATTTAAAAAAATCTTTTAAAAAATTAATTTTAAATAAAAACCTTTCTAAAAATTAAATTTCAATTCAAAATTCATTCAAATTCAATTAATTAAACACAATTCATTAATTCTATTTACAATCACTTTAACTTCAATTAATGCCTATAATTTCTGTTGTGTGAGTTTCCACAAAAAATTTATTCACAAAAAAGTTTTGAACACGGCTTGAAAATTTTGCACACAAGCCGCCAAACCTTAGAGGAAACATTTCAGCAACCCCCGCCATGTGTGCCAAACCTGAGTGGCAGCAGTGCCGCTCAGGCTTCCCCCTTCTGGCCCCACCCCCCCCAGCGTGGCCTGAGGGCTGGGGCCACAAGAGTCGCCTTCCACGGCTCCAGGCACCCTCCTGCTGGCCGCGATTCCCCACTCCACCCAGTCCCCACCTCCACAGCAAGGTAAGTGCTGTGGAGGGAGTTGGTTTGGGGGCCGGGGACTGTATCAGGGCCCGGGGATGTGGGAGCTGGCGCGGCCCTGTTCGGGGGCCCAAGGGCCATCTTGGGAGCCCAGGGCCCCATATGAGGGCTGGCTTGGGGCCCGGGAGCCAGCATGGGGTGGCTTGGGGGCCCAGGAGCTGGTGTGGACCTGTTCCGGGGTCTGAGGGCTGGCACAGGGGCTGGCTTGGGGTTCGGGAGCGGGCACGGGGTGGCAAGCTGGCATGGCCCTGTTTGGGGTCCCGGAACCTGGTGTGGGAGCCCGGTGGCTGGCATGAGGGCTGGGTCTGAGTGCAGGGGCTGGCTCAGGGGCCAGCTCAGGGCGTGGGGGCCAGGGACCAGCACGGGGGTCAGTGCGGCCTGCCTCAGGGACCGGCTTGAGGCTTAGGCCTTGTAGGGGGCCCCACAATGGGCCTTTGCCTAGGGCCCCAGATAGCCTAAGGCCACCTCTGAGTCTACGTAGCTGGATGAACTGCATCCGAGGGTGCTGAGGGAGTTGGCCGAAGTGATTGCAGAGCCGCTGGCTCTTTGAAAACTCGTGGTGAATGGGGGAGGTCCTGAAGGATTGGGAAAAGGCAAATATAGTACCTATCTTCAAGAAAGGGAAAAAGAAGTATCCTGGGAACTACAGACCAGTCAGCCTCACCTCAATCCCTGGAAAAATCATGGAGTAAGTCCTCAAGGAATCCATCCTGAAACACTTGAAGGAAAATAGAGTGATCAGGAACAGTCAACATGGATTCTCCAAGGGCAAATCATGCCTGACCAACCTGATTTCCTTCTATGATGAGATGACTGGATTTGTGGATACGGGAAGAGCCATTGACGTGGCATACCTTGACTTTAGCAAGGCTTTTGATACAGTTTCCCACAGCATTCTCATCGGCAAGTTAAGGAAGTATGGGTTGGACGAGTGGACCGTAAGGTGGATAGAAGACTGGCTAGACCACTGGCTAGACCAGCAGGTAGGAATCAAGGTCTTGATGTCTAGTTGGCAACCAGTAATGAGTGGAGTGCTCCAGGGGTCAGTCCTGGGGCCGGTTCTGTTCAACATCTTCATTAATGATCTCGAGGGTGGGATAGATTGCGTGCTTAGTAAGTTCGTGGATGACACCAAGCTGAGGGGAATGGTAGACACGCTGGAGGGCAGGGACAGGATCCAGGGAGATTTAGACAAATCGAAAAACTGAGCCAGAAGAAACCTCATGAGGTTCAACAAGGACAAGTGCAAAGTCCTGCACTTAGGTCAGAAAAATCCCATGCACTGCTACAGGCTGGGGACCAATCGGCTAAGTAGCAGCACTGTAGAAAAGGACCTGGGGGTTATGGTGGACGGGAAGCTGGATATGAGCCAACAGTGTGCCCTTGTTGCCAAAAAGGCCAATGGCATATTGGCCTGCATCAGCAGGAGTGTTGCCAGCAGATCGAGGGATGTGATAATTCCCCTCTATTCGGCACTGGTAAGGCCGCATCTGGAATACTGTGTCCAGTTTTGGGCTTCCCACTACAGAAAGGATGTGGACAAATTAGCAAGAGACCAACAGAGGGCAACAAAAATGGCATACGAGGAGAGACTGAAGGAAGTAGGCTTATTTAGTCTACAGAAGAGAAGACTGAGGAGGGATTTGATAGCAACCTTCAACTACTTGAAGAGGTGCTTCAAAGAGGAGGGAGCTAGGCTATTCTCGATGGTAACAGAGGACAGAACAAGGAGCAATGGTTTCAAATTACAGCTGGCGGGGCGTCAAGGTTGGATATTAGGAAAACCTTTCTCACTTGGAGGGTGGTGAAGGATTGGAATGGGTTACCTAGGGAGGTGGAATCTCCCTCTTTGGAAATATTTAAGGTTCGGTTAGTCAAAACCCTGGCTGGGATGATTTAGTGGGAATGGTCCTGCTTTTACCAGGGGGTTGGACTAGATGACCTCATGAGGTCCCTTCCAGCCCTATGGTTCTATGATTCACAATCTCAGTTAAGGAACTTAATACATCAGTTATCATTATTTGGAATTAATCTATAAAGTTTTGAGGTCTCATGAAATGAAAGAAATCATTCAAATGCAGATCATTGACATCTTAATAAAAGAAAATTTAGCAGTTATGTAAGATTTTAGATTTCTGAAGCATTGTGTGATCACTAACTGCCTCTGAACTAGGGAAGTATATAAGATACCCATTTTATGGATGGGAAGGCTGATGCAGAGAACTAAGTGTCTTGTAAATCTACAAAGAGATTCAATGGCAGAGCCACAGTTAGAACTTAGGGAATTTCTGGCTTCTATCCCAGGATAAATTGTGTGGGCTGACTGGTTCTAAACTAAGATGATGATGATGATTTTATTTTTAATTTTAGGGAGACGGAATTAGTTCAGAGAAAACTTCAGGAATGAAAACAAAAGCCTTACTAGAGGGCTAAAAAGGGTGAGGAAAAGAGACCACAGGAAGTAAATATGGTATTTTTGTGACATACATAACTTCTTCAAAAATTGTGTCTGAGTAGATCATGGAAGTAGACTCAGTTTTTCATATTCTCAAGTACACTCGCTTTCATGATTTTCTGGTACAAGGGTGATGGGTACTGTTTCAGCCTTCTCTTTTTACTGGAAGCCATTCTGTTTCATGAGATGCACCTAGCTTGCAAATCACATCCAAGAAGGGGAGGAAGATGAGAACATGGCTTCCAGCATTCTGTACATGAAAATATCCTTCTAGCGATCTATGACTATAGGGGTGAAATAGATGTCAAGTCTACCCTAAGGACATGAATCAAATATTGCCAACACATACTATATAAATAAATATACCCCTCCCAATTCTGTTGCCTAAAGACAATTTAGCTAGATTTTCTCCCAGTGTGAGTATAGCAATAGTTTTCAAATTCACTTCACATCCTTTTCAGCAAAGGGTGAAAATACCAGATAATTGGCAGTGCTGGGTTCATCCTCATTAACACCATTGACTTTTCAAGAGACTGTTTGAAATAAATATAGGATGGTAACTAAACTTGCAATTAGATTCTTTGTGACAGAGGTGAGAACAACATCTGCCTCTCTAAATTTATGATTGCTTAAATTTAGCGGTGAAGCACATTATAGGGAAGCACTGCAAGTTCATACTTTTGTCTGCTGTTGCTTACAAAGACAAATATCCCTCTGCCTTTGTACCACTTGGTACAGGATAGTCCAACATGTGCAATTTTCTAATGTAGGGAAAATCTAGAAAATCTATTTTTATTTCATAGCAGCAAGGTTTTGTTGTCCAACATATCATTAATAACATAATGTTTTTTATTGCAGCATATTGGTTTAGTTATTGTTTGAATAGGTTCCCATGAACTTGGATCTGTGTATTTTGGACATCCATGAAAAACACACTCTCTCTCTCTCTCTCTCTCTCTCTCTCTCTCTCTAAAGTCCTAGGCATGTAATGGTTGATATAGTGCATTTTACCTTTGAAGGATGTTAAATAAACAAGAAAGGCATCTGAAGCATAAGAAACGCATGAATGGAATTTGTTGGGATTGTTCTCTAATACAGTTATCCATTGTCCAGAAGCATTGGGTATAGGTTACATTTATGGTGGTGTATAAATCATTCAGCAGTTTAACTGCAAGGTGCCTTTGTCATATTGGTTAATGCACATGGTTGAATGTTTATAGTGTTCTTGGTTTATATAAGCTAGACAGGGCAGGACTAGGGAACTTTGCGCAATGTTGCATAAATTCTCTGTTACATCATTTTAAATTTTTTCTAATTAATGTAAACAAAATGTCCTTCACAGATCTTTAGATCAAACCTCATTCATATGTATACAGCTTCATAATGAATATAACACTTTTTGAAAAAAATGTGAGATGATGATATATATGTTTACAGAAGAGAGGCACACATGAATTTTATTAACATCAGCTTACTGAAACACACAATGAGAAATGTCAATTCTACCATGTCTTCATTTGAAAAATGAGCAGTATGTTTGATTCTTTACTTGTTTTTTCATTATCATTTCAGTCATGAACACATTTTCAATCACCTATGGAACATGCAGTAGAAAATCTTGCCCTGACTTTTCTTGAGAAATTGGGCTAATATGCTTTCCTTTCTCTGAATATTCTGGTCCTTCTTTGCCTTTTGGTATTCCAGATAGTTATTCATTTTGCAATCCATTTTATTGAATATCTTGTCTTTGGCCCTATTTCTCTTCTCCTGCTGACTGAGAGTCACATCCTCAAGAGTCCTGAGAAAGAGTATTGGCTCAGCTGTGGTGCAAAAGATTGACAAGACAATGAAAGAGATTTTTTATTTATTTTATGGTGTGAAAAAAAATATTCCCCTCTTTATTTTCCACATCAGGACAAGCTCATAGTTTGATATGTTTATCAATTCAGCTTGCCTTTGTTCACTGTCTCTATGTTATCCTATTTGTAAACTTCTTTTATCAACATAGCCTGGCTAATGAGATACCTGGTGAGAATTTCAGATTTCCTCTTTTAAAAAGTGGGGTATGTGTGGGGAAAGGCAGGGCAACCAAATCAGGATCAAAACTGTTACCAGTCTTGGTTTAAGTATTAAAGATTGGGAAAGGTTGGCAGGATGTGAATATTTGAGAGATCCTAGCCTAAAAGATAAATTAAATTTTCCAGGGTGGAATCCCTTGTATCTATACAAAAGGAATCGTGGTGGTTGTGTGTGTTGTTACCTTTTGACTGAACAGCATATCCAAGAATGGAGACGACTGGTAAGCTACCTTGTCAATTGATAGATATTTGCCTAAAAGACTGGCTTGGAATTTTCTTGCATGAAAAGTGTTCTCAAGAGTTACTTACCAGAGTGGGGAAAACAATTTGGGCAAACATTAACAGAATGCTGAACTAGAATGCAGAGGTTTGGAAAAAGCAAAGCAACTTGCCTCTTCCTTTCAACCCTGCCACAGCTCGTATAATATTTTGCAAATGGACAAATCATATGTCTGTGCACTAAGGTCCAAAAAGGGACAGTGCCACTTAACACAGCCACTGGGATTTATAATCTATGTTGTCTAGGACAATACTTTAAAGCTAGTTAAGGTATTATTTAAGAATGATGATTACTAAGTTCATAAAATAGAGGCATGACTCAGTATGCAGCAAGGAAAATTACTAACAAGATTTTTTTCTGTAATAATTCATGAACAAAAGGTGGGATTTGAGTATGAAACTCTCTAAACACCCATGATTAGAGAAAATACTGACATTTGAAGTCATTGTACTCTTAACTCCCATCCTTTTTGTGTGTGTATATGGTAATTCACACACACTGAATTACGGATTAGAAATATAAAGATGAAGAATTGCTAAACTGTAAAATTAAGAGCTTTGTTTTTAATTATATATTAACAATTTAAGTTAGTGACAGTGAGTGAATTTCAATGAGATCACACTTTGTCCAAGGCTTTGCTGGCATGAACGGGGTTTTGCCAATTCCCTTTTATTAAAATTGTTGATTTGCTTAAAACTATGTGATTTCTTACAAGAGAAAGAATTTGGTGTGCTGTAAGATTTTAGGTAAAACACACAAACCTGGATTTTAGGTAAAAAAAACACACACATCCATTTTACTGTGAAAACCTGGATCAGGGTGACAGAGAAACAGAATGACATAAACAGTAAATGTGCATATTCAAGCCTCACTTTATATAATGTATGTGTTACCTAAAACAAATGCTTAACATTAGTTGAAGAAAGGCTCATAAATATGTAATGAGGAGATGTACAAAAAGACCCAAATGAGCAAAGTCAAAATTGGTGAAAAGATTGGATCATAAAGTAAAGGAACAAGACAGAAGGACTAGATCGGAGATCAGAGGATGAAATGATTATTATGAAACAGAGGTCTCCTGTAATGTGGTAACTTGGATGTCCTACCAATTCTCTTACCTATTTATCGACTGGCTTAAATATATATATGTACGGACACTCTAAATGACTATAGTTCTGTCTGAAATTGCATAAATAAAGGCAAAAAGTGATAAAACTTAAATTGGGTCGACTTGTAACTCTGTTTTCCAATGTTCACTCAACAGTACAAATCTATATCATTACATCAGTGTAACTAAGTTACAAAAGAGAACATCACCTGCAATTTTGCTAGGCCTGTAACCCTTTAATGATGATTTTTAAGAATATTTGTAAAGATATTTACAGAATCACTAAGTGTATGTTTGATTTTTAATTCCTCTACCCTGTTTCTCTCACTTGGAATCTCTCTTGACCACATGTTATGGTGGTGAGGAAAAGGAAACGTCAAGGCTTCTATCCTCAGCTGAAGCTAGACCCATTCATTTACATAGACTAGCTTCCATGAACAATATTATTACTGGTCATAACCTGGAAATTCCTGGCTCTTCAGCTACAATTATCACCTTCACAGTAATAAAGTTAACAGATCGCATATCCAATCCTTGGCCCTGCTCCACTCCCTCTACAGATTTTTCTCCCAGATCTGTCCCCAAGCAGGTTCTTACAAGATTTACTCAGGATGTCAATGGCCTCATTGACAGATCCTGGACTTCCAGGACCATGAAGCTGCTCCCTCTTCTCCTGTGGTCTTCTCTGTTGCTTTCCCTATACTCCCTGTTGGACCTGCCATAGCTTTTTGATAAAGGCTCTTTAGGTGTTCAATGCACTCCCTAAATTGCACTTCAGTCTGTCAATGTCCACCTCTACTAGCATCTTCAAGATGTGTGGCTATTTCAGATACTTTTGCTAAAATCATGACTCTTATTATGCTCACACCAGAGGTTAACTGGAGCCCTGGTGTGATCCTCCTGTCAACTAGCAGCCTATTGGGTGATGTGAATCTTGCTGTCTGATAGAACTGGACTGACCTGTCCAGAAACTGGAGCAGGCCCAATGGAAATGAAGGGTTAAACTTTGAGCAAGGATATAAAAATCAGGAGGTAGTGTCCAGTATACAAAGGGTGATTGGACAGTGAGTAGGGAAAAGGGCCAGAAGATACAGGGAATTGTGGGGATAGTGGTGAAGTATTACCTAAATATACCTAGACTTTTGCTACATCCGCATTGAAGAGTGAGTGGAAATGGAAGTGCTCACAGCATATCATGTGCTTTCCCCATAACACCTCAGATTATGGTTCAACAGATAAATAGATGCATTTCAGGGCTTTCAGAGTGGAGGGATGAAAATGGAATATTGGGATACCACACCTGGCAAGTCTGCAGTGTGGACACACTTTAAATATGTAGAAATTAGAAAAATAAACCTCCTTTATTCATAATGTAAAATCATTTTTAAAATGAAACATTTCTGTGTCTCTTGAGCAACAATAGCACAGAACCATGTGAGTAATTCCATTGACTTGATAGGAGCTAATCACATATTTATAATGTTCTATGTGCAAAATGACTTGTTGGAATGGGGCTATGGTTCAGAGGTTTGGTTTGTACAGGATCCCGTAGAGGGTCTATCAGCTTTTCCTTGAAAATTTCAGGAGCAGAAGTAGTTTTGTCTAGCATGTTCACTCGCTTTATAGCTCTTCCATTTTTTTTAACTTCAGATTCAACATAAGCATCACCTTATTTATATTTTCTCATTTTATCTGTCTCCTCACTCCATTTCCTTCAGACTTTTAGAATCCCAAGAATCTTTCTTCTACTAAAAAATGTTTTATCTTTATACTTTGTTCTAAAAGATTAAACTCATTTCCTACAAATTGAGATTATCTGAAACCTATCCAAATTGTTCTCTTCCATCAGTATTATGGCACATCTCTGTAACATAAGACCTTTATTCTAAACTATCTCTAGCAGTTGTAGTTCCTGCCTGCCCTATGGTCTGTACTACGTTTCCAAGCTGCCTCACCTCTTAGACACTGATCTAATGAATCTGATCCTCATAATGCACTTCTAATAGATATTAAGTACTGCAGAGTTGAGGATACTCAGGAAGGCTATGTCTACACTTACCAAAGTTAGTTCGAACTACTTAATTTAAACTAATACGAACTAATTTTAGTTAGTTCAAATTAATTTAATTCAAATTAGTATGGCCCCACTGGAACTTTAGTTGGAACTAAGCAAGTACCATGCATGGCACTTGCTTAGTTTGAATTACTCAGTTGCATTAAGCTCAATGTGCCAATTAGTTGAACTAGGCAGTTAGTTCAAACTAACTTGGTCACATTGACTTAATTCGAACTAACTAGTCCGAATTAAGGGTTAGTTTGAAAGGTATAATCAAATTTATTAGTTTGAATTAAGGAAGCCCTTAATTCAAACTAATGAAAGCCTAGTGCGGCCAAGGCTTAAGTTAGTTCGAATTAAGCTTCCTTAATTCGAACTAACTTGCCAGTGTAGACATAGCCGAAGAGTAAACAAAAATGGTGACAATGCCCAAGGTATTCTTCACAAGAGGTAGGTAAATTATGCTGGACCAAAAAGTGCTATGATAGAGAAACCTGTGTAACTCGTCTTTGAAAAATTAGAGTGAGCCAGAACTTCAGCTACTGTGATAGCTTTATACTACTCTGGTTGTATTTAAACAAACATCTTTGAATGTTGTACTGTGTCTGATGGAAGCAGAGTGATTAAGATACAAAGACTCTAGCCAGAGCATCCACCCAGCAATCCTAATCCATTCTGAGAGATCAGAGTGCTATTAATCAAGGACCAGAGAGTGCAAATGATAACCTTTGTGCACGGTCCCCATCTCGACCCCCTATTTACTGTACAGTCCTTTGCTCAAGAAGTAACTCTCCTGTTCAGGTGTAAGCATACAGGTGTAAGAATCACATTGTAAAGTTTTAGAATAGGAATATAATTCTCTGTAGAATTCTATATGAAATGCTCCAAAATTCTGTAGAAAGATTTCAATTTTCTGTTAAATTTTGCAGAGCTCTTATACGCGTTAACTGATGGCTTCAATAGAACTACTTGCATAAATAAGAACTATAAATGTGTGAAAGGGTTTGCAAGAGTGGACCAAAAGGCATTGCATAAAGTAATTAACCCTAATTACTAAAATTTAGAGCACTGTAACTGTTAAAGAAGTATTTACATATTTACATAATTATTAAAATTGAAGTTTAATCGGATCATAGTACTTGGAGCTTTGAAAATCTAGTAAATTCAAACCATTCTTCCTTCAAGTTATTTTCCTTCCTTGCTCCTCACACCACAGAGATTGTAATTTCATTGTACTGATTTACTAGCCAAAAGCCTACAAAATCAGCACTCATCATAACCGTTTTCTTTTTGAATGAATTAAAACAGTTAAACAGTTACCTGGAAAAAAACAAAATCTATTAAATTGAATATAGTAATTGATATTAATTCCTGTGATGGGGCAGCCCCGCCCCACACTGCAGAAACCCAGCAGACCCTGTGGGTGGATAAGGCCCCGCCCCTTAAGCCCTGCTGGGCATGCTCAGCCTGCAGTTTCCCTATAAAAGGGAGCAGGTCAGTTCAGTCTGGGCTGACCAGCAAGGAAGAAGGACCTCTGCTAGCAGCTGCTGACTTTGAGGATCTCTCACCACAAGCAGCAGGAGAGGGAACCCTCAAAAGGAGCCAGTTGGAGCAGACGTCCTGGAGCAGCCACCAGGAGCCTGATCCGCAGGCAACGGCTCCAGCCTTCGGATCCCAAGATCCCACGGAGCAGCAGCTAACAGCGACTGGGGGAGTTGAGGAGCCTGGAGACGAGCCTAGGCCGACTGACAACGACTGACCCAGGTAGGAAATAGCCCAGGGGCCCGCGTTGTGGAGTTAGGGGGCATTGGCAGCGGGTCGGCCTGTTGCGGTCCAGATCCCCACTGGCCTGGTGCTGAACCCCCAGTGCAGATAGGGCCCTGGGCTGGGACTCGGTAGAGTGGGAGGGCCCGAGTCCCCCTACCCAGGGTGACCCGTCCCGGAGGCAGTCGCTCCTATAACTGCCCTGCAAAGGGGGCCAAGATATTGACTCTGTGGCCGTTAGGCTGGACAGCCCTGCAAAGAGGGCTGAGATACTGACTCTGTGGCCACTAGGCCGGACTGCCCTGCAAAGAGAGCAAGATATTGACTCTGTGGCCACTAGGCCAGACAGCCTGGAGCCCAGGAGGGGGCACATTGGGCTGGTAAGGTTGCGGACACACCCTCTCGGTTTGCACCCCCCAGACTTTCCCCACGTGGGGGCACCGTGGAGGGCGTGGCCCGTGACAATTCCCAACTGTTTTTTTTTTTTAAAATATTACACATAATAGGAATCTCCCCCCCCCCCCCCTTATACTGCTACCACAGGTAGCTGAAGTGCTATAACAGATTTAGAAAGTCTATGTAGACAGAAGCTGGTAATGTATGGAATTCTAAATTAAAAAGCATTCGCAATGTGCTATCCACATTTTTCAGTTGTGTTAATATTTTTCTTCTGTTAAATATCTGAAATTAAAAAGATTGAAAAATACTTTAAACTTGCTATAAATGTTCCTGATAATTAACACATTCCTATCATGCAAAGTATGTTGATAGACATTATAATAGTTATACATTGAATAAGAGGAAAGGATGTTTGATGATGCCACACTCTGGTAAAGAAAGGAAATATATTAAAATAAAAACATATATTAAGTGATTGATTTAGATAGCTTTTCTCTTGTGTTGGATACAGGGGATCAGATTCTAATATCAATTTTAAATCCAGAAAAACACTTTAAAATAGAGTTGTTCCAGATTTATGTAATTTAAAAATACAGTTTAATATAGTCTGGTATTTCTAAGCATCTTAACATACCAAAGGATAAATACAGCTCCTTTTGCATTAACAATGATTAAATGAATATGTTTTCACATTACAGCACAATGGTGATCATATCAATTAGACATTATTCCTGTTTTATAAAGATCTCTACAGCCAAGAGCAGCTCTGCATGCCAGTAGCCCAATCCAAATTGTCACTGTCTTTCCACTGACATTCTATCCATGTTGGTGAAGCCATTCTTGTAATGTGAAGATGAGAAAGCAAACTGCTGTCATAAATATCAGGTTATCTACTGCCATCCAATTCCATTTGCTTGCTGTAGGTTCTGTTAGGGGGACTCTGCAACACATTGTGTTTATGTTCAGTTTCACAAAAATTTGTATCTAAATTTGAAATTAAAATCAATAGTCTTCTGATTGACAAACCTTAGTCGGAATCTCATTTGTTTCCACAGACAATTTTCTTTTTGTTGATTTTAGTGAGATATTAATATAGTGAAGGAAAGTACAAGTAAAAAAATCTCTTCAGGTAGTTACTGAAAAATTATGAAGTCATGCTGTGTAAAATGTAGGCTCTTGCAGGATTTTCCTGATTTTTTTTTTTTTTCTGAGAGGGAGATACAGACCCACCAAGCTTTCTGATTAGCAACTTTTCCCTGATTCTTCTTCAAGTCATTAACAATGCATTACTTATAAAGTCTTCAGTTCTGTAAGAACTCTCCAGTTTTATTGGCAGCTCATGAGTTCAGTTCATCTAGTCAAGATCTTCAATTTAGGTTAAAATACCATGACAACTGTAGTCTTTTCTGGTAACACAAATAGCTTTAAAAGGTCAATAGAAAAGTAGGACAATGCATATTTGTGTTGTTCCCCTTTACTCCCTTAGAAACTATTTTCATGTAATTTTATTTTATTTGTTCTTTCAATGTATAAAAGATTTAAGAACCTCACTCCTTGTAGTATATCATCTGTCTGTCTGTCTGTAGATCTTGACAGCTTCCATTTAGGAAAAAAGAAATCCTAACCCAAACACACACAATACTGTTCTGTCTCTGATAAGACAGATGGTTCAGTTTTGACCTTTTCACAGTTCTCATTAGGATGTATTCTTCTACCCTGGGTAGCAGCTCTGAGGCCCAGTAGATTATCAAAAATCCATTCTTTTTTATAGTGAGTGAGAGCTGGTATGCCAGTTTGGGGGATTTTAAAATCAAAACATCCTCTCTACAATTTACCACTTTTCCCTCAAATTGCAATTGACTATGAAGGTTTTTTTCTTCTTTAACAATATAGTAATTTATGATTTATAAGACATTAAGCAGGCAACAAATGCCTAGCCTCCATTAAACACATCATTTGTTTTATGATGCAATGGGAATTATAATTATATTGAGTGTTTTTTCTTATCAAGGCTGTTGTTTCTGAGGTTGTCACCACAGCACTACTGCACTTTCAAAGTTCAATGGGTCAAAGAGAGGCTGGACATTCATCTCATTGAATTGCAGGAGATGAGGGTGCTGCTGCTGGCAGGGAGAGCCACAGTAGCAACTGCGAGAGATTGCTGAGTGCAGGGATAAGCCGGCTGCAACAGAGACTGTGGGAATGGCTGGGGCAAATGAATCTCTGCTACACATGGTGGCAATAGATTTCTGTTGTGGGGTTGAAATGTGGAATCTGTGTATTTTTACATGGGGGGAATGCAAATGAAACTACCCAGGTAATCAATAAGCCAGAGCCAGGAGTGGGAATCCCAGAAGCCATATCAGGCTTGTCTGGGGACTACAACACTCACAGGGAAGCTAATGGTCTTACATAACTGCTTCAAGTTAACCTACAGTTACTGCACCAGTTTGGGGCATCCAGGGGTGAGGAGCCTGATTAGGGTAACACTGGATGCCCGGTATGGGCATGAGTTTGGGATAAGGCTGGTAGGAGAGCCCCTTGTACAGGTATGAGAGCTCATCATGTATGTGAAAGCCCCATTCATCTTTCAGCTCACCTGACAATAAGGAATGTAACCTCATAGCACAAAGTTGCTGTTGCAGGGGCACAGGTGGGGCAATAGGATTCTGAGAATGCCTCTGTGCTCAGTTTTAAGTATGGTTATGCCAGGCTGGCTGAGATCCAGTGTAGTTCACTTTCCTCTAAGCCGCAAAGCGAACCGCAATGTGGGAAGACTGGGAGGCTGCCCTTCCTTTTTTATGGTGGCATTATAATGGATGCTTACTCAGAGAGAAGCTCAGCCTTGTTTAAATCAATGTATGTAATCAGGTTGGCATCCAATAATTTTGGGGGCGTGTTCTGGTTTAATTATAGGGTACCGTTTAGATTGAGTGTAGCAACACAACTTTGCTAGGGGACTTGGATAGAAAAGGAGGTGGGGCCGGCAGAAACCTCCTGGGAAGTTATTGAATAAACATGGGGTTACCTGCACTGTACATATTTATCTGTCAGGTAGTCCTAGACTCTAATAATAAGTTGTGGCCTGATTAAAACGATATCAAATGTCTCCTGTTCTTTCAGTATAGGCAGATTATATAGAAATATATTATTCGTAAGACATAAAGCAAGCAAGAAATGCTAGCCTCCATTAAACATATTTGTTTTCTGATACAATGCAAATTATTATTATATTGAGCGTGTTTGTTCTCATTGTTCTGGTCTCAGGTAATATTTATTTCCATCTCACCATATAATTTAATCCTCTTTCTTATTGTTGTTCACATTTTGGATAGGGAAGGATTTTAGTCTTATATTATCAAAGCATTACATTTAACTCCATATATAGTGGTAAACAACATGCCGTATATGCACAACCAGACCTGAGCAACTTTTGCTGTGAGAATCACATACAAAAGTGCAAGAACAACTGAATTCATCTTTTATTTTTCCTATCAAATTTCTATATTGACATATCAGAGGGTAGGTTCACAGGAGGAGGTAGAGAGGAAGGGGAAATATTTTCATCCAGTGTTGCAGGTCCTGATTCTGAGATATGGCCAAACCAAACAGTGCCTGCTGCATCCCTATGTGGTGCAGGTAAAAAGGTTGTTTGAATCCATATTGCATTAATCTTGGGTTTGTTCTGTGATGGATAGATAACTAGTGAAAGATTCCTTTATTTCATATCAGATGCCAATGGCCGCAAGAGATTGCTGGTACTCAAGAGACCCTGCATGGAAGATGGCACCCAAGGGAACCCCATATACTGCAATGATTCTCCTGAGCACAGTTAGGTTAGCTTTGTGTTATCTTTACAGAGGCAGAGTAGTGCTTTGCAGCTGTCCCACAGAGGTGCTCATTTTCCTTTTGGTGACAAACTAAAAGTGCTGATGGCCATGCCCCAAGGAATAAAGGGATCATGAAGGTGAAAAAATTGCTTTTGCTTTTGAAGGTCAAAGCATTACTATAGTTCTAAAAAACAAAACCGCTTGGTAAATATTAGTCTGAGCAAGGTGGTGGCAGGAAATAAATAATGAACACATGGCTGTCCAACCAACAGATGGCTGGCAAACATTACATTACAAGAATGCTTTCACTTAAAGCTGCCCTTTATTCTAGTCTCAAGCACTTACACACATTTACAACAAGTAAGTAAAACACCCCCAAAATCAGTAATTTCCAAAGTCTGTTGCAATCTTCATGTGGTACAGTGAAAGACATCCAATTAGCCTGTCTTTCAACTGCCACTGGGGCCCCTACACTGTGTTCATGTAGTGTCCATGAAGAGTCCACCTACCCCATATTTTCTCTCCTTATTTATTGGGTCTGTGTAAAAATAACATGTCAATATTTAAAAAAAAAAAAAGATTTAAGCAAACAACTTCAAAGTTTAAAGAAGAGATTTCTCCAAACCAGTGTTTTTCAATCACTGTGTTGTGACACGCTACTTTGTTGCTACCCAGCGGTTAAGTGTTTTGCAGAGAGCTGGGGAGATAGCTGGTTTCGGCTGCGGGGGTGGGGGCATGTCACAACCTGAAAAAGGTTGAAAGCTACTGCTCCAAACCATTAATTAGATGTGTTTTTGCAGTCGGCATCTCTTGAGGGCCCTACCAAACACATCCAAAAGAACAGATATATATATATTTACAAAACATGTTTTCCAAAATACATACCTCTGGAATTTCAACGGAGACCTTATCAGGAAAAACAGAGGGTCAGTCTCCCTCCTTGAATCTCCTCCCTCCTACCTTCTTGCTTAGTAACGCTAAAGCCATTGTAGAGGCCGTCGAAGACTTATTGAGTTAGCTACTTTTAGCAATAAACATGATAATTGGCATTCCAATTATCGGTAGCAGTGCAGTGTTGCGGTGTGTGTGGGGTTTTTTTTTTTTTTTTTGGATTTTCCAAGATCTCCTTGTACAAAAAGAGAAATATTTCCTTAATTTACTGAACCCCACAGTAGGGGGACACTTGGAACGAATAGTGTGAAATAGTAAGGTCTGATTCGGAAAGATTCTGAGCACTTCCTGAGAGATGCTCTGTGACTTTAATGCCTATTGTCATTAGGAGTGCTGAACACCACAGATCCCTTAATCATCAAGCAGTATTCAAGCAAAGAGAGAATTAAAATACCTACCCATGTGTGACACAAGGAATAGAAAGATATCCTCATGAGGCACCTGGTCTGCTTTAACTGGTTTGGATTGCCTCACTAAAGCTGTATTTTGATTTAGTAATTTCAAATCCAGATTTTGCAAAGCAGAATCTGCCTTCCAAAGTGGCAACTTAACCTTACTTTGAATCAGGGTCACTATTAACCTCCTGCAGCAGTTAGGGTGGTCTTAGTTAGAAACTTTTATGCTTTCTTCAGATTGTTTCAAGACTAATTATCATTTCTGCAACCAAAGAAGATGTCTTCAAAAGAATTAATAAAGATAAAATTACCTGTCTTACATGTGATGCAAAATGGAGTTAATTCCTAAAATGGATAAAAGAACAGCAATATTTTACAGAATGAATAGCAGCAGCACAGTAAAAAGAAGCAGGTAGCAGTGACCCTTTCTCTAAACCTTTGGCCTTGAAAATGAAAGTAGATCACCAATTATCTTTGTGCCTCAGCATAAGCAGTAACTATGTCAGAGCTTTAGGACATGAGAAGGATTCTGATTTTTTTATTTCTCTCTTCACACTACATTGACTCATTTTCCAGTTTAAATTATTCTAAGAGGCTAAAAGAAGGCATATTTTTAGGTTTCAACTATAAAATTTGAAAAAAAAATGCAGTTATGATTCATTTGTCTTGCTTTTGACATTTTAAAGAAAGAGACAAAGTGGAGCTAGTGCTGAATAACTTCTGTCACATTTTTCTTTCATAATTTTGTGGCACCATTGAGGAGGATTTGCAGCTTGCTACAGTGTTTGACCTAAACCAGATGTTAACGTGTAAGATACTATTTTATGAGCATATTTGTCATCTTTGCTAATGTATTGGAAGAAATATTTTTTTAAGAGGAGGTTGCTATGTTTTAGCTGGTAGATTGCACTGATCTAATCATCATGCTTTACTGTACATTAGTAGACTGGGGAATTGTGCATTAAGTGATTATAATAATTTATTTTAAAAAGCAAGCAAAGAAATAACAAGAGATAAATAATCATGCAATATTGTTTTGGCGTTTCAGCTGAATAACAAATAAGTTCTTACCATTTAGGGTTGATATTTTGTCCAGTGTGCATAAATGGTGTCCCCAAAGGGGCTTTAAAAACATATTAAATGTTTTGGATCAAGTTTAAGTGCATACTTAACTGAAATATTTCCAGTGCAGACAACAAAAGATCAATCAAATGCCTTCATACAGGGGCATTCCAGCATAAAGTGAAATATGCACTTTGGTCTATCAGTAAAGCATAGTCTGAAAAGTGACTCTGAAGATTGCAATATGGGGATGCATGGTTACTGGCTGACAATATAAATTTCTTCAACTCTGCTCCATTTACACATATTTTTTTCCCCCTAACTGACAGAGCAGAAAATAAATCTCAGATCCAAGAGTTCAATTGGATTATCTTTCTTATACTTTATAATGTGTAATACAATTCTTTGAGATAATTATTGAAATTATGTATTCATTTACACCTATGAAATCAGATTATGTCCTCCACAACTCTTGTGTGATCCCATTACTTGCTGTGGATTTGCATAAGTGAAATTAATTGAAATTTGTAAACAATTGTGTTATTCATGCAGAAGAAGAATGCTATTCAACTCTGTCTTCCATAGCTATGTTGACTCTGCATATTTAACAAGAGTGAATGAGCAGTACAAAGTTGTTTGTGTCATTAATGTGTGCCCCAAGCTATCTGAGCACTTAAGTACATATGTAACATTAAGCAAGCACCTAAAGTCATTAGAACTATTCATGTGCATAAAGTTAAACGTGTGCTTAAATGGTTTGCTGGGCTGAGATCAAAGGCAACAGATATGTTCACTAAAAACTTAATATTATATATATTTACACACACAGGCAGAAGACTAGTTATTAGTCCTAAAATAACAGTTATGGGTTTTTGTTTTTTGCATTCATTTTTTGAGACTTTGACAGAAAGATTGGGTGGCATTAAAATATTTAGGGCTTGATCTACTGAGAGCAGTTAGCCTCAGCATTGCACCCTATCGCCCACTGGCACTCTCACATACTAATCCTTTACCCCATCTGAGCTGGGTACCCAGGCCCTCCAGACAATGCAGGGGGGAGAACAGACATGTAAAGAGATCACAAAGCCAGCATGCTGAGAGGGGAGCTTCCCAAATTAGCCAATACAAAAATGCGGAAGAGAGGGCTGTGGCCTAACTGCTCCTTTTAAAAGGGACACAGGTACCTGATGCCATGTCTACATGGACAATGGCAAATTTGCTACCGTCCCAGTTTGATTGAGCAGTCAGAGAAGACTTACTTAATCAATCTAGAAGTTGACACAATAAGTTCACCCCCTCAAGAAGAGTAGTGCTGTGCCAAAGGGAGGACATTTCCTTTCAACTCAGTGCAGTAGAGATGCCATGGTTAAGTAGGTATTAGGAAGTCAAAGCTATTTTAAGTAACTTGTGTATCTCCCTTCAACTGCCACCAAAATCCACTGCCAGTATAGACCAGGCATAATTTGGGCTATTAGGTATTTGGGGAAAGAAAACAGGTGCAGCTGTCCACATCCTCAGCTGTGTTTTATGTGTGTTAGGGTTGCTCTGGGAACATCTACTGAAATTGAGCTCTCAGGTGAAATAGGTAGGACATGACTATTTTGTGAATCCTGAATGAAGGTGCCAAGCAGCTTGGTGGTGCGAGGACTTAGGCCCTCTGGCAAAAACTTGCAACCCTCCTTAGATAGATAGCAGTTAAGCAAAAGTTTTCAGGATATAAATTTTGCACTTAGGCTCTTAAAGTGGCTGATAGCTGACTGAATCTCTTTGTGGATCTAGCCCCTAGTATATTATTACACTGCTGTCTTCAGGTTATGTATTTCCACAACTTTCTCACCTAACAAAAAAATGTTATTAAAGGACAAGTGTGGTATATTATTGTCATTCCAGGAACTATCATTCCCAAAAGAGAGTACAAAATCCATCAATTAGCTACTGCTATTGCATACTTACTACAATTATTATTGTTTTTCAGAGAGTTATAATAATAAAGTTATTCCAAATTCTTGCCCATACCAATCTAGCTCAAATTAAGCATGTACTTATGAGCTGGTAGCCTCCTATACTCTGGACATATCCTTGTTTGTGAAATTCTGTTAGTTTGTTCAAATTTCCTGTTAAGTAACTTCTTATATTGAAAACAGAGAAATGGAGGTGTGACGCTGTCAGGATTTAAGGAACCATTTATGATATTATTGTGTATTAATATTTTATAATTGTTATAATCCATAGGAACTATGCCATGTTTGATGTCAATAGAAAGGTAATAATTTGTGGGAATGATCATATAGTTTGTGTAGGATTTGTATTCATATTAGAAGTTAGGAATGTGATTGTTATATTTTAACTTGTGTAAGGTTGGGAAAATGCCCCAGACTGAATGTCTGCCCAGCTATTGTCTCCTTAAGGGCCTATTAAGGAAGCTCCTCAGATAACAGGATAAAGAAGAAAACCTGTTGAGCCACTAGGACTTAAACATGTGACTCAACTCCAGTTTGATTGGAGAGAACTGCACACAGCATGGAGAAGGCCAGAGATGATATAAGGCAGCAACTCCAATTCCATCTGGCGCTCAAGTCCTCAGTCTACAGCCAACACCCATCTCTGGAACTATTCCTCTGAGACTGAACAAAGGATTGAGGCCCACCCTGATGCTGGGTGTTTACCAGAGGAACAAGCCTGCAAACTGCTTTTCATGAACTTTAAATCATTTGTATGTATGTGATTCGCTTTGACCCTTTAACATCTCATATTTTGCTTCTTTTCTTCTTATATTAAACCTTTGGTTGTAGTTGCTAAAGGATTGGCTACCGGTGTGGTATTTTGGGTAAGATCGAAACCTATATTGTGCTGTGTGCTGTGGCTGGCCCTTTGGGGTCAGGAGAACCTATATCTTTAAGGGACCGTGCGGCTAGGTGGGAGCCAGAGGAGCTGGAGTGCAATAAAGGGAGCTGTTTCTATTTTGGGCAGATTTCTTGGTACCCAGTGTGGGGAACCAGAAGCCTGGTTGTGACTGATAGGGAGACTGGTTTAAGTACCACCCATCAGTGTTTGGGGAGTTTGGCTCCCGGTTTTGCAGCTTGCCCTGATTTTTGCACGTCCAGGAAGGCATCCCAGGAGGCCCTGCTCACAGGAGGGTTATAATTTATTTGTTAGAGCTGTTTGACTTTTTGATGATGTAGTCAAGCAGCTCCTCTTTTGACATCACAGTTTTTATCAGTTTTCTCTTTATTGCCTGAAAATATTAAAGTTGGAGTGGGTGTCTTCCCAATGACCTCTGTGGTAATAACTGCTGCAAAGAAATCCATTAACTTTTTTTTTTTTTTTTTTTTTTTTTTAATATCCTTCTCATCCTTAATTGCTGTCTTTACTTAATAGTAATCTAAAAGCCCCAAAGATCTCTTGCTTGTTCCTGGCTTATTTGTTTTTCTATCTTTGTCTGATTGCTCTTCAGAATTCTTCTTAGGCTCCTAATTTTCAGTTGATGTTTTATTGGCACCTGTTACATATTTTGTTCCTTTCTATGGGCTTCATAGGGGCTAGATTTCTATTCTTTGCGGGAAATCATTTTGGCTACAAAACAATCTTTGTACTATTTAACCATGCTTTTTGCTTGCCTTCCTACATTTTTTTAAGGGCTATGTATACTTCTGTACCTATTATGGTATGTAGACTCATATGCTATGTGTAAAGGTTTAGGACCTGATCCTGAAAGCAGGTACACACACAGACAGACTTTTAGTATAGAATAGAACCTCATTCAGCATCTCTTGATTAACTTCTGTGTTCTCCATAAATTCAGGGGTTGCAAATGCAATCCGCTTACATGAGATACAAATAAAGGGAGGAGAAATTCTTTGCTCTCTCTCCTCCACTGCATGTCTGTGCACACCCAACATAGCCCTTAGCATACATGCAAAAGACACTTTCCCAGATGGCCATTTTGGTTGGATAAAATGGGGGTGCCAATATACCTAATGAACTTTTGCCTTACTGTTTAGAAACATTACTGCAAGTACTCCACTGAAACAGTGCTCCAGACTTCATATTGAGAATAGTGCTGTCAGTGAAAGTGCTACCAATGAACAAAATAGGATTTGTCACTGGAAGCTGTCTAACTGTTTTTATAGATTTGAAATGAAGCTCACTGTGCACAGAAGCCAAAGATGTGATAAATACAGAATCACATCATTTTAATAAATTTATTCATGCATGAGCTTTCGTGGGAGAAAATTCTTCTTCGTCAGACGCTTTGAAGATGGGGAACTTACTTACTGCATCTGACAAAGTGGGATTTTCTCCCACGAAAGCTCATGCAATAAATAAATTTGTTAGTCTTTTCAAAAGTGCCACAGGACTCCTTGTTTGTTTTGCTGAGCTAGACTAATATGGCTACCCCTTTGGAACTTATCATTTTAATACATACCATCCAAAAAGCCTCCATTGGTCTTCAATATTCATCACTACCTGTTAAATGCAGAATTACTTTGTTTTCCAGTTCTTGGGAAAAAATAAAAAAAATAATAAATAAACAAAACTTTGCCTTTGTGGGGTCTTTTTTTTCTGCATGCTTTTTCTGCTTTTGTTGGTTGCATTGATCCCCTTTGTGCAGTAAGCTCTAGGGAAGATGCTCTCCTACAGTGTTCTATAAAATGATGACAGTTGCAATATCATCCAGGACTTAATGGGAGACACAACTTGTTGAACTTTGGTTTCACTTAAGTCGTTGCCAACATCTGGCCTCATCTGTATTACTAATTACTTAAATTTACACAATTTTATCACACTTTTCTGCTATGAAACTATCACTTTGAAATCTACAACGCTGAGATGGGAAAAAAAAGTTTGAAAATATCAGTGTTGGAAAACAGCTGTGTGTGTAGTGAATCTGATGGACTTCTATGTCTGAAGGTCAGTGATCTCTTATGCCATATTAACTTGCAATATGAATTATGTGGTTAACACTTGTATTGATTTTGATTTTTTTTAAACATGATATAAAACATGTATATGTTATATATGCATGACAACAGGTGTCCTGAAGTTACAGTGGCCAGAAGCAAATAAATATCCTAAAACAGGTACTGAATTCACTCTTGATTTTAAATATTTGCCAAACTAGCGTATAGGTGGCACTTAAACCCAAGGTGACACTTAAACCTGGAAATTTGACAGACGATTTGAAAGCATTTATGGATAGAAATGCTTAGTCATCCATTTATAGAAAGTATCATAGCTCTAAAAATTTCAATGCAGCATGCTCTCTCCACAGTAACATGCATCTAATCCTGCTTTATCTCATCAACATTTCTATACAGTACAGAGAACCACATACGTAGTGATGCATCTTGAAAATGTGATGATGGGCTGATTTTAATATATAAATGTTTTGAATAATTTTATATTTTTCTTTCAGTGTTACAGAATATTTTATAATTAGGACTAATGATGAGTTATTGTCTGTTTTCTTCATTTAAATTGAGTATTGGGCTAAGTTTCAAATAGTTTCACATCACAGTATTTCAAAAATTCTTACATCATTTTTGTGATCATGTATGCAAATCAAATGGACTATTGCCATCTGAATACATGACTAGCACTTAACAAACCTTTTAGCTTTTATATTAAAATCTACTTAGTTGTATTTAGAGGTGCTGCTGCAGTTTAAAAAACAAACAAACAAACAAACAAAAAAACCCTCAGGAGCAGGGCCCCATTTTGCTAGGAATATATTTGAAGCAATGACTCCTGGTCTAAAGAGCTAGTGATATGCTTAATAATGTACATCATTAAGCTTCAAAATCAATTTTAGATAGAATCCTTGTTTCTCTCCTCTGTTTTTAAAACTCATGTTCCTGCTCTCATAAGAAGCATAAACAAAGGTATATAATACAACTGCACTATGATGGAAAAGTTCTTCTGAGGCCTTCCCCAAACATGGCAAAGTTTTTGTCAGCTGAAAGGTATTTAAAAATGGGATTGATTTTTTGTTTGGGTTTTGAATTTATATGCTCACCATCCTCTACCGAATTAAATAAATGACTGTGGAAATAGAATATATAGTAATATAAAACTGGTGGGGGGACAAAAATAATAACAGCAATTTTGTATATCATCAGTGAATGGCAGTACCATGCTGGATAACATTATGACCATAAAACTAAAGTGTACCTTTTCAGCTACTTATTTTCAGAGTAACTCCTAAAAATTTTGAGTAAGTTGGAAATTAATGTTATTTATTTGTAAAGAAATAACTAGTTATCTTTTTGTTTAAAGTATATAAAAATGAAATGGGAATTTTCAGAATGAATAAGAGTAATTTGTTGTGATTAAATTACAATGGAATTAGAAATTGTAACTGGATAATGTTTTGCCACTAAGCAATCAATATCTCAACAAAACAGACATTTATGGAAAATAAATATGCAAATGACAAATGCTTATTTTCAAAGTAGTAAATGACTTTCTAGGTTTGATTCATGTGCCCTGCTCACTGAAAACCACACATTCCGAGACAGAATGGAAGACCATTCACAGGAAATCATAGGTACTTGGCTAGAATTAAACATCTTAAGGTTGGCTTCTTGGTCACTGAAAAAAAAATGAAGCTGCCTGAAACATTTCCACCACTTCCACTTAAATTTTTAACTGAAAACTTGAGATCAGTCTCATGTGCAAACTTCAACCTATGATTGCAAATATAGTCACAAATATGGACTGACGTTCATACATCTGGGGAGCCTTCAATGTTCCCCCTCAGCTATTCCCTTTATCCCCACCCCCACCCCAAACAGCCATCCCTACACCTATAAGTCTCTGGACTTCCTTCTTAATTTACATGACTTCAGAGGGACCCAGTATCTCCATTCTGGAACTGAGTGACTCTAGTAGGAGTCTTTAGGTCTTCACTCTTCAGGAAGCACAGAACAGCAGACAAACGAAAAAATCAATGCAAACTTACAGAAATTGGTGTACACAGATTATCACCCAAATTATTGTGCAAGAAATGGGACTCTGGACAATTCACACAGATTTAACTGCAGTAGAAAGGACATGGTGAAAATAATTATAACTTAACTCAACAACAGAACCATTTCATCCATACATTTTATTTGTGTGGTCACATCCAAAAATCCGTTCAAAAGAAACTCACACTAAATATAGCATCTGTGCCCCTTCCTACCACTTGATGAAAGTAAGCTATCTAAAAAAGTAGCTCATGAAAGTTTAGCATAATTGATGGCTATGTCAAACTAGCTATGTTCTTATGGCCCTAATTCGGGCAAATATATTTATGCCCATGCTGAAGTTCGTTTCTATTCAGGGAATCGTTCAAGCATGTGCTCCAGTCCCACTGACCTCAGTGAGCGTGTGCTCAAAATTAACTCTGTCCTTAAGTGCTTTACTGAATTAGAGCCTACATTGGTGCATATCATGATAATATTTATGCATGACCTAATTAGTGCCTGCTGAATCATCATGTTGTAGATGATGGCTGCTTTGAGTGCAAACTTATGCCTGTGGAGCAGGACCTCAGAGGTACTACTACCAATGATTCCTGACAAAGGTTTTAATAGGGTTACTTAATATTCTGATAGATATGATCTGAGTGACAGTAGAGCCATCGTTGGAGTAACTCATCCATAAAAAGACTATACTTTACCCTACCATACTAGTGCTATAAAAATGCAGTTTTTAATTTAATTTAGAAGAACTTGCATTTCAGGACGGTTGATCACTGTTTTTAGTTAAAAGTCAATCTTACACTTGTATAAGTGTGAAGGATCAGGTCAATATGAGAACAACAAACTTTTATGAATAATTTCAAGTGCACATTGAGTAGATTATTATGTAGTACATGATTATTTATTTCAATGAATTGAAAAGGTGCAAGGCAGGAGGTCTGAATTCAGGAGCTTGTTATCGTTTCACAACTTATGGTGAACACACCTGAAGTTCATGCTGGATTAGAAATAGTTAAAATATTGTTTGAATTGTTGTATTGTTAATATTGTTGTATTGATAATATTGCTGGAACAAGTAATGTCTATATTCATGCCCTTTTTGTGTCTACCCTGCAACCCTGTAATTTTCAAACAAACAAGTTTCATTAGAATGACTATGGACAAGAAAGTGACTTTTGTGTTCAAATGCTCAGGTATTCACCAAAAGCAAATTTATCACTGAATAATTAACCAAGAGATTTGAGAATTTTGAGCAGCAACTTTTACACCTTTGTACAGTTATTGGATAAGTCATTTAATAAGGGACTAGAAACACACTATGTAATTAGTACAGAGTAAATATGAATATACACAATGCATTGTTGCAAAAACAATCTGCAAACTAAAAATTATGCATTAAGGAAATGTATGTCTTTACTCATTTTCTTATGTCTGTTGAACCTTTATAAAATGGAAATTCTCAGGCCAGATTTGCCTCTAATATTATTGGCATGAAATTCCTTGATGGCACAGAACCAGAACTTTCTCCATCATCACCCTTTATTCTCCTTAACATAAGGGGCATAAATAGGTCTGACTTGGGAGACAGGATGTGTCTGGAGCTCTGTTTTGCTTTGCTGATAGCTGTATAACACAATGGCCCCCAAATAACTGAGCCAGTTGGCCTAGTTAAGGTAACATAAGTGAAAATCTGCCTCAAAATCAGGAATCACAGTTGACTTCTCTGTATATCTTCAGCTTCTTCCAGTGGATTCAGGATCCATCAGAGATTCTGGGTCAAGGCAGGATCCAGTATGTTTTGGGGAAAAAAATTGAAATTAATACCAACCAAAAATATTCCTTACAGATGCATGCTATTTTTCAACTGCTTCACTAACTTCTGGTGCCTCAATGGGGGAATAATATAAATTGCTCACTGGTCATTGAAAAACTAAGAGTGATATAGAGACCTTCCTTGATTTTTTTAATGCTAGCATTTGGTGTTTGGAAAAATCAATGGCATATGTCTAGGATATCAGTAAATGACTCATTGGTATGATATTCTCTGCTACTTTTTGGGAAGAATGTGCTTGATACCTAAAAGACAAAGAATACTTTTATATAAAAGTGAGGGAATGACTTTGCCTTGATTTAATCTCCAGCTGCCCAGATAATATATTGTATTAAAGTAAATGCTATTTTTAAACTCATTTTTACTCTCTCCTATTAAAAAAGAATCCCTTGAAAGTGAAATTGAAATGTTTCTTTACTGATTTTTTTTCTTCTAGTAGATGTACACTGCTTTGCTAATGTAAGTTTGCTTGTTGCAGCTAGCACTGACTTCCTTTCTTCCTTTTTTCTAAAAGAACTGAATGACATTGAAGTACATGTTTTCAGGAACAAAACTGTATTGTATTTTCAAAGGTATATAACAAAAAGAAAAGATATGTCACATTTTTGGGCTATCAACATTGTCAGTGTGTCTTTTAATACCCATTTAAGGCCTATGACTACTTAATAACTTTATTATTATGGGGCTACCTATATATATAAAGTTAAGCATGCACTTAACTGTTTGTGGATTGGGGTCTATGAACCTGATTCTGTCACCCTTAATCACATAAGTGGTACTTTATTACTTACCATTTCTGTGTTCGAAATTCTGATCCCATAAAGCCAATGGCAAAATCACTATTGTCATCAATGGGGCCAGGATTTCATGTTAAAATCAATGGGATTACACAGATGTTTAAAATTAGGACCTTGTCTAATTATTACTTTCACAGGTTAACAAGCTTTGTGGATGGGGGGAAGCAGTAGATGTGATATATCTGAATGTTGGTAAGTCTTTCAGTATTGTCTCATATGACTCTCAAACAAATTAGAGAAATATAGGACTACATGAAAATATGATAAGATGGGTGCACAATTGGCTGCAGAACTGTGCCTAGAAAGTTATTATCAATGGTACCCCGTTAAGATGAAAGGCCAGGTTAACTGAAGTCCCTCAGATATCTCTCCTGGGTCTGATTCTATTCAGTATCTTCATAAATTATTTGGATAATGGCATAGAGAGGACAGTTATAAATTCTGCAAATGGTACTACACTGGAAGGGTTTGCTTTTAAAGATAGGATTAGAATTCAAAATGATCTTGACAAACTGGAGAAATGGTCTGAATTAAATAGGATGAAGTTCACTAAAGACAAAAAGTATGACAGTTATGAGGGAATAATCAATTGCACAAATACAAAATGGGGAAAAAAACTGCTTATTAAGGAATATTTATTCATGCCTTAGGGTAGGGAACTGGACTCAATGACCCATTCTGGTCCCTTGCAGTCCTACATTTCTATGATTTGATTAATGGAGGCCAAAATGAGTAACTGTGTCAGAATTAGATCCTAGAATAGCAAACATTTACTTTCCTTTAAGCTTTTTCTCATGCAGACCCATTTGTTTTAACTTGGTATCAAATAGATAGGAGATTCAATCTCTGGCAGGCAATCACAAAGTTCTATTAATTTATTATTTATTTTAATTATTTGATCAAAAGGAAGTTACAAGAGAAGTCTATTTTTATAACTATATCTTACTCTACACCTGGAGTAGAGAATAAGCAACTCTAATTGAATTAATATATAAACAAAAATAAGAATAAATATTTTCTTCATTTGAGATTGTTTGATCTCCTTGTTATTTAGCTTTTACTAGTGTTTTAGTTGGAAAAGCGAGGAGATCAGTATAAAATGTGATATGGAGTTATTTAGTGTTTCTGTTTTTAACATAGGCTCTCTAAGGTAATAATTTTATTTAAATTGATCTACAGGTAATGGTGTAAAGCTTGAAAAATACTAATTACCATGCCTACCTCTGAAATTATAGCTTCTTTCAATTATACCTCTATTTTGTGGTAAAGTTATTTCAATTTTGGAGTGAGAAGAATACATATATTTTCTTTGTTTTTTCAAAATACCTGTTTTACCTAGTCTGTGTTTTTAGTTGATACTTGAAGTTCTTTGCTTGTATGTTAAACTCCTGGAATGAAAATATTGGGTTTAAACTTTCTAAATTATAGTCATAAGGTGCTATTTTTTTAAAAAATTCACAAGTCAAAAAGTGAGGAAAAAGCAAGAGAGATCTCTATATCTTCAGATAGGATACTAGACATTTTTAACACAATATCACTTTAGGAAACATTCTTTAGATTATCCAGAAATATTGTAATTATAAGGCAAATATTATTTTTCTACACTATATCAATAAATTCAGATTTTATTTTCCAGTAATAATTTGATGAACATATTTTATTAATCAGTTCTTTACCCTATAAGTCTTCTATATCAGTGACTCTCAATCCTTTCAGACTACTGTACCCCTTTCAGGAATCTGATTTGTTCTGCATACCCCCAAGTTTCACTTCACTTAAAACTTACTTGTTTATAAAATCGGACAGAAAAATGCAAGTGTCACAACTCACGATTATTGACAAATTGCTTACTTTCTCATTTTTATCATATAATTATAAAATAAATTAATTGGAATATAAATAATGTACTTACCTTTCAGTGTATAGTAGATAGAGTAGTGTAAACAAGTAATTGTCTATATGAAATTTTAGTTTGTATTGACTTCACTAGTACTTTTTGTGTCATCTGTATGTTGTCTGTAAAACTAGGCAAATATCTAAATGAGTTGATGTGCCTCACTGGAAAATCTCTGCATATCCACAGAAGTACACTTATCCCTGGTTGAGAACCACTATTTTATATTGTTAGTGCAAAAGGAAACAGGTTTACCTCTTAACTTTATGATCAGCTGCAAATACCTCCATTGGATTATATATGCAAATAACTGCTTCCAAGACTCAGTCTTACTCCACTGAAGTCAATTCAATATTTTTCATTGATTTCCATAAGGGCAGCCTTGGGTCTTAAAATTTAATTTTCACAAAATGGATTATCAAGGAGTGTTTCAAAATCTGCTCCTTAAAAAAATCAAACACATGAGAGTACAATAATAATGGTTGATATAACTTTGAGGTAGCAAAGATTCCTGCTGATCATACCTGGTGACTATATTACTGATATTCCAAAATACATATTTGGCAACTGGGGCTACTCTTGAGGACCTTCCAAAAGGCTGAGCTTGGTACTGTAGATGTTCCCAGACTCAGTCCAAGAGTGGTGGCCATGAACTTGGCATCGGTCTATCCTGAGCTCAATAATAAACTCAGCCTTTGGTAGTCTGAACATTTAAGTGAAAAACAGAACTAAACTTCAAAGCAAACACACATCTGCAGCACTTGAGGCTGAGGTTGGAACCCCAGCCTTGTCATTGGCCTATCACTCTGGAGCTTTTCTCTGTCCCTGTCTCTGTCTCTGTCTTACACTGCACAGGTCTAAGAAGCAGGCAAACATTCTTAACTAGCCACCTGGCTCTTGATTGGTGAGTATCTCCACCTGGCTTTTCAAGGTCTCTGGAGAACTGACTTGCTGGTAACTTGTTGGTAAATCTGAGTGGATTTTCCTTGAGCAGTGGTGTATGGGCACAGAGCAGGTCTTTTATACTTCATCACAACATGCTAAACTTTATTCTAGGGTCCTTCATGGTCTCAACTCAGTAAAGAAATTAAATATATTCTTAAACCCCATTAACATCAGTGTGATTACACACCAATACTAATTTCATTTGTCAGCTGAGTTATACCATTGAAAAAATGGAAGGAAAATAGTTACAAGCTCTTTATTTTGAAATGAAGGCTATATTTCATTAAAAGACAAATCAAGGTGATTTTCAGTTATCTTTGAGCAGAAAGGAAGTGTGAATGCAAGGGATAGCAGAGCACATCAGATGTGGGAATTCTCTATTACTGTTGCTGGATAAATATGCCCTTAATCTAAATACAGTATCTATCCAATTCTACTTAGGTTTGCTGATTACAAAGCCATCTGGGAAATAAAAATTCCTAACACATAGAGGTTCTGTATCCACTGATGCCTTAGCTTATGTTTTAATACCCATAGTACTAATTGGTCCCTCCATCAATGTGATGGACAGGAACATTTACTTCAGTCAATAGGGTAATGCAAGCACATCATCCACAAGTTGAGCATTGTGTTCTATGAACTTTCTTTCCAAGCTGAACTTCCTTCCGATTGCTAACATCTACTAATCATTCAATTTTGTAGTCTATTATTTTATTTCAGATGTAGGTACTCTAGGATCCTATATTCTTGCTACTATGACTGGAATTTATAATCAGCCCTCACTATTTGTTAGCTTGTGACTATTCTATTTATACACTTATTTGTACCCCTTATCAAGGTATCTTAGTAGATCAGTGCACCAATGTTAGGACAGATGGAGCATTCAACAAGTCTTGCCACCAAAAACAGAGGGCACATCAGACCTTACTCAGATGAAGAGTCTGACTCTCCTCAGCTGTTTTATGCTACTCCAGAGTTATAAAACTCTTTAAAAATGGTGCCTTTTTCACCTCTTTCATCAGGCTCTACACCACCCCATTCCTAGCCCCTGGCATAAGCAGCATATCTGAAGGAAAGGGTAATGACCAAAACATTTCTGTGTTCTGGCTATTTTTACTGCCAGGATGGAGCTACAGGCATAAGAAGTGACAAAGTCGGTCAGGCCTTTGGCTGATTCAAATTACATAATAGATAACATTGATCCTGAATCAGCTCCAGAATCTGGGGCTACTTAAGTGTTCCTCAACCTTCCTAAATTGATGGTGCGGGGAAAGGCTTGGACTTGGTTTACACTTAAAAGCTAGGTTGACATAGATATGGCACTAAGGGGTATGAAGAAAAAAACAGAAATGGCATAACTGTTGACCTAATTACCTGTGTAGATGCATCTATATTGAAAGAAGAGTGCTTCCATCAATGTAGCTCTCCTCATCTGTTCCTACAATGGTGGAAAAATCCCTTTCATTTGTATTGTTTGTATCTCCACTATATGCTGGCATGGTTTCATCAGCGTATAAAATATATATGATATTGTCTCCTTAGAGGAGACATACCCTCCGTTTCCTCCTCCACCCCAAACAATGCAGCAGGGCTGGTGCTGATGGAAATGCATGTTACACCTTTTCATATGGTATTGCTTAGGCTGCTTTGGCATGCTTCATGTGGCAGTGTTCATCTCGGAAAAACAGGCTGATTCACGGTTGCCCAGCAGTTGCGTAAAACAAGTGTAAAATGCTACCACTTTGATTTGATGCAGCATTTTACGCTCTCTTTGTAGTCTTTTCTCATTGGTAAAAATGGTGGCAAGAGGTTCCAGTTAATGAACCTAAAACATCATTGTCTCTGGAAGGTCACACTTGTACAGAGCCCTTTTCTGGATCTTATCTTCACTTTTCAGTATGTTGATAAATAGATTACCTATCCTTCCATAAAACCTCCAAAAGGACTTTATTACCACTCTCCCTTTACTCTGATATTGAGCAAATCCTCCAATTTTATTCTATTCTGTCTCTTACTGCTTTTCTTTCCACAGATCATTTATGTATAACATACTCTAAACTGGGCATAACATAATTTCATTAGCACTTCACTTCTTAACCTTTATCTTATCAACCCAATGTTTTTTAATCATTACTTTTTGATCTTTTGTTTTTAAGATTGTTTTGTTCCCAGTTATGAATTTCACCATTAATAATTCTTACAAGTTCTATGACCCTATCTTGAAATCCAAAGAGATTATATCTGCAACTTCATTCTGTCAGCCTCACCACTTATGATAAATCATTATATAATTCTGAGAATTCACATGATCAAACAAAAGCAGAAATGAAGAGCCCGAAATATTACTCAATCCTAAAGTTGTCGATGCTTTTTGTGATTTTGAAGATACGCATTACTAATATTTAAGTATCACTAAAAGAACACACATTTTTTCAAACTTTAATAATCAAATGGTATCTACTGTAGTATACCACATTCATTACTACATATTAATTGTGAATTGCTTGTTTACATTGTAATTAGAAAGAGAACCCATTCTGACCTTAAATTAAGACATATAATTTATCAAACAAATATTGTGCATATTGTGCATCTCTAAATAATTGAATATAGATATAATTTTAAAAATATTGAAAACAGATATTTTCTTATATATGACTATGTGAATATCCATGGTTAATCCTTTCGTATGTCTTACTTGAACATTATGAATGTGAACATATTGAACTTGACTTAACAAATGCCACCATGCCACAGTGTTCAATCTATGCAAATTTGAATTAAAAGAAAATATCACTTTGAGGCATATGTGTTCTATAAGTCCTACATGACTATGACTTATATGTCAGAATTTAATGTCTGCAACACTGCCACCTTCCTTGACATGTTCAGCGGTTGTTCTAATTTTCTACTTGCTTAACTGTACAACTCTGACTTCTAACAGTTTATTCAGAGCAGAAGTCTTACAATGTATAACATAGAATCTCATTTGCATTCTCATTGTGGCCCAGAAATATTTTACAGTTACAGTTGATGACATTTCATTATTTCTGTATTGTGCTGTCTTCCAGAAACCTGCCTTTTGGTATAGTCCCAAAATCTTCAAATGGAAATCTCCGGCTTAGCTATCTTTTGTGCATGTAAAATTTTCATACTGTAAGGTCATTTCATTACACCTTCTATGGAGGTAAAATGCCACATTTATTCTGCCATTAAAAAGACACTAATTATAATGTTAATGTAAGCTATGGAACCTTGCAGCAATTCAGCACTCTTTTAACTCAGAGATATTTTAATCAGTGAAGTCCTGTAGAAGGCTCTATTTATTATTAAAAATGAAGGGACTTTACACTGTCCTACTTCCATGCATACATCTCCTGTTGAGATCAAAGAAAGCTGAGTGCACAGACCTAGGGCAGAATATGACCCTCAGGAAGCATCGCTGTTTAATCCAAAGCTCCAACATCTGTTATAAACAAAAGGTTAAATCTCTTTTAAAAAGGTTAGGTCAATCCCTTTACAATCTCATTATATTTCAATATCAGCTGTGAAAAATAACTGCAATGACTGTAATAACTTTTTTTTAAAATTACACATAGTTTTTTTGTTCCGTAAAGACTAATGGGAAGAGATGATAGTGACATTTTTAGTGGGGCTTTATTAACATGAAGACAAGATATTAAATTATTATATTGGTACTGAAGGGCATTGAAAAATCACTTGACTATCGAACTAGAATCTTAACAATAAACATCAAGAGGGATATGGACAAGATCCAGCATTTGTTCTTTTCTAGCTCAGATGTCATGTTTCATTATGCGCTAAGTACTATGCAATGGTTCATCATACTTTGAAAACATGCTGATCATATCAAAAGAACAGTTGTTCTTGTTTTTATATGACCTCTATGATTGTATGATGATGTCTGCCTCAAAGGCTTGTTTGCCATGCCACCCTGCTCGTTGCTTGGCTCTGCATGCTTGTACTCCTCTGTAGTTGCCTAGCACATGCAACTGATGTTTTTGTTTTTTGTAGTGTACAGATATGATTTGCTATGAAAATTGGATGATATTTTACAATAAATAAAATAGCTTTAAAAATTGTTCTATGTTCTGTTCTATGTTATCTCCATATTTTCCTTCTTACACTGTTATCCTGAGGGCCTATGAACACAAAATCCTTATCTTGGCCATGGAAAAATTCCCCTAAATATAATGAATTTTCTGTTTGTCAAGTAAAACGGCTATGAATTTTCCTAAATAATTAGGAGGAAGAAATAATCTCTTGCTTTCAATCATATTTTCTTTTTGTCTTTGATGTCCCCATCTGGCATATTGAGGAGTGAAAAGAAGGCAAATAAACAGTTTGTTTCAAATAAGTGAGACACACACCCTGCCCTCAATTCTGAGAGTGCACAGGCTCCAAACGTGTCAGAACCAGTGGAGTTTCATTGTACAGAATGGGTGTGGCGTGGTAGCTGTGGTGACAATAATTTCAAAATGAAAAACAGACATTTTGGTGGCAATATTTTTAGGTTTGTACAATACTCATACCAAACACAAAAATAAAAACAATAAACAAGGGTACAAAACCAAAAAGTCACTGATGTCTCTACAAATAAAAGAAAGATTGTATTTAACGTTTTCCTTTCTTATGGCCAGGAAGCATTCACAACGATAAAGAACTTGTATGTAGTTCTATATAGCAAACTTGTTTTGTGCACAGGTGAGTCTTTCTAACTCCTTTTCCTGTATAATAAAAAGCATTTCCTTTTTCATAGCATCTTTCATCTGAAGAAAGAGCTTTATAAACAATCACCACATCCAGTTTGTAGTGTACAAGCAGAGGAAAAAAGTGATTACATGACTTGTCTAAAGTGACATATTGATTGAAAAGCAGATTCAGGCCTGGTCCACACTGCAGGGCTAAGCCAACAGGAGATACGCAATCTGTGTACCACGGAATGTGTATCTCCTGTCGACTTAGTTACTTTGACTTACTGTGCCGTCTTCACTCAGCTACGTTGACTGACAATGCTCCGCCATTGACGCAGCATTACTCCACTTGGAGGGGTGAAGTTACTGCCTTGACAGGAAGGCTCTTTCGGGATAGATTAAGCTGGGTCTACATTGGCCGCTCAATTGATCCTATTGCATTGGTCCGTGGGGATCAACACAGCATTTTCAGTATAGACAAGCCCTAAAGAATAGAACACAAGCATCTTGTCTCTATTTCTTCCGTGCTCTACACACGCAGTAATACTGCCTCAGTCTTAAACTGAAATGGTATATTAAGGTGCCCTAAACCTTAGGCCTAACAACCTCATTCACTAGTAAAATTCTTCATGTATACGCAGACCCAAGGTCTACAGCTTACAAGTGAAGAGATGGGTAGAAATATGGGAGGTAACGGTAGATTCAAGTTGGTGTTTGAATCTTAAGTAAGAATCTCATAACATTTCAATATGTGCTGTAGGGGCCTAAATTTTCAACCGTAGCTTTGAATTAACTAAGGTGTTTTCTTTTCCTGCTGAGATTAATTTACAGATTACTGACTAAAGGACAGTATTCTTTGGGGTAAATAATGTAACATTTTTTTTTTTTTTTAAATCTTTAAAAATATTTATTTGGTAGTGTAGAAAAAGACCCCAAAGAACTGTTATCTTGATAGATCATCATGGCTATGTAAAGGTTATAATCTGTTGTGTAAAGCTGCACAGCGTACAATATGAGTTATTAAATATAGACCACTGGGAATTTACTTGAGTTCTAAAAACAACCTCAAAATAAAATTAATAATCTGATTTAGAGCTGCAAAACTGTAGAGTTTAGGTTCAAACTGACTGACCCTGATTAAAAGAGATTCTAAAATCCTTCTACTTTATATTCTCAGAGGAAGAAAAATTATTAGTCAAAGGCATTCAATTGATCATTCCTTGAGCCTAATTGTGGCCTTAGGTCTATTCATATTTTTGTTATCTTTTCTTGGAAGTATGACAGTGGTAAGATAGTTCAGCACTATCCTCTACAATTGTAAGCGAATGGTTGATGTTAAAATAAAACAAAACAAAAATGTTTTGACAAGTATTAGTGACTGATTCCATGTTTGTCCTGGTGAGTAAAACAAAAGACAAAGGCCAACCCTCCTCAACAGATTTCAGAACCCACACTCCACCCTGAGTGAGAACATCTATATTCTTATTTTTCAAACTATAGTGTGAGCCCAAGTCAGTTGGCTGTCCTTGCAGGAGGGGAGGGGGCAAACGGGGTGATCGCCCCAGTCCCCATGGTTACATGGGCCCCACGTTGTCCCGCTCCCAGCGGGGCAGTGCAGGGCCCGCGCCACGCCCCCTCCTCGCCCCTGGCCACGCTTCATCCTGCTACCCGTTGTCTTCAGCAGCAAGCCGAAGGCAGTGGGGCCGGTTGAGAGTGCTTCACCTGGCCGTTGGGTTGGCTGGCCTTCCCCACCCCCATGATGGAGCAGCTGGCCGGCTAACCGGCCCACAGGGGCAAGGCAGATGCGTAGGGTCGTGGCCATGCCAGGCTCCTGGCAGTGACCGAGCAACAGCGGCAGCCTTAGGTCCCCGGATGTGGCTGGGGTGCCAGCAGCCTCAGCCAGAGCCAGATTCTGGGGGCGGCCTGGAGTCCCCGGCAGCCTTGGCCAGCTCCTGTCCAGGGCCAGCTCCCAGCTGGAGCCTTGGCTGGGGCCAGCACCATCTGTGGCCACCCGGACCAGCTCTCAGCGGCTGCCTCGGGGCCGCGGCTAGGGCCAACTGGGCTCCCACCAGCGGGTGGCCTCATACCCCAGGCCGGGCTGGCTACCATTAGTGGGCGGCCTTGTGCTCCGGACCGGGGCTGGCTCCCAGTCCCTGGGGGGGGGGAAGGAACGGACGGACGGGGGTGTGTGACCAGGGTCCCTGTGGGGGGAGTGGGCCGGCCTGCTGCCAGGCTCTTCTCCAGCATAGGGGTGCGGAGGCCCTGCCTAGGCCGATTGGCCCTAGACTCTGATCCCCCCAAGGGATGGTCCTGTTGACCAGGTTCTGAGACTCACTGCTGAGGGTCTTTTTGAAAGGTAGGTGTACCTAAAATTTCAGAAAGTTCATCTCTAAAGCTAACAGAAAAGAGCAGGATGCTTTCTCATTCCCTAAACTGTTTTCCCCTTTGTTCTGCCTTTCCTTCTTTCTTTGAGGGGCCAATTCAACTCCCACTCACATCAAATAATTGATTGCAGTGGGAGTTAAATTGAAGTCAGAGTATGAACACTTAAGCATCTCTCTGCAGTCTTTCCTTTACTTATCACATTAACAAATGAGGAAGTTCACATCTGAAGAGGACCTTTTTCTGTAGCAGTGACTACTATCTTGAGAATGTATCATGATAGCCATCAGGTTTTCCCATAAATACATACAGGAGGTATTTGAATAAGAAAAGCAGTGGTCTTGCTACTAATATAACATCTTTTCTAGACCGCTATTGCAGACTATAATTGTGAACTTATTCCAGTTCTTCCTGAAGACCAATTTTGTTGACATGCTTACAAGAAATGAGTCAGGCACTTATTTTATTTTCATTTAAAAACATATGTACAGATATTCCACTTCACTATATTGTGGACTAGCCATTACTGAGTGATCACATTATCTTGGTTCCTGATCTCTCCCCACACACCCTCCAGTACTTCCCCCAGTAGGCTTCTTACTTTCCTTGCTGTGTTTTCTCTGAAATGGAATTAAGCAATTAATGGCAGGGATTATGGTTTCTTAATTAAACTGAGGCACTTTGCATCATTTTGGGTGCTGTAGAAAATAATAGTTATGGCAAGAAGATGCTATTGGCTTGCATTATGGGTCATTGAGGTTCCTTTGTTTTCCAGCTTCTGGGTTACAATATATCAAGTATATTACTTTTAATCTAAATAATCAAAGAGGGAAAATACTGGTATTGAGAGGAAAAAGAGACATAGTAGCTCTTCTGAGCAGTATGCAGTGAACCACACCTCCACTAGTATTAACCTACCTCTGCTATTTAGGAAATGACAAAGAAGAACTACTTCTTCTGGCTACTTTAGGGATAAATCTTCAATCTAAGTCCCCTTGCTTAAAAGGACGTAACAAAATTTGTACTCTTTTCTTAAATCTGTGCCAGGAATCAAGCCAGGAGGCAGCTGGGGAAAAGTATTGATGGATGTTATACTTGAACTTTCAGAAAGACTTTGACAATGTCCCTCACCAAAAGCTTTTAAGCATAGTAAACAGTCATGGGATTAGAGGGAAGGTCCACTCATGAATAAGTAATCAGTTCAAAGATAGAGAAAAAAAGGTAGAAATACATGGCCTGTTTTCATAGTGGAGAGAGGTAGATAACAGGGTGGTATTCAACATATTCATAAATAATCTGAAAAAAGGGAAAAATAGTGAAGTGGAAAAGGTTGCAAGTAATACAAAATTATTCAAGAAAGTTAAGTCTAAAGCTGATTGCAAAGAGTACAAAAGGATCTCACAAAACTGGCTGACTGGACAACAAAATGGCGGATGAAATGTTCTTATGTTCCCAAGTTTTACAGTAAAGTAGATATAGATATAAATACTGTTCTCATTCTAATCATTTATTCCATCAATTTTACTGAAGAAAATGGCTGTCTGTGATTCCTTACCAATCTTGCATCAAAAAGGATGCTGTTGCTGTTGCTTCCACAAACTGAACATGGGAAGGCACGGTTCCCTTGTAACACCTTTGATGTGAAGAAGAGTTCAAATAATTTCTTAAATGTTCCATGAGAAACAAGTACAAAGTATGTAGGGGGTATTATTCCCATTTTAAATATGAGTAAACAGAGATACAACTCACCTAATATCATACAGTGAATCAGTTGTGGGACTGACAAGTAGTTTTGTCTTGTCGTGCTGTAGTATAATAGCTACCAAGGGCTGCTTCTTTCTATCTGCAATCCAGAGTGTAATACGCGTATGGCTGTACATTTTGAACCTTAGATTTAGTATTCATTGGTGCATTTCTTCATATTAGACTTTCACAATATGCTGGTTTTAATGTCCTCTTTAAATTTAGGAAAATATCATTATATACAAGGCAAATTACAGAATTATGTGTAAAAACATAGTATGTGCATGACTTGCATTCTGCGTCTTTCACTGCTCACATATTCCAACCACCCTTTCCAATTAAACTGGAAATGGAAAAGTTTAGTTTGTATTATTTTGCAGTATTTTACCTAAATTAGTAGGTTTTACAAATAGAAACAAGTTTGGATTCATTATTCCTCTTCCTTGTGGAGTCTGGTGTAATACATGATCAAAAAAGTTTTCATTGAAGTGTTGACAGTGCTTTATATTAGCTGTTCATAAAGCCTTTGCGGTTATTATACAAAAAGAAACGACAAATGACAGCTGGTGTCAACACTAAACAGCTTAGGGCAAACTATTTTCTCAGTACCTATGTAATTTAATTGAAATGCAATATTTCATGAATATTAGAAAGTGAGGCTTTATTAAAAATGGCAAGGGAAAGTGAATGCATGACTGTTTAGAGTAACAAGCAGCACAAATTTATTCATTCAATACATCAATGAATTATTTAAAACTCAGCTTAAGAGCAAGGTCACAGAATAATTTTGGCAAGTACACACTTTTGCATGATGCATTTCCATAATTCCCCTGCATCTATAAAGTTAATCATTGCTTTGGCATATAAGCCTTCTTATAGTGAATGAGTCCAGTTAAAGGCTTTGAATTAAAATTTAAGAATAAACCAGACTATTGAAACTACATACAGAACAAACAATTGGTGTAATTTAGAATGGATATGTAGTCAATTGCATTATCAATCCATGCAAATAGTTCATGTGCTGATATCACATCTTTACATTTAATATAAATTTATGTATAGAAACTCATGGTTGACCTGGAAAGAATTCATTAAATTTGCAAAATTAAATCTGTTGTCCTAAATCTTCTCAAGAGGAGGAACTTTGTGTTTTAAAGAGTGAGAACTAACTAAGCAAATTCCTGACCCCTTTGGGAAGGAAAATGTTGAGTGTTTGGTTGTTGGAAGCATTCCAGGAAATTTGAGCTGAATTTAGAAAATGGAAATAGGAGCTTAGTTTTCTTAGAACTATACTGAGTCATAAACACTCCAGAAGACTGCTAAAAATATTCCATGCTCAATAGATATGTGTTTTAGTGGATTTTTACTCATATCATATGAATAAAATATACTGAATGCTGCTTCATATGACTTAAATAACACGATTGTCTCTGATCCAGTATACATATTATCTCTTAAAGTGAAATCCTGGCCCCCCAGATATCAATGGGGGTGCATCTACACTTACAAATTAAGTCGATTTAAAGAGGCTTAAGTCGATTTAATTTACTCCGCATCTACACTGGGCTTTCCTTAATTCGACTTAAACTGCTCCTTAAGTTGAATTAAGGAAAAGTCAGTTCAAATTAATAACATCTTGTTTTAATTCGAACTAATGCTTAAATCGACTTTATTAAGTCGACTTAAGCCAGTGGAGACGTGGAGTAGTGCCTAGTTGGACCTTTTTAAGTCAACTTAAAACATTGTCGACTTAATAAGGCCAAGAAGGGGCCACATCTACACTTGAAAAGTTAAGTCGACTTTTGTTAAGTCGACTTAATAAAGTCGACTTTAAGTCGACCTTATTAAGTCGTCTTCATAAAGTCGACGTAACTTTTCAAGTGTAGACATAGCCTGGGAGTTTTGCTGTCAATGTCAATGTGGTCAAGACTTCATGACATATTGCTGTGTCTCTGCATTATTAGAGGTTGTGAGGTGGGGAAGGGTAACACACACACACACACACACACACACACACACACAACTTCAGGGTACTTTAGATTGTAGTAATTCTGTGAAAGATGGCTGGTTTAAACAGATTGAGTTGTTAGATGCTATTTCAGATGCTTTAAATACCATAGGGTATTCTTACTTGAAACATTACCTTGTTGAGCTGCCATGGATATTGCAACAGTGGAACTTGCATACTGATGAATAAACCTCAAAAGGGGCGTGGAAAGGACCAGCTCTTGGTAAAAGTCATACATTAGGTACTATGATACTCTTTGCTGCCATTTGTTTCTAAGGAACAATTTGCCAGTGAGGATGTTTGGAGTACACTGCATATTGATCAGTCACCCTGTGCATTCCTACAAAGGAGGGCTACAGTAATCCTCAGATAAGGAGAAATGGCTTAACCACACTTTCAAACAGGAAGATGATTGATATTTGAAAGATAGGATTGGGCTAGTTTATTTTCATATAGTTAGTCTATCCCTGATACTGTTTAGTTTAGTTTGATCCATATTAGTCTGAAATAGAATTAATTGTGCTGAGATATTATTTTGAGCCTGCAGTGCCAAGTGATTTTTATTCTTTTAATTACATACATCATGTTCTATAAACTTTCTTTTCAATTATTTTTCTTTAGAACATTTTCCATACATGAGAGTGCTACTGAAACTATAATTTCAAATAGAAAATTTTAATTTTGCACACTCGTTTGGTGACATGGGTAGAATTCCAAGAATATGTGATACTTTCTAAAATAATTTTGAAATAGGTGAGGGTACGTTGGTGTGCTTTCAAGAATTTCCTTCTCTTTCTTTAAATCATTTTATAATATAAATAGCATTTGATAAGTTATTCCTGAGCATGCTTATAGTTGATGCATGCATGGATGCCATGCATATACTATAGGTATCATATATAATTGCTACATGAGGATCCAGTGCAATTGCTTTGTAAATCCTTTTGGGATTTCCTTACTATAAAAACAAATTTGATTTTATTCTCTTCTTACCAGACTTTTCACTACCTATCAATGCATTATTACTTCTTAGTAATTAGTTTTTATGTAGGTTGAATTAACACCATTACTTTTTCTGAGCTGCAAGGAAATTATCCTTCAAAAATATCAGAAACACAAATGTGTCTCTCAGGCTCCATGACTGAACTTGTGAAATACAACCTCCATCTATCTATCTATTGCAGTGAGCCCAGATAACTTCAGTTAAGGAGTTTATAAATAAAAATGATTATGAATTAGCAAAGCACATACTATTAATAACTTTACTGCATATACTTCCATGTTCTCAGATACAGTCATATTCAGACATGTACTATTAGAATAATTTATTTACCCATTTATCACCACTTCCCAACTGTCCAGTACTGTTATCTAGGTGCAGTGGTCATATCAAGTAATCTATTTATGGTCCTCTCGTTTGCTTGGCTTTTTACCCATGTGCAATGAATATATAAATTGGATTTTTTTAAAACTTGCTTATGAAAACTCAAATTGATACTTTAAAATAAAGATCATCTTTTCCAAATGCCATGGAACAAAAATTAGGTCATTCTAAATCCACCTTAATCTGTATTACATAGTCTGCCATGTTGGATGACTTTACACAAATATTATTTAGAACTTTATGAGAGGACAGAAAACATCTTTTGTTTGCCTTTAGCTTAATAGTTTGTTGCTGACTTTCTCTTTTCATTTAGCTGTAAGTACAAAGAAGCTGTCACTCTGATGTGACATTTTGACTCCAGATGTTAAAAAAAACAAACAACCCAGTAAATGATGCCTTCCCTACATAAAAAATTCTCTGCTATCTCAAGCTATCTGATGTCTCCAGGTAGAGGCTATTTTAACTCTATTGCTGCCAATGGGAAATATATACAAAAAAACAAATTTCTGACAATGATGAGTATGTAGGGATTGTAATACCTGCTTGGTGGTCCTCCTTACTCAAAAGTATTCCAAGCACAACATAGAGGAGGTCAAAATAATCAGTAAACATGTTTTATCATTCCAGAAATACCATTTGACTGTATTTACAGGAGTGAATCTTATTCTTTTTCCAATTGGTTCGATTTCATGCTCTTGAAAGTACTTGTTGATGTAGTTCAAGAATGACAATATTATATGATGATGTCAGGCAGACAAGATGCCTATTCTGCCTGTCCAATCACTAAAGACTAAAGGAATACAATCCTTGCTGAAGTAATTGTATATTTTTATGGGGTTTTTTTTATTTTATTTTTTGCTTTGCTTCAAAAAAGATCCACAAACACTTCACAAACTGTGGTCCAGACTCTTATCTACATTTTTCATGGTAACAGATCTTCAGCTTATATACCCATGTCGATGGAACCTCCTTAGTCAGAATCACAACTTTGCTCAATGAAAGTTGCAGTCTGTTGCCTGGGTGGCACTGTTTTTCTTCCTTTCCAGATTCATGATCTGTTAGAGCTGGGTTGTCCCACCCATAGGCCAGCCCAGCAGCAGTAACCCCTCCCCTCAAACCCCATGCTGGCTGGGTGGGCAGGTGCAGCAGGACCGGCTTCAGCCTTTCAAAAGCCATCCGGGTGCTGCAGTAGCCCTTTTGCCCTGAGCTAGAAGGGAGGAGAAATAGACCCTCCTCTTCAGACCCATGATGGCCAGGTATAGCAGCAACTACCCCATGCCTGAGCTGGCTCCAGTAGCCCCTCCCCTCCAACCCCAGAATCTCAAGCCAGGAGGTAGAGGACTAGCCCCTTTGAGCTCACTGGCCAACTGAGTGGAGAAAAAAAATTGCATCATGGCCCCTCTTATGAAAAGGTTTGACACCCCTGTGTTAGAGCAATGGGATGGAGATAAGATGGGTAAGGAAGAAGAGTGAATAGACAGGAAACAGTGGAGTTAGCATCTGCTGGTGCTGCAGATTTGAACTTTAGTTTTTAAGGTTAATACAGCCTAAATAATATACTATTACTATTAAATAAAATAATATACTATTTTTTTTTCAAAACAACTCTCCCTCTGTTTGTCCTAAGGCAGCTGCATCCACATCACTGATAGCATGGCTCTGATAAAGGACTGCTGAGCACTACAAGAAATAGGGGCGTATCTATAGTGTAAGGTCAGTGTAATGGTCTTTGACCTTGTGAGGAACACTGGGATCTTCTAGGTTTGGGGACAGACTCCATGGCCATTTTTGTAGAGGGGAAGAATGTTCACTTCACTCTTAATGGGGGAAGATCATTACAACGATCCTTAACAGTGAAATCTCAATATTTTTTCCAAAAGGAAAAATATATATATAGGTTTTATCCATGCTGCTATCTTTGGGACAGGTAGCAGTAATCAGCTGGTGAACAATATACTGCACAATGTTATTGGGAGGGGGAAGACTGGTCAAGGGCATTGGGGAAAAACCTTATACATTCTAATGGGAGAATCTCAATGTAAATGTAGATTACTCAAGACCTTGAAGTTTACCATCTCATCTGAGGATGCACACACACAAAACTGTAAGGAACTTGTTCTGCTTAAAAAAAAAATAAAAATGACTTGACCGTGAGGAATCTGAACCTGTGATTTCAGAATATGCAAACATTATATGGTTCTCAGGATATTAATATTTCAGACATGATGCTTAGGATGTATTGGCTTGTGTGTACATGGTCAAAAACTTACTCATTTACATAAGTAAAAGTAAGCATGGTTTCATAACAATATAGATATGAGTGGGCGTATGTGTGGGGTTTTTTTTTGTTTGTTTGTTTTTGTTTTTTGTTATATTCCATGAAATAGTCTGAACTTTCTCAACTCAACCTTTTCTCAAGCATACAACAGAGTGATCTTATTTTGAGAGCAAAAACACCAATAACAGAAACAGAACCCTAGGCAGGATAAATGAAAAGATGTTTGCTTTGTAAAGTTTTGGTGAAGTTTTGCCTTGAATGAGTTAAGGCAGAATGAGAAGGGGGATAACTAACCTCACAGGACACAACTGAGAGAAATCAGGTGGCTAAGCAATCCCCTGAGTATGGTAGACAGCCCAGCTGGGGATGAAGGAGCTAGGTTGAATTTATAGAACCAGGAAATTAGCAGCAGAGGGCATTATTGGGGAGACCTGATGTCATTCCTTGAGAGAAAGGAAGAGTGCCTAGAGGCTCTAGGGACACATAACGTACAATTATTCCCTGGGAGGAGTTAGGATGCTGGCAAACCCAAAGAGGGAGGGATGACAGATGATAAGGAAAGGGCTAAGAGAAAAGCAGCAAAGTCTATAAAGGGGCAGACTGTGGCTGCTGATCAGAGGGTCCCTGAGCCAGAGCCTGAAGAAGAGGGTGATTCCAGGTTCTCCTGCCAGCCACTGAATGGCACTTCACAGCACTGAATGGAAAGACTGCCTGCAATTGCCAAAGGAAGATTTTAGTGCTTAGGAAGGGGAAAATGTTTATATTGACCTGGCCAGAGGATTGAGTCACAGAGAGGTAGCAGCTGCTCATGGAGCAAGAGATGTGCTGCAGACCCAATGAGAGAAGTGAAAAGATGGTGTACAACCATCTGAAGAGGTGTTGATCTTGTGAGCTATTCCTCAAAGTGACCAGGAGGAGATGCCAGTCTAGTGTTGAGTAGAACATTTCATCACACAGCTCTCAGTGTTTTGAACATATCATTTTCAGAGACTGTGATATATAGGCTATCTAAATAACAAGCATTTCCATGCATATGTGACTCAAATAATGTGAGAAGAAAAAATGTTCATATCATAGAAAAACAGAAGTTTACATTGGTCAGATAAGGGACTGGCCCCTATTTCAAACTGGTTTCGGTTTTGCTTGTACCTCAAAGGCACTGACTTATAAAACCTTGACCCTAATGAGTTTTATATGGACAGGATTCTGTACAGTGACTATCAGAATATGACAGTGGCACCCCTTCAATCAGCAAGATTGGGAGATTGTCACTAGAGTAAATTGCTTCCTGCCCTAGGCATACAAATCTTCCTCGGCACTCCTAGGGTATGTCTACAGTAGAAAAAGTTAAGTTGACTTTGTTAAGTTGACTTAATAAGGTTGACTTAAAGTTGACCTTATTAAGTCGACTTAACAAAGTGGACTAAGTCGACTTAAAGTTAAGCCAACTTTATCCACTTTGTTAAGTTGACTTAACTGCCCTTAAGTCAACTTAATAAAGTCGACTTAAGGGTTACTCCCGGTAAACACCATCCTTACATCGACTTAAGGAGTCGACTTAAGGCTTAAGTTGTCCTAATGGGCAGTTGTTATAAAGTCGACTTAAACTTTCATTAAGTCGACTTAAGAATTTTTTTAAGTCAACTTAATGAAAGATAGGTGTAGACATGGAGTAATTTAAGTTGACTTAAGGGTCCTTAAGTCGACCTAAATTGCTAATGTAGACATACCCCTAGAATCTGACCTTGGATCTCTATTAGGCATGGCTTTTTCTACTGCTAGATCATGAGTCTAGCCACAAACCTTCCCTTTACTCTCACTAAACCAAATGAAAGATCAGCCCTTGAAACATCTCCTACATTATATAAAGGCATGACACTATAAAGACTAAAAAGTAGGAGAATCTAGTTAATATACTCTTTAATGCGAGTGGAGTTACTTGGATTAATTACCCTTAATGCTAATGAGGTTGTGTAAATCTCCTCTTATCAATATGAAAATATTAACAAGATACTTGTGAGCACTCTCAGCTGATATTTGTAGGACCTTGATATGTATTTTTTTTTCAATTTACAGTTACTCTGAGTCTATGGCTATTAGGCAATATACTACATTGAGACAAGCTTTAGAGAGTTAAATTTTATAGAGTTATGTAAAAAACGACCTCTCAGTTTGCTGGCCAGATTGACCCCACATGGACCTTTTTTGTTTGTAATTTTTTTCCATTGGAAAACAAACTGGAAACATGTCAGTTTCAGGTTGAATGAAACATTTTGTTTGACCTGGAATCTTTTGCTTAGTGTGTGGACATTTTTTATTAAAAGTCTGGAAAAGCCACTCACAGAATTAAAGGAGAGGAATAAGTGGTGTCCCCCTTGTAAACAATAGCTTTGTTGTTGGAGAACTCTCACATGATGTGGTGAATTGGGTTTGTTGGGCAGGCGAGCTGCCACCCCTACTCCCTACTCCCCTCCTTCCCTGCCACTCCCCTTTTTCTCTCTCCACTTATTTCAAAGATTGTTTTGTAGTATTTCTGTTTGCTTTTCCCCATCCCTTGTGCCCAGAATGTGTGAGAAAGTGTGGACGAGTTACTATTTAGTATAAATGCAAGAAACTGCAAGGCTTGTAAAAATCCAGCTGCCTGCTGTTGTGAGAACACTTTGAGAATCTACTGATAAAAAGTATAAAGTTACCAGAGTTGCAGAGCAGCACTGTCTGGGACAGCCAATCACAAAAAGCAGAGCTGCCTTGGGCAGCCAGCCCAAGCATTGGCCTTGAGAAGGAAGTTTTCTGCTTTAAGACCTTTTTGACCTGGTAGATGTATAACTTTTTGCCTGCCTGAAGATCCAGAGTAATCCAGTATGACCACGACCTCCCAAGACCCTACCGCCCCCGGAGCTCAGACCCTGCGGACCCACTCCTGTGTCCACCTTGGCATCAGTTCCATTGATGTCATGCTCCCAGTGATTCATACTGGGCTTTTATTAAGTCGACTTAAGCATTTCCTTAAGTCAACTTAATGCTCCCAGTGATTCCCTGGCGGAGGTATGAGTGAATCAGTGTGCATGCCCCCACCCTCCCTAAACAGTCAAATTGCTGTCTAATAAAGCACCCACTTCTTTGATCCTTTGTTTGCTGGCCTTTAATGCATGTTGGAACCCAATGCCCCTCCAATATGGTTCACATCCTCTTCATGCCTGATTCGGAGCATGGAGTTGAATTTGGGTCTCCCACTTTGCAATCAAGTGCACGAGTCACTGGCTTATATAGTATTCTGGGGACAGATTTCTCTCAATCTCTTATTTTAGCTCTTCCACATTGTATAAATATTTATTGGGTGGGAGGGAGAGTGTGTGGCTGACTGATTCACTTATCTGGGCTGGAGGGATTCCAGTCCCTGATCCAATGAATATTTAATTAGTTATACAGAGTGGAACAGTTTCTATAGGAGAAAGTGAGACCCCCATCCCAGAAAGCTCCATAGGCAAATGACCAGGTTAATCCCCTTCCATGTGATGGATCCAAATTCAAGTACTTATTCTGAAGTAGGCAGGGTGGGAACTTGAACCTGTCTCTGCAATCCCAGGTGAGTGCTCTAACCATCAGACTAGTGGATATAAAAGGCACACTTCCTCCTTTTTCTTGGTTTTGTGAATGGCATCTCAGTCTCCTTGAGAATCTACACTAGGAAAAATCTTCTTTAGGCCAAAATAATTTGGCAAATTGTTCTGAATCTGTGAATATTTTTGACTGATCTACAACTGCAATTTTCAGCAAATAAACTATTAGTCAAATTGATTTCATCCAACTTTAAAATTTTAAGGTATAATATTTATAAAGAAAAGAGCAACCACCAACTTGCATAGTAAGAAAACAAAACAAAAACAGTAACAAAAATCATGATCTTTCTCACCTTTTAGAAAAACTGAACACATTTTTCTAGTCCTTCCATTCTGTCCAATGAAAGGATCAAAGAAAAATAATGAACATTTGTCTTACAGTTTAACTATTCCTTTGTCTATAAGGCAATACTTCATTAGACATTGTACCCTGTTCTATCAGTTCCATTACAAATTACAACTTGAAGCCTGGGGTTGTCTAATGGTTTCTGTATTTCTATCAGCTTAGGTAGTACTCTGACTCCATAATAAACCAATGGAGTTTCAAATCCAAAATCCTCATTAGTATAAACTACAGCTACGCAGCAGAATGTGAGTGTCGTGTTAAGCTAATTACAGTACTCTGTAGAATTGTTTTCTTTTACTATTTTGTTTGAGAAAGGAGAATGCTTCCAAAGTCGAGGCAACTTCACCTGTAACCTTGAATTTTTTTCCTAAAAAATCATTTTGTCCAGAGCATTATAAATTTATGCTGCCTAATGTACTGTAGATGAGTCAGCATGATATTTGTGTGTATTGTATACATCAATAAAGATAGCATTCTATCCAGCGGTTTAAAAACAAAACAAATCAACTTCCCCAAAGGATTTCAGGATGTGGGGAAAAAGTCTATTAGCTGACTTCATTAAAAGAAAAATGTGGTACAATTCTGCCTGTTATGAAGTTGCATTTAAACTAATGAATTAGAAATTGCGGTGTACATTCATTTTGCTAAAGTGGGTCCCATTAAGTTTAGATGCTTTGGGGGGATCAAGTGCAATACATGACATAGGTGTAGTGTTAACAAACAATTTCTTCTGTCTTTGAAACAATTTTGAACATTTTGTCTCCCATGAGTGTATCATTAATAATGGACATTTTTGTGGGGAAATCCACTCTTCAAAGCCCCACCTGAAAAGCTGGGCTGGGCTGGGGTGTGCTTTGAAGAAGATGTCATGCTCCAAGACGGTATGGAGCAGCTCTTGAGCTACCCTGCAGCTATTTCTGTAGTTATGAGACTCCAGGAACCTTCATGGCCCCAACCAACTTTCACTTAGGGTGCATCTACACTGGCAATGTAGGTTGACTTAAGGACACTTAAGTCGACTTACACAAAGCCGTGTCCATACTGGGCTTTTATTAAATCGACTTAAGCATTTCCTTAAGTCAATAACATCACCTCTGAAGGTCGACTTGAGCCTTAAGTTGACTTCAAGCCAGTGTGGACAGGGAATAGCACTAAGTCGAACTTATTAAGTTGACTTAAAGCCTATTGTTAAGTCGACTTAAGAAGGTCGACTTAAGTTGACTTAAAATGTAGCCACTCTGTTAAGTTGACTTAACAAGGTCCACTTTAAGTCGACTTAAAGTCAACCTTGTGAAGTCCACTTAACAAAGTCAATTTAACTTTACAAGTGTAGACATAGCCTTAGAGAGGAAGGGGATATGGCTCATAGGATTTGTAAAGAATTTGTTCCTCTGAGCCACTGATGACCCAGTCCCACCTGACTCTTGAATACATGAAAGCAGGGAGCCCAAGGCATTAAGTTTCTCCTCTCAAACTTTATCCGTTCCCTTTGAAGGAGTAATTCAATGACACTTGTTCAGCTAACAAAGGATTTGTCAGAGGCGCCGAGGCAAAGAAAGATATTTCCCCCCTTTTGGTTTAATTGTTGCAGGGCTTTTAACCTGGCTTCCCATTTTATGCCTATAAATTTGTGAAGAAAAATAACTGTGTATCTCATTCGTGAAGAAAGAAACTGACAATCCTCATTTGGGCCATCAGATCATTATTTTCAAGCACAAATCAGAGAGACAAAGATGGAGGCAGCTCTTTTAAAATTAGCATTAAAATAAGTTCTCACAACAGAGGAAACATTTCAAGTTTGAGTATTTCTTCTAGATGCAATGTCAACATATTGGAAAATACATTCATACCTATCTTGGAAATGACAAGAACAGTTTTTGCCAATTCTGTTTCAAAGGATTTTTTGTTTGATGTTCTGATGGTAGTTTAACAGGGTAGAACCTGTTGTACTGAAGCATAAATCAAAACCATGAAAACGGATCTGTGAGCAACCACATGGTCAGTGTGTGTGTGTGTGTGTGTGTGTGTGTGTGTGTGTGTGTGTGTGTGCTCTTACCCACTTTGGTCTAGAATGATTGATCCTGAGAATTTGCTTGAAGCATCTATCAATTTCAGTTTTCCAGTCAGCTGGAGAAGTCAACTGTATTCTGTTTCCTTGAATGAGTCTGGTGGATTGACTGAATTCATGGTTGATTAAGTACTAAGGAAACTGCTTTTCTCACCCCCAAAACTAAACTGAGGATGTAGGGAGTGTACTTTGACTCTAGTGTAAATACACAGGATTAATATACCGATGCCCGTGTCTAAATATTTGCTGAAATCAAAATCTAAATATGATTGACTGGCCTGGCTACTATCTAAAATGCTCAGGGATATATTCTGAAAACACTGCATGGGAGATTCATGCACATACACAGGTATGCATGGATTAAGGTTTTGTGTAGGAAAGAGTAGTGTCACCTGCAGTCACCTGCAGTCATCTGTCACCTGCAGTCAATGCATACTTAATCCTATGTAACAATCTGTTGTCATTTAAAGAGATTATTTGTGACTTTTCCGACTGTTTTGCGATTAGATAAAGGTTTCTGACTCTCAGTTTTATTCTCTCAGGATCCTCAGAGAGGAGGAGGTTTTCATTTAGTACACAACACTCAGACATTGATTTCCTCTGATTTACCTATAGCATATGAGATATCTTAATGACTATTAATGATTAGCAAAATCAGTTAAATAGAGATGATAATATCATGGAAGGGACAAATAATATTTTGTATCCATTCCATACCACATATATGGTTCTCGATTAAATTATACAGGACAGTCAAAGAATGTTTAGTAAGTTAATTTTTTTCTGTATAATTTTTGTAGGATTTTTCCCTAAAGTGAGCTAACAGTACATAGAATGCAAATTAAAAATGTAGTGCCTTAAGTTATATATTTATTAAGTGTTTCTGAATTCTACAGATGTTTGTATTTATGCTTCTCAGATTATGGGTTATACAAAAAGGTGGTTGATTGAAAAAGCAATTTCTATCTTGTGGCAAATTCTAGTATTGTGGTATTTGTTTTCATTAGTAATCAAAATGAACTATAGAAATACCAAATATTTTGTAGTATGAAATGTTCTGAACATTTTTTATTTTGGAATGTTGAAATGTTTCATTGTGACATTATTGATCAAAGCAAAACATTGACATTTCGGAATCAAAATGTGGTGTTTCAATTTGTTGATTTGAAACATTCATTTTTGGGTTGTGGAGATGTTATTCTCTGAATCTGTTTGAATTGACACAGCACTTTATGAGAATTGTTATTCCAGGTTATGCTTCCATTTTCCGTTTTTGACCTTGCTCCTCTCAGAATTATGCTTACAGTGAGGCACTGTGGTCTTTTAGCCACCACAGTATGTCATGGGATTTTAATGGGGGCAAGAGGGACCTACAACTCCAACTCCTATGAGCGGTCACCTCTGCTCGAGTGAATGCAGATTAATGAGATTCAAAACAAAATATTTTGTTTTGAATTGTTTTCAAGTCAAAAAACCAAACAAAATGCTTTGATTTAATTTTCTCAAAGGAAAATTCTGCTGAAATCTGTCTAAGATAAATAGATTCCAATCAAATCTCACTTTCCAAATGTTTCATTCAAAATGTTTCAACTGCCTATTCCCTAATGTTTTGTTGTATGCTTGTTCACCTATGTTTTATGACATTACAGTAGCAGATAATCATTTTTGATATATTTATGAAGTTTTCTGGGTTCATGAATGATTTCATAACTAGCATGAATTTTTTAGAATTCCTGTGAATAATGAATAGCATAAACCCATGTACAGTGAACCCAACTTAACTCTTTTATTCACAAAAATATTTACATTTCAGAGCCTTTGCTATTTGATCTTCTCTAATTCTAAATGTCTTTTTTTATAGCTGAGTGGTATTTTTCCTTGATGTAAATATACAGTTCAAATACATGCATCATTACTGCTCTACAGAAATGTGTAAGAGAGAAACAGTGCTTTAGTCAAAAATGAATCTGCTCTTTTTTATGCTGTCCTATGCAAAATGTGTTTACAATTAGTATATGTGATGGGGCGGTTGCCCCTCACTGGCCTTTATAGTGTTAAGAAGGGCCAAGGAGCAGCAGCCAGTATAAGTGTGGTGCTGTAGAGACCAGGAGCTCAGTTAGCCTTGGGGTGCTCAGAGGGAAAAGTAGTCCCTCTGGCTGGCTGACTGAGGAAGTCAGCACTCTGGGGAGTTCCCTGTGCACCACTGAAAGCAGACCAGGAGACTGGGAAGTCCGAAAGGCACAGAAGGCAGCAAAGGTCCAGGGAGCGGTATAATTGTCTTTGGTGGAATAGTCTGTAAGAATCTGTTTTTGTGTTAGAAGTGTAACAGCTTTTTATTGAGAGATCCAGTCAAGTTGGAATCTTCTTTTCTTTGTTTCACTCCACTCTCAACAATATAGTGAGTGCCAAGATGTTCAGCCAATGAAATGTGAGAAAGAAACTCTGTCATAGTACCCTATGTCCCTGGTAGTAGCTTCTGAAAGAGGAATGTTGTGGGGGCACTAATGTGGGGATAGTAATTAGAAAGAGTAGTGCTAAATCAACCATCTAGCACAACCTGTCACTTCCTGGTTTGCCATAACAAACTTCATTACTGGCATTTAGCAAGACAGGAATAGTAACCTCTGTGCTGAAATTTCCTCTCTTCTCAGCTTCAGCAGGAAATGATGGGGGTGCATCCCTCTTCTGGCATATGCACTTGAGCAAGAAGGGTGGGGGTTGCTGTTTTCAATTAAAACAAAGAGAATGCAGATGTTTTAGCCCTCCTAAAATTTCTGCACCTGCTTGGCCTAGCACACTGAGATAGGAGAGGAATTTCTATAGTAACTGTTCTTGCCAATCCCTGCTTTTGGTTAGGAAAAATAGAGGCAGCCGAGGGTGCCTGAATTCAGCAGGAGTGCACCATGACAATAGGAGGGAGAGTCTGGTGATCACTTCTGCTGGTGGTGGTGGTTGCCATGTATACATCGAAGAAAGGAGATTGTGCCATATAAACTTCAAATGCAGACCATAATTTCTCAAACTGAAGGCAAACATTTCCTAATAGTATAATAGGTCAACCACATCTACCATAGGTAACCCAATCAAAGGGCTTTGTGGAAAGGTACAGACAAAGCTGAGTTTATTTCATTGGCCAGTGCGCCAGCTTACAAACCAGAGAGAAAAACCTTGGAAAAAGAATTAGTCAGGCAACAAAATCAGAAGAAAACATTAAAAAGACTGAAAATAATCTCAGGCTCCCTGAGGCAACAATTACCTTTAAAAAAAAAAAAGTGTTTGTGGACGGGTGGATAGAATGATGAGATAAATGGTTAAATTAATATAATTATGAAGCAAGCCTTAGAAGATTGTCAAGGTTTTAAACTTATTTTTCTTTGAAGTTGAATTTTAAACTGACCATAAACCAGTATAAACAGTCAGCACAGTAAAAGGAAGATATGATATATAAGATTTATAAAAATATTAATAAAATAAAATGATGGGAAGAATAAGGAGAAAAGGACAGGGAACATGTGCAGGAAAATGGTAAGAATGACACTAGGGAAAAAAAAAGAAAATCACAAGAAGTGTAAAAATACTTATGCATTAAACAGAATGATAATAAATATCTAAACTCGGACCACCTTCTATTGGTGAGATATAAAGTTTTGAGCTTACACAGATTTCTTCTTCCCTACTTTATATTTGAGAACTGAGGTACCCAAGAATTTAGTGAAAAAGTCAGATACCAGTAGTGAACTGTAGCAAAGATGGGTTCCTGCCTAGTGTCATAGGGCCAGATTTTTAAAAGTATTTTAAAATGTTATTTTCCTAAGCACCTCGGCACTCCCATGGGAGTTAGATGACTAAGTGCTTTGAAATTCCACTTAGACAGCTAAATAGCTTTAGAAAAGGGACATAACCACTTGTCTGTCTTTCTCTATCATATCATGTATGCATGAACAGCTTAGTTCATGACCTGAAGTAAAAACGCTGTTTCATATTTGTAAAAATATCCAGACCATATTCAATAATTGGGGAAATTAATTAATTTAGAAGTTAATATTTTTCCATGACACCATTGTGTAGGTCAATGTTTTGGCCTAACCATCTTTACAGTTTCATTTTAAGAACAGTTGATAAGAAAGCATTTTAGTTTCAATTAAAAAAAAATAGACACTAGCAAAATATGGAATAAAACACAAGAGTTGCTAGTACTTCTCATTCTCTTCCCCTGAAAAAAAAGCCCTTACTTTTTAAAAGGCTGCCACGAATTATCCTCAAATAAAAATGGTTTTGCTCCACCCCTTTTTAGCAAGCCCATCTAGACTAAGGGGAATGCATAATTTTAGAATTGATTGGAACATCAGAACTTACAGAAAACCATGGGATTTATTAAATTTTGTGTTAAAAGTTTAGCTCTCTAGAAGTATTGTTTAGAAAATAGCACTGTAGGCCTTGGGCCTCAAATTGCCGGCTCTCAGGTACAGTCCCTGTGAAATCAATAGATCTGCTCATGGAAATTGAGTCGTCTCATGTAGATCCAGTTTAAGGATTGGGCCTTGAACATTTAAATATAAAACACCTGTGGTGGTAATGCTTCTTTGAAGAATATATTGAGGTTAAAAATACCGTTAGTGTGATTCTTAACAAGTATGTTAAAATTAGTGGTCTTTAAAATGAAGCTAATGCCAAGTTTAGATGAAAGGACTTTAGAGATGTGCCAAGAGATTCTAATCAGAATAAAGGCTAAGTAAATCAGCCCTGAGAGCTGAAAACAAAGAAAGCTTTCCTGCTTTTTCCCTTTTATCCAGGGAACAACTGGCACATGTATTCCCTTCATAACATACAACTGATCCAAGTCAGGATGTCATGATATGATACTGCATACCTTGTCAAATTGAAAAATTCATACTTCATAATGAATTCATCAGATGTTTTTTAAAAGTCTTTCAACATAATTAGAAAATATATAGCAGATGAAATAAGGATGGAAAGCTATTCTCACTGCATAACTCTCCATAGAAAATCTTGATATTTTGACAATGTTTGAGAATTTGAGTCATAAGCAACATAGAAATTGTCATCCCCACATTCTTTATTGAAGCAGTTACAATAACCTGTTACCCATTACTATGTCAGAAAATAATCTCTTTAATTATTTGAAGAATAGGAAAAATTATATCTTGGCATTTTATTTTATCATTGCTAGTCCAAATGGGGCTTGGTACAGCATCAAGAAAAATGTAAGAACATTAAAAAAAAAACAAAAAAGAGTGGCCAATTTCTTACTACACTGTATTCAAAGGAGTGAGTAAGGAAAGTGTAAAATGAAAATATATTCCTATGTGAACAGTATCATATATTAAGGATGAACAAGCAACATGGAATGAGCTACAAAAGTTTGCTCCAATGTCATCAATTTAATAAATATTACGAGAAATTATGCTTCAGTAGATCATGTCACAGTAATATGAAAATATTGAGATAATATCTTATGAGTATAATCCTGAGAATATTTTAGGAAATATTAGCATGTAGGGAGTCCATAATCACTTTCACACCATTGGAAAGTACATCGTCTTTATGATTCCCATTCTCAGTTTCTTCTATTGATTAATTTGAATGCTTTACACGAAAATAAGTCCTCTATGAAACCCCTAAAAGATTCTCTCTCTCCTTTTTACAGACATGGAAATCTGAGGCACTGAGAGACAAAGTGTCACACAAACTTATGGTTGAGATAGGAATGAGAGGTCAGGGAACAGCCCCTGGCCCCAGTCCACATGCTTTTTACAACTCCAGCAATGAAAACCAGGTGGAAGCTGGCATAATGGTTGAGAAATTCCCTATCAGAAGGGGGTCTTCCAGTAGCATAGAGCCAGTGAAGCTCTACTTCACCACACAAACCCAGAAGGTGGGATATGACTGCAACACTGCTATTTTTTGAGAATTCCTGGTTGCCAAAAATAACTGTGGAAAGTGATCAGTCTATTCCAAAAAGGTTTTCCAGAACCACATTGGTGCGAGGATATAGAGGATATATCCTCTCGCTAAATTACACCATGCTCAGAAGCTCCCAGGTTTTGGTCCCAGATCTTCTGCATCCAGTTTCTGTTCTTTAGCCACGAGACATTTCTTTCTCCAACTTTATCTTTACTTTTCCTTCCACTTTATTTTCCTATGTGGGCTTTTTATGTATTCCTGTTGTATTCAGTTACATTGCTTGAGTGGTGTCTCTGTGCTTTGTTACTTATAAAGCACTTTAACACTTAGTATTCATAAGATAAACAAGTAGCTATAATTCCCAGTCTAAATTTAAAAATATCATTGAAATAAATCAGTGAATTTATTTCTGGCCATAGTGGTAGTTCTTAGTTCTCTGCTGGGAGGGTATTGTATGTGGTGACTGTTGTTGTTCTGCATAGCTGTTATGGTGATAAGCACTCAAAAATCATTACATAAATCAATCTTCCTATAATGCGATCCCACTGGTATAAAAAGAGTTTATGTAACTATGCTTTGCTAAACCACAAAATGTGTTTATTGTTTTATTTAGAAATCACTGGTCATAAAATTCAGATTTCATGAAAAGCTCGGTGTTTTATTCCTTAATAATGCAATGCAGAACCATAAATAGATCTGAAAGATCTACATGAAGCTCTCTTTTGTGTCTACCAAATCAAAAAGGAGGAGGCCAAAACTATGCCAAACTTTTTTGTTGATTTTGTTTTTTTCTCCAAACTAAATGTGCATATCTGGTAGTGAAAATCATGTGCATGGTGGGACTGAAAGTCATGAAAAATCAGATTTACAGTTTTGCTTTCATCTTACAAAAACCTATACTGTTTGATCCCATATCACTCAGTTTTTAAGTGTAAACCAACTGAAGTTCTTCAACTATCTAGGCTCAATAGCTTCCACTACTCCTCTCCTCAGATTAGATTTTTGTGTATTTCAGTATAAATGCTGCAGTGAGAAAAACTTTGACAGGTGCTATGTTCTGAACTGTTACTGTATTCTAAATCTGATAACTTTTTAAATTAATCTGAAAGATTCCACTCTATTGGAAAAAGAGTTCTCAAGAGCCCGAGATGTGTATTTCATAATTTTATTGGGAGTGGCTGTTTGCCTACATTATGATTTTTCTGGTGGTTACTGCTATCTAACAATTTAGAATAAAGAATGGTAAAGGATTTGAATAAATAATAAAATAGGAGAATGGGTGAAAAAGCTGAAGGTCAGTATCTGAATATAATCAGTTTCATCATAATGTGCATAGCTATTCATTTACTGCCACAGATTGATGCTAGAAGTCTGCATTTCTAATTTATTCTCTTATGTTGGCAAATTACCTGTCATGCCATAAGTAACATAAGAGGAAACAGGCTCTAATGTGATAATTTTATAATGATGAGTGAAATGGTGATTTGAAGAACCTGCATATATCAAAATGTATGGATTTGCAAATTGTGGAAGAGAAAATGAAGAATTAAACCTAGTCTTCTATAATGTTTTAAGCCAAACATATCACCTTATGAATTCATAATGTAAAGGGTTATTTGCAACAGGTACAGTATTTCTAAAAGTGATAACACTCTTTCTGCACTGAAAATTTCAATAACATTTTACTGTTGAAACACTAATCAACAAATTGTACCTTATTACCATAACAATACATTAAACTCTGTCTTTTAATAGTGCAGAAAATGTTTTCCATGCCTTTCCATGACATTTTGAAATCTAGAAAACAATATTTTTGTTGTTAAGCAAAGATGAAATAAAATGTTTTAATGGATTCCTTGGTCTGGCAATAATAACAATATAAGCAAAGAGTGTGCCACAGAGAACATAATCTATCAATAAAGTCCAAAGCCCTGGTCAAAAACATAATGCAAAATGTAAAATGCATAATTGATTGTGAACTAGCTACTCTTACTCTGAAAATAAAATGGTCTTTAAAAGGTCTTCAAAATGGAAGCCAAAATTAAACTACAGAATTGACTAGATGGGAGACTATGACACAGACCATTATGCTATTATGAACCATTAGACTAATCTTGAAATATTTAATATAGGTACTTAGATTTCTGTAAAGCTTTTTTGCAGCCTTGTTCTAAAAGTTCTTTGCTTGCTATAGATCCTTTCACCTATTACCTACATGTTTTATAATCTGAGGCTTTAAATATGACCTTTTTTAGTTTCCAATGAATGAATAAACCATTGTGACATGAAAATGAATTGATGACTAGATGCTGGGTGAATCAGTGCGTGTGTTTGTTTTCTGAGTCAGATTCTCATTTGCAACATATGAGCAGTATAAGATTGCTGGGAAATGAAGTGCCTTTGGTATATGGGGGCTGTCATATGGTACAGAGCTTCCATACGTGACTCCTGTGCCTTCGAATCCAGATTGACTCTAGAATATGTGGGTCTGGCCAGCGCATACTGCATTCTAATTGTGCTCAGCTCCTGAGGGGCCATAGTCAGCTAGCATAAGTGAAAGATGCCTCAAGGTATTCTAACCTTACAAATCTGTTTGCAGAATCAGAGTTGTAATAAATTTCATGTTACCCCTTTATAGAACCTAATAACATGTGCTTGACTAAAGCATATTTTCCAGAAAGACAATCCAGTATTTGAAGATATGAGAATTTGAAAATGTCCCTTACTAGCTTATTCCAGTGACTAATTACCCTTACTGTTAAAAACGTGTGCGTCATTTCTACTTTGAATTTGTCTGGCTACAGCTTCCAGCGATTGGTTCCTGGTCCTTTCTGCACTAAATTAAAAAGCTCATTAGTACATAGCATTTTCCCTCTGTGATGGAATTTGAATGTGAAAATCATATCTCATTTTTATTTTTGGTAAATTGATTGAGCTCTTTAAATCTCTCACTGTAAAGCATTTTTTTAGCCCTCAAATAATGTTTGTCACTTTTGTGTGAATTCTCTCATTTTTTTCAATTTCCTTTTGTAAAATGTGGACACTAGTGCTGCGTTTACACTGGTAAATCAAGTCGACTTAAGCTTGGCTTAAGTCGACTTAATGTGCCCTGCATCTACACTACACTTTGCTTAAGTCGACTTAAGCAGCTTGCTTAAGTCGACTTAAGGAAAATAAAGTCGACTTAATGAAAATTAAGTTGACTTTACTAAACCACCTTTCTAATCGACCTAAGGCTTAATTTGACTTTCTAAAGTCGAATTAAGCCAGTGTAGCCCTGGGGTAGCCCTAAGTCGACTTAGGGCTACCCCAGGACTACACCAATGCCCTCCCTGCCGGGGGGGGGTCACAGGGGGAGCCTGGCATGCCCCCCAAAGGGCAGGGCATGTGGGCACAGAGTGACACTGTCTGGATTTAAGGAAGCATGAATGCTATAATCCATAGGAACTATGTCATGTTTGGTATCAATAGAAAGGTAGTAATTTGCTGGGAATGATTATATAGTTTATGTCTAGGAATTCTATTTTGATTAGAAGTTAAGAATTTGATGTTATATCTATACTTTAACTTGTGTCCTTCTGGAGAAATGTCTTAGACGGGAGGGTGTGAACAACCATTGTCTCCTTAATGTTTAGGAATTTTCCAGGTAGAATGGTCCCAGGGAGTAAACTGATGACCCATTAAGGATACAATGGTTGTATTCTTTATGTCCTCAATGGCTCATCAGGATACTCCCTGGGGCCATATCACCTGGCAAATTCCTGAACGTTAAGGAGACAATGGTTGTTCACACCCTCCTGTCTAAGACATTTCTCCAGAAGGACACAAGTTAAAGTATGGATATAACATCAAATTCTTAACTTCTAATCAAAATAGAATTCCTAGACATAAACTATATAATCTTTCCCAGCAAATTACTACCTTTCTATTGATACCAAACATGACATAGTTCCTATGGATTATAGAATTTATGAGATATCCATAGAAAATAATATCATAAATGCTTCCCTAAATCCAAACAGTGTCACAGACAGGGCTCTGCCCTGCCAGGGTCCCTGTCCCCCTTTGCCCCATTGTACACAGGGGGTGCTCCCCCCCCGCCACTGTGGACCTGCCCAAGGTCACCCTAGCCCCACAAAGTCGACCTAGAGCATCCAGTGTGGACGCTCTAGGTCGACTTTGTAAGTTCCCCTTTAAGTTAACTTTAATTTTAAGTGTAGACACACTAAATCGACTTAACTACGTCAACTTAAAGTCAACTTAGTTAAGTCGACTTAGTTAAAGTCAACTTAAAAGTGCAAGTGTAGACATAGGCTAGGATTGGAGGCAATATTCCATATTGGTTTCATGCCTTATATAGTGGTAAAACCACTTCCGTATTCTTACTCACTACTCCTTTATTTATGTATCCAAAGAGTTTAAGTCAGTTTCACTGCAGGATTGTCCTGGGGAGTGCATGTTCAGTTTCTTGTCCACTACAATCCCTAAATATTTTTTCAGAGTTGTAAGGTACAGTCTCTGATTTTGTATTCTTTGTTCTAGATGGAAATGCAGCCAGATGCATAACTTTTACAATGCATTTTTTTGAATCGGGCCACCTGACCAACATAGTTCTTTATAAATATCTGGTACTCCTTATTACTCACCGTTCTGCCAATCTGTATTAACTGCAGTGATTTTATATTTACTTCCAGATAACTGATGCAAATTTTGTATAGTGGCAGGCCTAGAAATATTCCCAGAAGAACTCCACTAGAAACACCCTATTTAATGATTCCTCGCTGACAACTACTTTGGGATCTGTAAGCCATGTTTTAATCCATTTAATGTGTGTTTTACTGATATTGTATGATAGGTTTTTTAAAATCAGAATGCTGTATGTTATTAAATGAAATGCTGATAAAAATCTATCCTTCCATCCATATAGTTACCTTTATAAACTATGTATGCAATTTCCTCAAATAATGAAATCAGGTTTATTTGACAAGACTGATTTTCCGTAAAACCATGTTGACTGGCATCAATTATATTGCTATCATTTAATTCTTTATGTATTGAATACTGTATTGAACTCCATTATTTTGGTTGGGACTGCTGTCACACTAAAGGACCTATAGGTATCTGGGTCACTCCACTTGCCCTTTCTGAATATTGACAAGTTCTAAAGGGGTAGCCGTGTTAGTCTGTATACAGCAAAAAAACGAGAGTCCTGTGGCACCGTAAAGACTAACAAATTTCTTGGGTCATAAGCTTTCGTGGGCTTCAACCCACTTCGTCAGATGCAACTGACTCTTTCTTTCTTTCTTTCTTTCTTTCTTTCTTTCTTTCTTTCTTTCT
>ML685796.1:15123290-15174931 GCA_007922175.1 Pelusios castaneus
TGTGTGTGTGTGTGTGTGTGTGTGTGTGTGTGTGTGTGTGTGTGTGTTGCAATGCCCCTGCTTGAAGGTTACTGGACCTTACATGGGAGACTTGGGAACAGATCCCATCCTGAGCCCAGAGACTCCTCTAATATGTGCTGCAATTGCAGGAATGAGAGGTGCAGGTCAGGGACACACTGTGGTGGACAAAAAATGGGAAGGGCCACAGGCACCATGCTGGAAACAGAAAGGCAGGACAGGAACAGGAATTATAAAGCTCAGTTGGGAGAAAGCCACCAATATAAAAGAATGTCCCTGGCCCACCTCTGGAGTGGGAACCAATAGAAGACTCCAGCTGCGCAGCGGACTCACTCTACCCACCTGAGTTGCCCGATAACTCAGATGCCAGTGAGTTACTGGGACTACAACTGGTGATTTTCCCTGGAGAAGCAGATGATGGCCCCTTGATGCAGGTAAACCACTAGGATAGTGAAGGAAGTAGCCCAGGAGTAACCAAATACAGTTTGGCTCTCCTCCTGACTGAGTACCGGTTGGTATGTTTCGGCTGGATGCTCCATCACTGTTAGGGCCCTGGGATGGAACTCAGTGGAGTAAGGTGGGGATGGCAGACTTCCCTCACTAGGCCAGGAGGACTGTGTTCAGTGCTTATCCGGCCTGTGAGGCCCTAGTCTGTGTTCAGTGCTACCTTGGCCTATGAGCTCCTTGACTGCTTGGTTGCCCTGTGTTTCCTGAGGACCTGGGGCTATAGACTGCTTAGTTGCCCTGACCTGAGCCTCCCTACATGGGTGTGACAATGAGGAACGGCCATGTGCACCTACAGAGGGAAAATGCACATATGGTGGACTATTTGGTCCAGCTGTCTCAGCACCCACACAAATCAACAGAGCTCTCTTAAAACAGCCTCGCTGAACACAGACGAATACAATCAGCATGCAGTAACTCACATCATCACCCTGAAGTCTAGAATGTCTGTTGAGTCAGTGTGAAAAGATGGAAACAGCTTCAAACATTGTTGAAAGTTCTTTTTGAGTAGAATATCACAAGGTAAAGTCATCACTGCACCCTGTTTTTTTAAAGTTTTCAGCCATTTTTGGCTATCTTACTCATGTTCTTACTCAGGATTTCCTTTATAAACTACACCTTTGCAACAGCATGAGCTTTCAGCTACTAGTTAGCTCTAAGGGTGTGTCTACACTTACAAATTAAGTCAATTTAAGGAGACTTAAGTTGACTTAATTTACTCCATGTCTACACTGGGCTTTCCTTTAGTTGACTTAAGCTGCTCCTTAAGTCGAATTAAGGAAAAGTTAGTTCGAATTAATAACACCTCATTTTAATTTGAACTAACGCTTACGTCGACTTTATTAAGTCGACTTAAGCTAGTGGAGACGCAGAGTAGTGCCAAGGTGGACCTTTTTAAGTCCACTTAAAACATTAAGTCAACTTAATAAGGTCAAAAAGGGACCACATCTACACTTGAAATGTTAAGTCCACTTCTGTTAAGTTGACTTAATAAGGTCCACTTTAAGTCGACATAAAGTTGACCTTATTAAGTCAACTTCATAAAGTTGACTTAATTTTTCAAGTGTAGACAAAGCCTAAAATTATTGCCTTTTTATTTCATTGTGTCCCTTCTTGTTGTACTATGAGAGAGGATAAATAGGGTGTCTGATTTTCCTTTTCTATACCATTCATTATTTTATATATGTATGTTGTGTCAATTCTTATTCTAAACTATGTAGTCATGATCTCTTTAAGGAATGGAGAATTTGCTTATAATGTTTCTCTCCCTATATAGTTGTTTCCTCTTAATCACATCTACCAGAAAACAAAAAAATGCATTCTCCTTAAATGTGATGGTAAACACCCTCTAATATTTTAGATGACTGATCTATGAAGTGCTCTGGACTCAGGAAATTCACTTTATGCTGTCAGTGATCTTAAGATGTGAAGACAGAAAAAAGAATCACCATCAGAGAGGAGGGATGGTTGAGTGATCCTTTCAAATGCCAGACAATGTGTCTTTTGGTATATAAAGTTTCCTCTCCAGGAAGCTGGCAAAGAATTCTAAGTAAAGTTTCCCGTAAAGACAATGGACTTTGTCACATTTGATGATAAAAATGTAGTGAGACTTACAATATGACTTCACTATCTTGGAAAATTAGTTCTTTTACTAGACTGTGCAAAGCTATTTTGGAGGAAGATGAGGTTGCTGCTTCAATGCTCAAGCTTCTATCCATGAGAGAGAGAGAGAGAGATATGTACAATAAAGTTATATAGAAGAAAAAAACAATTGGTTTATTAATTTCCTATTTCTGGGTGAAGCATATTCTAGATACATGGCAAAATATTACTTCCTGATGACCCTGCCAGCAGGTAGAGGATCTTGGGGAGCAGCTGCCACACACACACACACACACACACGCTAGCAAGGTTTGAATTAATAAGTGTTTTTATTGGGGGTGAACAAGGGTAAATGGAATGGGGTAGTGAGGTGTATAGGGGGTACTGGGAGATGGGCCTCTCTATTGAACAGTATAGTGTCACAGTGGTGGAATCGATGTAAACCAGTGTAAATTAATATGCCAATGTAGCTTAATATAAACCAATGTAAATTAATATAAACCAATGGGGTTTTTTACAACCATAAACATACAAGGCAACTGTATCAATGAGAGAGTGAGGTTAAGGGAAATGGCCTGGGAGTATGGGCAAGCAGTAGCAGAGGGTTAAGGAAAGAAAACACAGCAGCAGAGGCTGCAGTAGCAGAGGCTGCAGTAAGCCTTGAAGACCTGCAGGGGGAGACCTGGAAAGTACGGTTAGGGGAAATGGCCAGGGAGTATGGGCAGGCAGTAGCAGAGGGTTAAGGGAACACACAACAGCAGAGGCTGCAGTGGCAGAGGCTGCAGTAAGCCTTGAAGACCTGCAGGGGGAGACCTGGAGTAGTCAGTCTGCAGGCCAGGCCTGGAGGCACTGAAGACGGGATGGAGCGTGCTTGAATCAGAGGTGAACAGGGGAACAGACCAGGTAAGCACACTTAGACGGTGGGGGCAGGGCAACACGTGGAGGGAGAGCACACTTAGAGGGTGGGGGCAGGGTAACACGTGGAGGGAGTGCGTGGGGAAACTGGGCAAGGGAATGGAGGTAGAGGGGAGGTCTAGGGTGGATCTGGGGGAGGGGGTTGAGGGGAAGACCAGACAGGGGTTTTGGGGGGAGGGGGCAGCAACGGAGAGTGGCGGCTAGCAGAGACCAGGTTCGAGGAGCCGGGGAAAACGGCAGAGGGGCTGCAGAGGGACGGCAGAGGGGCAATGGAGCAGAGAGCGGATTCGGGGGCGGCAGAGGGGCAATGGAGCAGAGAGTGGGTTAGGGGAGGCAGCAGAGGGGCAATGGAGCAGAGAGCAGATTCGAGGGCGGCAGAGGGGCAATGGAGAAGAGAGTGGGTTAGGGGAGGCAGCAGAGGGGCTGTAGAGGGACGGCAGAGGAGCAATGGAGCAGAGGGCGGATTCGGGGGCGGCAGAGGGGCAATGGAGAGAATCTTAATAAAGCTATTACAGGGTACAATAATAAAACAATTTAACAAAGATAAAACTAAGGAAGAAAAAAACTAACAGCATATTAAAGGTAAAACCTACAATGTTAAAACTTAGCACACTAATTAGCAACAATATAACAGCAGCGGACTTGCTGATCAGCAGCAATTGGCTCGCGATAGTGAAACTTAGTAACAGCACACAATAATGAAACTTAACACAGCTAAAGTAACAGAGTAACAAAAACTAAGCACAGTTCGAGGCTGGAACAGCTGGGAGCAGGGAGCTCCAGGCAAGGTCCCCAGAGGCAGACAGCTCAGCAGCGGCACAGCTTATGCTGCCACGGTGGAAAGGAACTGCAGAGCAGGAGGGGGTCTCTGTTACAGACCCCGAGGTAAATTTAGAGAGAGTTTGAGAGGGGGAATCTTACCAATCCCCAGGAGAGCAGCAAAGACAGAAACTGAGGCAGCAGCAGCATAGATGAGTGCAGAGAGGACTTGGTTCTCGTAGTTCGTAGCTCATAGCTCATGGTTCAGGAGAAGATTCGTTGTTCGTGGGAGGGGGGGTTTAAAACGGGGGTGCGCTCAATTACATAGCCGGGAGCGGAGAAAGGCCAGGAGGCAGTGCAGGAACCTATTCTGGGGTCTGGCCCCCAAAATGTCTAGTTTTAAAGGCAAACTCAGGCAGCTTCCCGCCAGTAACTCTGATAGGCTCCCTGAATTACAGGGGCGGAGAGAGGGCAGGGAAAACTGTAGGACAAGTCCGGGCAGAGTCTTGGGCTGCAGGTATGTGACTCATAGTCACAGGTGTTGGTGTGTGACTCATGCCCTTTGTGAAAAACAAGCCACTCTGGTCTTGCATTCCTGGGCATTGTCCACCCTACGCTGAGCTAGGGCTGAAACAATAGTTAAGGGGCCTCCTCCTTAGGCAGGGCCATGGCACAAAAGAAGCTGTAAGAAAGCCATTCCCATGAGCAGCCTGGGAGGGGTGGCCACACAAACAAGGTAGACAGAAAACTGGCACAGAGGAACATCTGTCAGGGACACCTGAGATACACATTAAGTATTGTCAGTGATCCTAACTTAAACTGTATTCCATGCATATGCTCCTTTTCCCCTGCTTCATCCCTACTATTGTGGGGTTTGTTGTTGTTTTTTTTTTTTAACTTCCTTGTTGCATTTTGTAAGCCTTTTGGCTATGTCTACACTAGAAAAATTAAATCGACTTTGTGAAGTCAACTTTAAAATGGTCAACTTTTAGTCGACTTAAAGTCGACCTTATTAAAGTTGACTTAACAAAGTGGACTAAGTTGACTTAGCTTTAAGTCGACTTAGTCCACTTTAAGTTGACTTAACTACCCTTAAGTCGACTTAATAAAGTCGACTTAAGGGTTACTCCATGTCCATATCATCCTGAAGTCAACTTAAGGAGTTAACTTAAGGGTTAAGTCGACTTAATGAGTGGTAGTAACAAAGTCGACTTAAGCTTTCATTAAGTCGACTTAAGGAATTTTTTAAGTCGACTTAATGAAAGACTAGTGTGGACGTGGCTTAATTTAAGTCGACTTAAGCCTCCTTAAGTCAACTAAAATTGCTAGTGTAGACATAGCCTTTGAGTCTTGATCCAAACTTGGTATGTGCTTAGGTACAGCATCTAGGACAATGAGGGCATGATCCTGATAAGACTGTTTGGGGTATTAGCATTTTAAACTGGATCTCTGCTGTTTTAACTTAGTTTCCCTTTGAGGGCCGGTTTTGAAGTGAATCTCAGGGCGCAATCCTGCAATTATTACTGTATTGGAATTTCCACTAATTTTAATGATTGTTGTGTGTCTAATTTGCTGAATGCAGGCCTCAAAGTGAAATTCTGGACATTGGAACCTATTTGTATCAAAACCAAAGAAAGAAATCTTGCAGAGCTCTAATGTAGCTTCAAACAATAGAGGAAATGTATAAATCTAAATATACACAAATAACCCATTTTTCACTGAAATTATGACAAAACCTGGAATCTTTTATATCAAATCTGATTTTATAATCCTTAAGAAAATGAAACCATTCACTCTGGTTTAGTTTAGACCTAAAATACTTGCAAAGTATCCCTTTAATTTTGCAGAAAAAAAGAGTTGGTTTGTTTGTTCAGCTCTTTCTGTTTAGTTCAACAGAGCATGGGCTAATAGTTTCCACTGTATAGGTCATTGGAAAGTACAGGAATTTTTTGTGGGAAATATTTGAATTTTCTGCTGGCTGCTGAGAATATCTCCAGTACTGATGCTGTTAGCCTAATTTTTGGATGTAGAATATGGATATGTCCCTTCTGCAAGTTTCACTCATCATGGAACATTTCTTATGTAACGAAAAGCAGAACAAAGTTAGCCATGTGAGAATCTCTTCAGCTTTCTCTTTCTGCTTCACTCTTTATTGTCTCATCCCATAAAATCTATACCTCCTCTTTGAAGATCAAGAGTGGAACAATAAAAAAAGGGTACCTGTTAATCAAATGACTGCATAAAGACAAACAACAAACTTCTTTTTCTCATTTAATCAAATATTAGTTTAAATCGAGATGCACTGGCATATTCATTTATTTTCTATTCTGAAGTAGGGACAAATAGATTTGCCAGGTTTAATACAAAATTGTTTCTTTTAAGCTGAAAGTGTATTAATTGTTCTTATGTTTTAATAGTCATAATAAAATATATATACTACATTAATGTTTTAAAAGATTAAGAACAACTTGTATATCAAACTAAGAAAAAAAAACCCATCTTTGAGCATTACAAAATCTTCTGAAAGACTCAAATATCAAGGATAGAACAGTTTAAAATAATTGACTTTTAGCACATCCCTATGTTTGCTTTGGTTTTGACCGTGCCTGGAAGCCGTGGTTTGCCAGTTCTCATTCCACTTGATGCATGCACTATGAAGGCGATGTCATACCTACCACAGAGTTCAACTAAAGCATTTCAGCCTGTCTTAAGAGAAAAGGGTCAGATAGGTTCCATTTTGTTGTCAGTTTGTGGTATTACTGAAAATACTTTTCCTGTACATATTCAGTTCATTTAGAGGAATTCTCCCCTCCATGTAAGAGCTCAAGTAAATAAAAACAGGGTCCATCTTTCCAACAAGTTAATTCCCTACATCTCATCTACACAGATGACTCTCCCTCGAAAAGAAAACACCACTGATAATGTGCATGAATGGTCAGATGCTAGTGTCAGTAGAGAGCCACATAAATCGGCACCAAGATAAATTTCAGTGTTGAAGGCTGGGTGGAGTTTTATATTGAATCCATTTTGGTAATGTCAGTGCAAACAATTTTAATTTAAAAAAAGATTGTCAATATGTACCAGTTTCAGGTGTAGTTTTTGTATTGTCCATTAAGCACTAGAATAAGGTCACAAAGTCATACAACACCAAGCAGCCGTCAGATGGTAAAGACTTTCTTTTGTTATTATATATTATAGAATCAGTCAGTATTATCTTAGTCTCCAGGCCGTCGTACAAGATATAAATTGAATATTGAATAGCAGAACCAAAGGTTGATTGATATGTGATATCTGTTGTTCCACTGTGTTTCAACAGCCTCTTATCTCTACTTTCTATTTCCCCTTTGGGTCCTTTCTTTGCAATTTGTTAGCCTTTTTAACATTACTGAATACTTGCTGGATTCTTTCAAAACTTCCTAGACTTAAATTCAACATCTTTATTTGTCCCTTTTGCATCTTCACATTAATCCTAATTGCAAATATAACTAAACACTATCACTATTGCTTATGCTTCCCTAGTGGTACATCTCCAATCTGCATTAGTGAAATCAAAATCTAAGCAGTCATCTGCATGCTTTCTACTCCTTCATTTACATATTATGAACAGAAGTTGTTTGCAATCTGTTGACCTATAGAGAACTTCCTGGTTTCATGGAAAGTATAGGGTGGGGAGTCAGGAAAAGAAAGTTCATTCATAAGAGATCTGTCTTATGAAATGATGTGCAGAATGTAAAAATGGAAGTACTGATTTTTTATAGAAATATACCAATACCACATTTAAAAACTTGGGCTATAAATAGATGTGGAATAAGGGCAATACATGGCCCATTTTTGTTTGCTTAATTTATTTATTGTTTGAGTGTGTTGCCTTTAGTGGTTCACTTGTAGAGATGGGACTGAATCAAACCCGTGATCAAACTCACCAAAACTGTGTGGAAGTAAAAGCATTCAAAATGTATTTCTGTAACAAAAAATTGGAAATAACCCATCTTGCTAATAGGCCAAACTAAAATCCTTAATCCAAATGTCTTGAATTTCTAGATGTTTAACATTCATTTAGCAGAGCTGAATTTTGCATGACCTCATCTTTACTAGCTTTATTCCCTGATTTAATTTATATCCAGTATTGTTTTGACTTTTTGTGTATGGTATTTATAAAGTGCCAATCACTTTGTTTAAATACCTCAGCATTACTTCTCTAATATTGTAACAATGACAATATTGGTGCCCCTTACTTGAAATAGATGAATAGTAATTGAGTGGAAATTATTTATAAAATGTTGTGGTTTTTTCCTATGATTAAAATTGTATTTCAAAATATTAACCTAGGTTCTATATTGTGCCCAGTAAGTATTTCGGTGGCTGGGGACCATTGTCAGAAAATTATATGTTGTAGGCATATTTCTATTCAATTTTAATATTCCCTCTGTTTTATATACAATATAGTCTCAAACATGAAGTCATAACAATCTGATTTTTCCTGGAGTTCCATAATTTAATGATTAGAGATTCAGTTTAAGAAAAATCCTGATATAAAACCAGTGTTTTAAATAAAATAATAAAATCTATTTCCTTGCCATTTTAAATTGGAAGGTTTTTTTTCTTTTAATTTGCTTCTGCACACTGTTATTTATACTAAAGATTCATCTTAATTCCTTTGAAACATTACTGTCAGAACGTTTTATCCCAATGTATTTGGAAATTCTTAATGGCACCCATTTGGACAGTAATGGCTTCATCAAGAAGTCTACCAAAATCCAAGATTCAGTGTAAATAAAAATGCTAATATGCATTTTTTTTCTGTAGTTCTGGTTTATATTTCCCTATCAGACCCTATTTCATACACATCACAGCAAAAGAAACTCCTAAAAGAGGCATATCCCCGGGGATTGGTTCTGGGTCTGGTTCTGTTCAATATTTTCATTAATGATTTAGAAGATGGCATAGAGAGCTCACTTATAAAGTTTACTGATGATACCAAGTGCTTTGGAGGCTAGGATCACAATTCAAAATTATTTGGACAAACTGGTAAAATGATCAGAGGTTAATAGGATGAAATTCAATAAAGACCAAATGAAAAGTTCTCCACTTAGGAAAGAACAATCTATTGCATACATACAAAATGGGGAATGACTGCCTACGAAGGAGTACTGCAGAAAGGGATCTCGGTGTTATTGTGGACCACAAGCTAAATAAGAGTCAACAGTATAACGCTGTTGCAAAAAAAGCAAATACCATTCTGGGATGTTATAAACAGGAGTATTGTAAGTAAGACATGAGAAGTAATTCTTCTGCTCTACTCCACCCTGATTAGGCCTCAACAGGAGTATTGTGTCCAGTTCTGGATGCCTCATTTCAGGAAAGATTTGGACAAACTGTAGAAAATCCAGAGAAGAGCAACACGAATGATTACACTTGACTTGGAACACTTGACTTATGAGGGAAAATTGTGTTTGTTTAGTGTGGAAAAAGAGGAGACTGAGAGGGGAAATGATAACAGTTTTCAAGTACCTCAAAGGTTGTCATGAAGAAGAGGGTGAAAAATTGTTCTCCTTAACCACAGATGATAGGACAAGAAGCAATGGGCTTAACTTATGGCAAGGGAGGTTTAGGTTGAACATTAGGAAAAAATTCCAGCTGTTGGGGCAATTAACCACTGGAATAAGTTGCCTAGGCATGTTGTGGAATCTCTGTCATTGGAAGTTTTTAAAAGCAAGTTAGACAAGCACCTATCATGGATGGTTTAAGAGGGCACTTGGTCCTGCCATGAGTGCAGGGGACTGGACTCGATGACATCTCATTGTCCCTTCCAGTTTCTATGGCTATGTCTACACTAGAACAGTTAAATTGACTTTGCTAAGTCAACTTAATAAGGTCGACTTTAAGTTGACCTTATTCAGTCGACTTAACAAAGTCGATTTAACTTTTCTAGCCTAGACATTGCCCCTTGTTGACCTTATTAAGTCAACTTAATGCTTTAAGTCGACTTAATAAGGTCAATTTAGGCGCTAATCCCCCGTCCACACTGGCTTAAGTCGACCTAATAAGGTCGATTTAAGCGTTAAGTCGACCTAAAACGAGGTGTTATTAAATCAACTTAAGGAAAGCGCAGTGTGGACGTGGCATTGTTTAGGTTGACTTAAGCCTCCTTAAATCAAACTAACTTGTAAGTGAAGACACACCCTATGATTCTATACTCAGAGCCAACATCTTGTCTTGAAGCTCAAGCATTAACTCTACAAAGAGGACAATACTTGGCATAAAAGGGGGAAAGGAAGGGGAAGTGTCAAGCTTTAAGTCCTCAACTGCATTATGCTACCTGTAAGATCGTAAGTTCTAAAGGGCTAGTCCTGTTAGTCTAGTTCAGCAAAACAAACAAGGAGTCTGGTGGCACTTTTAAAGACTAACAAATTTATATATTGCATGAGCTTTCGTGGGAGGAAATCCCACTTCATCAGACGCTTGAAGATGGGGAATTTACAGGCAGAGAGTAAAATAAATGCAGGGAAGTGTAAGTCGTAGAATCAGGTCAGATTGTTACAGCAAATCAAAGAAGTTTTTGTCAACAAACTCCTTGTTTGTTTTGTAAGGTCATAGTAAAACTTTATTTCCTGTATATTTCTGCTAAATTGACAAGAGTTGATGAAGTGTTTTTCAAAAGTCTGTTCTCTCTCACAAATTATAATCCTTAGTGACTTTCTTCTTTCTGCTGTATTGGTTTTATGTCTAATATTCCATCATGTGTATGTTAGACATATCTGCTTTTCATAGACTATTTTAACATCTGGGTCAGATCATCAGGATTTCTTCAGACTCAGGCCTATGCAAAAAAAACACATCAAAAAGTTCATAGTAGTGGCATGGAAAGAGTCAAAGGAATAGTATTTATATGATACCCTGTGATTCAAAAGGATCTGGCAACAAATCAAGGATTATGAAAACCACACTTTTTAAAATTAACTGGGTGGAAATGAGCACAATATTTTGATTTATTGTCTCAAAAAGAATTTTGTCCTGTGGATTTCCAGAATACAAAACTGGAATCAGTGACATGCGGGATAGACTCTTGATATTTCTGTATTGGGAACAGAAGGGAAGGAATTAATAGGCATACTTTATATTTGCCCATATTTAATGGGCAATTTTCCATACTCATAAAGAAGTATAAATCTGGGGATTATTTCTGAAAGATGATGGAAAGCATGTTTGAGATTGTAATGTAAATAACTAAATAAATAATGCAGAAGATCTATTCTGAATTGATAGAGTGAACTGCCGCTATTGTTTATTTGGCAGTGGCACAGATTTTAGTTTTACTACATCGGTAACTAGGACTAATGCTCCCCCTTCCTCCCCTCCTTATATTTTATGTAATAATAGCTAGAAGCAAATAGTTTTAAAGTTCAGAATCTTCAGTGGTTACCCAAATTAGTATCTTTGGTCTATACTTTAATAGAGACTTTAAAAGATATTCAAAGTTTTTTGTAACTTTTTTATTTAAAAAAGTACATTGCAAATGTGTGTGAACAATTCTGAAAGTGCTGTTTGAGACTTTAATCTATACATTTTATAACAATTTACTAAATTGTTCTTAAAATTAAAGAGAACTGTGATGTTAACACCAATTAATTTTCTTAGTGTTATTTAGATTCGGACCCTTCTGCTTAAACTCCATCTGAGTCTTTCAATAGACATTATGGGGAGTAGAAGAGACTTGGAAAACAGAGTCAGATACAAGAAGAGGCTGAGGATATGGATTACTCGAAGTACACTGACTGCTATAAAAGATTTATTATTGATTTATTTGGAACACATTTATTCCACTTAGTCCATCTTTCCTCATACTTTAATTCTTAACCCAATGAAAGCTGTACCTTTTTCATTTTGATAATATTTTTAGTAGCAGCCACATATCTAAAGGGGATGCTAGTTTTTTGCAATGCTGACATTCATTTAGGCTGGAATTTAAACATATTTTAAAGAGTTAGGCATCCAAATACCATTGAAATTCAGTGGGATTTAGGCACATAACTCCTTCAGATACCTTGAAAAGTCTGGCTTAGTGACTGCAATAAAAAAGATTATCTTTTTACAAAGAAAAATGCTGCCGTCTTTTCTTCAGCTCTTCAATATAAATAACATTTGTTATCATTTTGAATAGCCATTTTTCATTAGTTTTCTGTAATCTCTGAATAGTGTCTTTCTTTTCTTTAATGTTTCTACTATTACCTTTGTAGCTGTTCTCGTGCCTCATTTTAGTTTTCTTTCTAATGTTATTGCCATTGTTTCTGCTCCATTTGGAATTTACTGTAATTAGTCATCACTGAATAAATTTAAACAGAGGATTGTTTGTTTTTTTCCTGCAACTTCAGGTAGGATTCATCTTTGGTCTATTCTTCCTCCCCACTGTGCTGTTTTTCACTGTGTTGGCAAGGTAAGCTGAGTAAACTGGTTTCCATGGAATAACAACTAAAGTAAACCTTCTCCTGGAGCTCCATTGTCCCATAGACAATGATGGTGGGCAGGGGACAGGGGAGCGAGGCACATTACCACTCCACCTGTCATCTCTGAGGTAGGAGCCAGGGGCACCTGGGCAGTGGCAAGTAAATAGAAGTATTTTATGACAGCTGGGCCCCATAGGCAGCGATTGGCTCTAGAAGGTATTGCTGATCAGTGCTGGGCTTCTTCGACGGGGGAGAGGCAAGAGTGTCAAAGGCACTGCTCAGAATTGTGCTGCCCGCCTTGCCCGGAGAGTGCCCGGCTGTGCAGAAGTTGTCCAGTTTGGGAAACAGGGCAAGGAGACCTACTGGACAGCCAGTCAGTGCTCCAGCTCCCACAGTATGGGGAGCTAGGGGCCAAATGGACTGGATTACTCCCAAAAGCTCCAAAACCACTGGCTCCTGGCAGGAGGCAATGGTTTTCAGACTAGGGGCACTCCCATACACAGTTTGAAAACTTCTGTGCTAAATGGAAAGCAAAAATCTGGATGTGAGGGGGAACATGACTCCATGTGCCACCCCATGCATCACCTCTAAATACTCCTATGAGAACAACTGAAATATTAATACTTATTTCCATGGCAACACTTACTTTAGTGCAGAAGTTTACCTTTGCACTTGTTGTAAAGCTAAACTAAACTTAATTAAACTGTAACAGTCTGTTTCCTATCATGAACTTTTGCATTGTTTGCTTAGTTGATATCAGTCAGAATGCATGGCTTGCTTGTTCATGGCTTGCTTTTTCCTTTTTGGAGGAGGGGGAGCAGATATGGAATTTGGTATGCAAGTGAAAGGCTGAAAACAAAAATATAACACTGAAATGTATGACAAGACCTGAACTCTGCAGTTCTGATATGGTAGAAAAGTGGTCCTGTCCACAACTGATGAAGCTTTTTCATTCAGTGCAATTTCGGATTTAAAAAATGGCTTTCTCATCAAAATGGAAATTTTCATAAAAATGTTATTTTTGATAATATTTTGGAGATTTATGGAAAACTGAGACACTAAACCTGACCTTTTTGTTTTTCAGAAGCTGAAAATTAAACTAAATTGGTTTTCATTTATATGTTTTCGTTTTGAGGGTTTCTTGGGTTTTTTTTCTATTAAAAAGTAAAGTCAAAACCTTGAAGAAAAATATTGATAAAAGCAAAATTTTAATTTGATCAATGGTTTTCAAGGGAAGAAAAATGTTTCTTGACAATTTCTAATCCTTGCACATAAAGTATCCTGTAACTTGCAAAAGTGGGGCAGAATGTTGAGACAGGCCATAGCACCAGCTCTCGTATTTATTGGACTGCTGCTCCAAAAAGAGCAGTATGCACCTCTGTGTTTGGTATGATACTGAGTGCACTAATTATATATTGGGAGGGCACCTGAGTGCTACTGTGCCAGTCCAACACTTTCCTGCTGGGAGCATTATGTATTTGCTTCTCTTTTGAGTCTTAGTTTTGTATTTTGCCCTATTGCTGCATGGGACTTTGGGAAGTAGGAGTGAAAAATTCTTTATACTCTTTGCCTGATTATTGGCTATCTGTATAACGGAGGGCAGGATTTAGCCCACAGTCCAAGTTTTCCACTATTGCTCTGCTATTGTACCTCAGTTCTGACTTAAAGGCATGCATCTTATTCAAAAATGATATATCCATTTTTTTTCTTGGATACTCTGAAATAAGTAAATTGAAATCAGTACATTTCACTTATGACCAAGAAAAATTTGAACATATGGTAGAATTCCCGATATGTGAAAAGTGAATTGACTATTTTGGCACTTCATTTAGAAACCATTTATGTTTCTCATTTATGTATAACATATTAAGGAGAGTTGGTTGCAGAGTATGTCCTACCTAAAGTGATTTTGAAAATAGAGTTGCATTCTTTTTTCATCTATAGAAGCAGATAGGCAACTTTCCTATTTTTAAGTCTCCACATGGACCTTATACCTAAACATACACTAAAGGACAAGTAGCTGAAGGCGCGTGGGAAGGGGGAGTGGAAGGCACAAAATCATTCTATGATGAACTTAATGAGTCTTCATATCTTAAACTTAGTCAAATAAAATTAATGGAACAATATAAAAAATAACATTACTTATAAAGAAAATGCTTGTTTTATTTTTAAAAAAGCTTCTTTTCTCCTCTTATCAACACCTGAGAGTTAAAAAATGTGTCACATTAAGAAAAGTTGTGGTTTTATTATTGTAAAATATACATTTAGAGTACTTGATTTATATGGTAAAATAACTATGGAGTTAAATTAAGAATGCATATAATATTTTCATGTAACAAGAATTCATATGAATATTGTTCCACATCTATTTATTTACTAATAACTTCTGATCACATTACACTTTCCAGATTACATGAGAAGATGTGCTCTGGAAGACAAAAGGGATTTTTTTTTCCTTCAAAGGGCTGAATGAAAATACTAATTTGATTTTCTTGAATACAAACCACTCTTGGTTTGGAGATGTAATGAATCAAATCTACAGTAAATAGGACAATAAGGAAAGCACGCCAAGGCTTTGCCAAAGATCTATTTAGAATTTAAGATGGTATCCCAGGCATGTGCTTTCTGTATTTTATTTTGCCTGAATATATATTAGAAAATTGTATTAAGAAACAACTGTTTCTGTTCTAGCTATCTCCAGCTGAAATAAATGTTTTTTTTCCAATGTGGTGGCATTTGTATTATTTTCTTTTGTACTCACCATTGGCACCTCCTCTAAACAAGGGTGCAGCTTAATGGACTGAAGCACATAAATGTTGTGCAATTCAAATGTGCAATGAAAAAGAGTTTACTGCTAATCAGAGTGCTTCTAAACACAGTACTCCAAGTGAACAGTTTATGAATTAACTTCAACAGCAATGCTACTTGCATCTTTTAAAATGGGAAAAGATAGTATAAAGAATAAGATAATTTTATATTTTCTATAATTTATATTCTATGTATTGGTGTTCAGAGTGCTAAGCCCAGAGGAGAGGTATTGCTGAGAATAAAGATTGATAGTTCATACTACTGATGTATTATTTATATTGTGGCAATATAATAATATTCACTCTCCGTAATTCAATGGTTGAGCTACTGGAAAGTAAAATACTTTCTCAGAACACACAACTAGGCCTGTGGTTGTTTGTATGTTGTAAATGGCAATACCCAATAAAATGATGGCAATAATCACTGCGTTAGGTAATTGAACCAGATTTCTTTCTGGAGGTTGCTGGAGATGTTTCTTGTAAGTGCCTCTGCCTACAAAACTACTCATTATTCCAAAATTGGCAATACAGAAGAAAATTTTGTCAGTCTTTTTTTAGTCATGAGTATACAGATTTAGGCTGTTTAAACTGAACATGGATAAATACAACAGTTTTTCCCTCTGTCTCAGTCTTAGGGGAAAGTTTTTTGCCCTGATTTTCATTCTGTCTTCCATGTAGATTAGATCCAACCCAAATATAAAGACTTTTACTCTGAAGATCATTTTATATAGCAAATAAAATACAATTCAATAAAATTGTGAGATCTACTGCCCCTACCCCCAAAATGAATAAACATTCAATGGAGGGTTTTATATATTCCATTATCAGCAAAGCTCCAAGTCCTATATAATGTTAGGTGACTATCTTCTAAAACTGTGTGGCCAGATTTTCAAAGTTTTTCTCAACAACAGCTGTTGGGTATAGTGCCTAAGGGATAGTCTTAATACAAGTATGTGTCAACTTGTCTTCATTACCAGTGCTAGCTAGGTTAAAGTTAACATGGATGTGCCTCCTCATGCTATAGTCACATCTTCACTTGCAGTGTAGACATTCTCTAAACAGGAACTGAACTCTTTTTTACAATCTGACTGCAGCTGTGAGATTTGAGCACTTTGTTGATGAATCTGGAGTGAGTTAAATGCTCTCAACCCCTTTGGTTCCTTAATTTGGATTTATGAGCAAAAAGGAAAACAGTGAGTTCCATGTGGGCCCCAGGTGGCAGACGGGAGAAAAATTACTAATATTTCTGTGTTCATTGCCAGCCCTATACTTGTTCAACTGTTACAGTGATGAGTATAGTATAAATGCCTACATAACTATTGGGACAAATCTGTCCCTCTACCCTTATAAATATGGTGACTATTTCACTGGTAGAAGAAAATATATCCTTCTTTGGATAGAAAATATAAATTTAATTCTTATTTGATAGATTTTATGTCCCTCAGAGTTTCAGTAGTTGTTGTTCTGGCAGAAGATGGTTCCGATAAAAGACAATGCCAATAGAATTTAGTAATTTATAATTTGATGTATGTATTATTTTATTTTGAGTTTTGCAAAGTGCCTGATCAGTGCTCTGTCTGCTTTCAGAATAATTAAAACCACAGTAGTAATTATTGATACAATGCCTCAAAATGGAAATTGTCAGGGATAGGATTGTCATTAGAGCTGGATGAAATTTCTTTGCCAAAACATTTTTTCAAACAAGAAGTGATTTATAACTAAACAAAATACACTTGAGCACTGAAACAAATTCCCTAGACAGGCTGCAGAATCTATTTAATCTGCTCTTAAAAACCTATAATGGCAAACACCTCTCAGGGATGGACTAGATAATGCCTCAGTGCAGAAGAATGAACAAGAGGACCTATCAGGGTCCCTTCCAGTCAGACATTTCTGTGATTCTATGAAAATTGTTCTTGATAAATTGAGAAGTTTCTACAAAAAACACTGGACAACAAATTTTTTCTAAAGTGTTGCTTCCTCAGAAATTTTTGGTGATTATGATAGACCGCTTGAAGCTGAACACAAATATAATTTCAGACTACTTGTATCACGTAGGAATTTGGAGAAACAAGAAATTGACTTTTATTGAATGTAATGCGTTTAATCGCATAACGGTGCTGACGATTTGCAATAGTTCAACTGAACTTAAAATGTTTTGTTGATGATTTTTGTTTGTACTCAGTGTCTGAGGCTTCTCGTTTAAGTGTCCAACAATAATCGGCCAGCATTGATGGATTCCAGTTGCCCTGATACCGTTTTTCCATGATCACAATGTCCTGGTGAAAACTTTCACCATGCTCGTCACTGACTGCACCAAGATTTGCAGGGAAGAAGTCTAAATGAGAATGCAGAAAATGAATCTTTAATGACATGTTGAACTTCATGGTTTTGTATGCTTTAAGCATGTTGTCAACCAGCTGCATGTAGTTTGGTGCTCTGTAGTTGCCAAGAACATTTTCAACGACATCCTTGAATGCCTTCCATGCGATTTTCTCCAGCCCTATTAGAAGTTCTTCGAAGTGCCTGTCATTGATGACCTGTTTGATTTGTGGACCAACAAAAATGCCTTCCTTAATCTTGGCATCTGGGAAACATCTGTCTCAAATATCAAAATCCTTCACCTTCCTTTTTCATCGCTTTCACAAAATTTTTCATCAGTCCGAGTTTTATGTGAAGAGGAGGCAAAAATATCTTTGTCGGGTCTACAAGTGGTTTATGTGCCACACGTTTCTGCCCTGGAACCAACTGCTTACGGAGTGGCCAGTCCTTTTCAATGTAATGAGACTCTTTAGCACAGTTGTCCCATTCGCAAATGAAACAACAGTACTTGGTGTATCGGAGCTGCATTCCTAGTAGCAACGCGACTACTTTCAGATCACCACAAATGTTCCATTTGTAGTTGCTGTACTGTATGTGTTTCAACAAAACTTCCATATTTCCATAGGTTTCTTTCATGTGTACTGCATAGCTGATTGGTATTGAAGGGTGGACATTGCCGTTGTGTAACAACACAGCTTTCAGGCTTAACACTGACAAATCAATAAAAAGTCACCATTGTTGTGGGTCTTGCTGGCAACGCATAGCAGTGAACAGGCCATCAATGTCAGTGCAGAAACATAGATTATCAACCTGACCAAAGAATTGTGTCAAATCTTCTTGGAGGCTGCAAAAGACAGAAATTTTCATGCCTGGTGACAGCAGACCCCATCCTTGCAGTCTTGAACCCAGTAATTCTGCTTTTGCCTTTGACAAACCCAAGTCCCTGACCAGGTCATTTACCTCAGATTGAGTTATCAGATGAGGCTCACTCGGTGTAAATGGTTCAAAATCTGGATCAGTGTCGTTTTCCATTCCTGGCTCATGCATCATGGCATCTTCGTCTGCCTCCTCTAGGCTCCATGTCTCTGGTGGCTTCGGTACCGGAAGACTGTCGTCATGCGGCACAGGTCTCATGGCTGAAGGGAGATTGGGGTATTCAATGGATTTCTTGTTTTTAGCAGAGAACCCAGACACATTGGTCAGACAGAAGTAAGTCTGTCACATGATCCTTCTGCTCTCGCCATATCATCAGGACAGTGAACGGCATTGACTTCCGAGTACCTCTGAGCCGAGCTCTAAGATCGACAGTGCATGTTGCGCAACAAATGTGAGGATCCCAGGCTTTGTCCTGATCACCAATTTTACAGCCAAAGTAGAGCTCATAGGCTTTCTTAATAAGTGCACTCATGCTCCGTCTTTGAGGTTTAAGTGTATAATTGCCACATATGTAACAGAATGTATCACGGCTGTTGCAACATTGGCGAGACATTTTGCTATCACGAATCCCCCTGAAAATACAATTGCTTTATTATTGTGAGTACACGCAATATGCTATGTGCATAGAGCATTCGCATCAACATGAATGCAAACTGATATAAACGCAATGCATAGAACGATGTGTGTGAAACGCTTTTATAGCCTTTCTAAAACCTGTCCAGCCAGCATCCGCCCTGCCTAAGCCTTAGCATTCCCACTGCATGTTGTGTGGCCTGCACAAGGTGCAGTGTCACGGCATGCCCAGGCATGCTTAGACACAAGATAGAAAACTTTTCAGCTTACATTGTGGGCAACATTTCAATAGACTTAAATTATGAACTGAAATAACAAATATAGACGATTTCAAAAAAACGGTACATGATAGGGAAATTTCATGGTGATTTTTGTAATCAGCAGCCCAAAATCCATAAGATACACCCAAAAGTATTCAGGAAGCAAAATCTTTGTTGTCTAGTGAAATAATTTTTTTTTTTTTTTTAATTTATAGCTTGATTCCCCTCTTTTTCTCTTTTGAGGAAATGGAAAAATTAAAACGGGAAAAAGTGAAGAAATTGGGAAAACCCCTAAAATATTATTTTTTTCTTTAAAAAAAAGTTCTGTGCAAAATTTTGAACATAATAAAAATTATTTAGTTTCTTTTGAAATTCTTCAGAGAAAATATGTACCCTGCTTTATCCAGCTCTGATGCTTACTCGTGCTCTGAGCTCTGCTAAATACTGTAAATTGCTGCTGCTTTGATTAATAGCTATCTTTGAAACTGAGCTGCATGCTTCATGTGCAGAGAAACTTACCACTTCTCCCATTTCCTGTCCTAACTGCTGCCCAAAGTGAGACCTTCCTGTAACAGGGGAGAGGAGGAAGGCTTCCTCCAAGATGTGGATGTTGACAGGCTTCTTTGCTCCTGTTTCTCTTCTCCACTTCCTGTTACACCATTATTCCCTACCCCAACAGCTGCTGTATTCTTCCACTACTCTTATGCAATTTTAAACAGTAAAACTGATGCATCAAAGAGTGGGGAAACAGAGGGTATATACAAAGAGATATACATCTCCCCCAGTGCATCACTTGTTAGTATTTGTTTGTATTGTGATAGCAGCTAAAGGCCTAAATAAAGACTGAATCCCATGGTACTAGGTGCTATACAAACATATAGGTGTAGACAGTACCTTCCCTGAAGAAAGAGAAATATCAAATGAATCCCCACACCACTTTCAGACCAGTGTGATCAGTGAAGTTATCCTATCCATGTAACCCCGTGTAACAGATAAAGTATCTTTTGGGACCATATTATACTTTATTTTTAAAGCATGAAAACTTGAGCATGAAAAGCATGAGGTGGGCCAGACACTATAAACTGTAGAATATTCATAGCCCTGTCTATTAATGAGGTTGGATATTTGTGTTTGTGGCCTGCAGAATCTGAAACCACTAAGGGATAATTAATGCAAAATGCCAAGGATGGCTTGACCTCCTGGCGAACAGTGAAAGGGATGTTTTCAGGAGGCTGAGAGACAAACCAAGACTTTTGGTATAAAAGGTTGAATTTAAACACTAAGAGCTTTTCTTTTAATTCAGCAAAGGAACCTTGGTTCCTAGACTGGCCCCAAGCCTTGAGGAAGGATTGGAAAGACTTTGGCCTACCAAATCCTCATGTGGAAGATGGGTGATTCCTGGTATGTTTAGTAAGCTCTTCAATTGTTTTATTGTTTAATACGTCTTCTCTGTGAGCCTTTTGCCATCTTTGAAAGAGTTTCATGGTCACAATTAAAACATTGTCATTGTCCTCAGATAAAGCAAATCACTGGTGCTGGACATTAGGCCAATTGGCTTGCTGGGGAACTCACAGTGAAGTATAAAGGAGCTGTGCAGCCTTAAAATCCCAGTCTGGTGGGGGAGAGGTGTGGGCCTCTGCTTGAGAGAGGTGATGCCTGGAAAGCCTGAGACAAGTGGGTGCTCCTGAGGTTCAAAAGAGAGAGGCTACAGGTTCGGTCACACTGAAACTATGATATCCCAGTCTACTAGGGTTGTGAAATATGATAGGAAAAGCCTTCAAGTCAGTAAAAATAGCTAAAATTGGAAGATATGAAGACCATACTTCAGCAGAATGATCTATTCATAATAAGGTCTTTTAGAAATTGATTCTTATATGAAACAGCCAGTGAAACAGTGAATTCAGTGAGCTGTTATTTTACTAATCCAGTCAGAGAAGACAGAAAGTGAAGAGTTAAAAGACCTGTGCATATTTTCTTCAGATGGAAAGAAAATGTCAATGAAAATGAAGCAAGGGCAAGCAACTGGCATGGATGCCATCAATGTTAAAAGGGTCTAAGGCTTTGGCTGTAAGGCAGTGTCAGAATGATTTAAGATTCTTAATGATACAACACAAGGTCAGGTGCCAGGAGATGTAAAGTAAACAATAACAATTTTGTTAAAATGAGCTGTAAGAGTACATCCTGTAATTATTGTGAGATTTCACATTTAGGTCACGTAAGTTGCATATAGCTCTGAATAATAGAGATATGCATACACCCAGAGTAGATTGGTTTTGTATTTCCTTTTCTTTTTTAATGAAAGCATAGTACAGCTTAAGTTTGGCTGCATCTGGCTATAACTATTAAGCATCATTGAAAACCCCATAAAAAACATACTGTTCTATGTATTGGTTCCATAAAGCAAGATTTGATTTAGAAAATAAAACCTTGAACAAAGTGTATTGATACAGGGTTATATTAAGGTAAATATTGTGGGTTTTATATTGGATTGCTATATGCAGAGAAATGGGACAGGATTTTTCAGAAAAGAATTGTAGAATTTTTCATGGAAGCTTGTTGAAAAATGGTTCGAATAAGTGAACAATAAGCATTTAAATCTATTTTTTCACTAGATTATCATAATTTCAGCAAAGTTGCCCAAATCTTAATGAGGGCCTCAGCACTGTTTAGGCAGAATCACTTCGTAAGAGTCAATGAGAGTCAGATGTGCTGATCCATTATAGATACAAAAGTAGCTGAAATCACTGTTAAGGTTTTGGGATATCGATCAAGATTGAAGTTGGGTATGTTTGTTTTTTCAATACTTGTTGCAGATGGAGCTGAAAGCTTTATGGAATTGGAAAGTGCTAATGACAGTATTGTAGGAAATGTAAAAACAATAAGGGATGCAAGTGACTTTTCTCTTAACTTTTAATTTCCCTCACTTTAATGTTTTGAATTTTGTGGCATGTGTTGTGAAGCAAATTTAACTCTCACTGTTTGTGTTTTGTAATTTTTTAAATATATTTTCAAACTGCATACAAAATTCAGCTCAAATGTAGTTCAAGTTCTAAGTGAAAATTTGTCACTTTGAATATGAATATACTCTCTCTTTCACACACACACACACGAATAGAGCGAGGGTGAGGGAGTAAATATAGGTTTGTAAAAAAAATCAAGGCTGCTTATGTATGATAAGAATGCTAAGAGATTCAGTCAAATCAAGAAATCAGTGAGATAACAGAAGATGAAAATATTTGAGCACACACATGAACACACACAAAAGATGACATCTAAGTGATAGACACACCCATCGGATGAAATCTTGAAAGCACCCATCACAGCCTTGAAAATCAGCAGTAAAGAAAGAGAAGATCAAAATGCATTGGTCCAAATGATAGTCTTAATGGAAATAATGAGACCATGGGAATATGATTAAAGGAAAGGAATTATTGATCTGTTCAAACCAATGTAAGAACCTTCATAAAATGATTTTATACTACAGTACAATTTATGAGCACTAAATGTGACCCATATTTTAAAGAGATGTTAGATATAACAGCAGCATGTAAACTGGGCCTCTTTTTTTTTTCCTGCTAATTTAAAAGATTATCACTTTTACTGGTGCTTTAATAGGGAACATATCTCAGACTAATAGAATCCAAAGAGAAGAAAAAATGTCGCATGAACATTGTGCATGGATGAATACTAAAGAACTGGTATAAAGGTTGTTTTAGTGCATGAATATGAAATGCTGCATCATTTTATATAGACACAAATAATCATTCATTCTAAGCTCAGTTAGAATGCCATAAACTAAACAGCTGCATAATAATGTGTGTATTGTGACACTTTCTCTTGATTGTGATAGCTAGACCTCGCAAAATGGTAAGATCATTAGCATTTTAGAGAACTCTGGTGGAACTGGCAAGTAAACTTTATTATAAAAGTAGGTAAGAAGCTTTTTGTCACCATGAATAAAGTGATATGTCATTCAGTTAGTTAAATGGGGAAGATTTTCAAAAATTCCCAAGAGATTTAGGACTAGAGCTGGGGGAGAAACTACTTTTAGGCTGTGCAATTTTTTCTCCCCATTCCACACTGGGAAAAATCAGAGAAGCACCAGAATTACCAAAGCACTCTTGTGAGAATCCCTCCTCTTCCTAACTGGGAGCAAGAACCTGATTTCCCACATCTTAGGTGAGTGTTCTAATCACCATGGTATAGAATCAATCTCCTACTGGCTCAATGAATATTAAATTATTTATACTAAGTGGAACAACTCCAAGCAGAGAGATTGAGAGCAAGGAATAGAGACTGATACTACAGCTGGGTAATCAAAGAACTCTACTGGGAGATAAAGGTTCAAGTCCCTGATTTGCAGATCTCTAACCATGGGTTTGCTAGAATCTCCAGGGTGCCTTTCTGGTTTTCACCAGAAATTTTATCCTGGAACTGAGAAGTCATCCTGATAACTTTGACTTTCATCAAAACCGACATTTTTCCCCAAAAAAGTTTGGTTTCAATTATAGTGGTGCAATGGTTCCATTATGGCCAGGAAAGGGTTAACTGGCCTGGGAGTGGCAGCCAATCAGCTGCTGAAGGGCTGTGAGCCAAAAAAACAGGCCAGCAGCTGGTATAAAGGAAGGAGCAGCAGAGCAAGCTGCTCCGTCTGCAGCGGGAGCTTGAAAGGTGAAGGTCTCTTCAAGGCTTGCAGGCTGAAGCGACCAGGACCAGGGAGAGCTCCCATTGCAGTTAGCGAGGGCTGACCTAAGGTCCAGAGTTCCTGAAGGAAGAAGATAGTGACAAGTGATTGTAGCAGTGGTCCGAGGACCAGGAGCGGAGCAGACAGTAATAACAGCTGGAACAGTGGTACGAGGGCAAGGAGTCGGGAGAGGATGGCGGCTGAACTCCAGGTCAGTGAGGTGCTATGTGAGACTGGGGCTGTGGGAAAAGCAGCCCAGGGAATTGTTGAACTCTTGCAGAGGACTTGATGGAGGAGGAGGCCTCGGGGGAGGTGAATAGAGTCCCTGGGCTGAGACCTGGAGAATTGGGAGGGCCTGGGTCCCTCCCCGCTTCCCTAGCGTTCCAGGAGTGGCATGGGTGCCAGGTGTGGCTCAGGCTCACTGGTCTATTGACTATTTTAACCAAATGGGCCTGGGAGGCACGAGCTGGACTATACCCTGGAAGGGGTGGACCTAAAGGGACTCAACCAGAGGCCAAGATCCCAGAGGCATTCCAGAGTATTAAGTCCGAGGTGTGTGTTGAAGCGGAGCGCAGACCACCTGATAGGGACCATTCCAGTTCAATTCCCCGACAACATCACCAGGAGGCACTTGTCAGGTGGGTCCTGCGCTGAGGAACACTTACATCAAATAATTGGCATTTACTGGAGAGGAGAAACTTTTATCGGAAAATTTCCAAATAGCTCTATTGAGAAGTACATATTCCATTGGGTCACATTGGGATGTGGAGCCCTAAATCTCCTAGGTAGATGGGGGAGATATTTAAAGCCCTTAATTTTAAAGAAATTAGGGATAGAGATAGGGATCCTTGTGTTTTGTGCTATTTTTTCACTTCTTTCTAGGGCAAACATTGTTTTAATTATAGTTGAAATTTCTGAGTGTTGGGCTTGTGGTGACCATCTCATTGAAAAGCACTGTCCTTTCTAGCTTTAGCCAAGCATGAATGCAGTGGGAAAGAAAGCTGTTTTCAGCAGGAGCTATGGAAAACATTCACATTAACTCTGAAATCTACAGGGACTTCAATATCTTTTCAAATCTTATTCCTTGCTTGTAAAATTTTGGTTAGCATGAACAGAGTCTATTTCACTCAGAAATATCCAAGTAAAGAAATGATGATGTGCGGTTTGAGAGAGATAGAAAAGGTGGATGTCCTGATGGGGAATTGGGTTTGTCATATTTGAATGCCATGCAAACTTGCATGTGTGTGTTAGTTTCCAATGCTTACAAATCAAGCATTGAGGTTCATGTACATGTGTGGCCTTCCTCAAACCTGGTTAAATAATGGTTAACATATGTTTATGTCCCATATATAAATAAAATGTTTAATCTTTACCTATTAAAATTCTTAGTTTTTTAAGACTGAAGCTATATCAAACTGCACCATCTATAGAGCTGCAGAACCTTTTTTATATATTTAATAATAATTATTAATAAAATAATTTTAATATCTAAAATAAATTATATGAATAAATAATAATATATGATTTACATTTTCTGTAGGGTCCTGCTTGTTTATCCCCAAACTCAAATGTTGTGTTTTTTAAGAATTTCCATTAGGAAAAAAAAATCTGTGAAAACCTGTAAAATACCTTTTTCCCATTTGAGACTGAGCATTTCAAATTTTATTGTCACTATTTTGCACATCTTTGTTCTTTTGATAGGTTCCTTTGTTATCATCGTCTCATACGACTGCCAACAACTCTTCTTGTCCTCTAGCTTTAGCTTGTACTTTGTCATCTTGTATTCAGTGTATCCAGTTTTGAGGCAGAAAGAACCATGTAGTCTAAAATCCTTAGTGACTGACTAAATGTTGCATGGTCACAGAAGACAGAAATGCATGGGCCCAGGAGGAAAATCTTGAACATTTGGGAAGTAAGTGTACTAATAACTTGATTTTTTGGAAATCCTGATAACCTATTACAAATAAGAGCTATGGCTACCAGACACTGCTGTAAATAAGCACATTTATTTGGGTACCAAAAGATGGATTTAGTTGTTTGACTTTAAACACAAAGTTTGAAAATGTTATCAGGTCATAAGACCCTTTTTATTTTGCAGTTTAGTTGTTATACGTTTTGGTTTCCAAACTGTTAAACCTTGATCCTAAAGATGATCAAATAGTAAAAAGAGATTGACATTTTAGGTAAATAGGATGGACTAAATAAAACTTGCTGCAGCAGATGCAAGTCTATTTTAAATTTAAAGGAGTTATGTCCACTTACGCCGCTGCTGCATTTACTGTGGTGTAATCTTTTTTTTCAAATCAGAGCAGATGGTTAGATCTTACTCCATGTTTATGACTTGCCAAGTTCTGCCAGCCTCTTCCACTTGTATCTTTAAATTCTCTGCCAGCTTCTTCCACTTGTATCTCTAAATTCCACCTAGAAGTGTATTTAGGAGCTGCATATTCCTTCTCCAGTTCTAGCCATGACTAGAGTTATATGCCATTATAAATTCTGAAAAGGATTATAAAGCCATGAATACTTTTCCTCTGCATCAGATTATGGGGTACAACTTTCATTCTAGTCCTAATTTTTATCTCCATTCCTAACAGACCTGTTTCCATTTGTTTATCCAGGTACTTGACATCACATATTCTGACTTCTAACACTTTGATTATGGAAAACTTTATACTTCATTAAATAAATGACTCCCAGACTATTTAATTAAAGGTTATGCCATTTCTCTGTGTGTGTGTTGCCCTTCATCATTTCCCACACATTTCAAGGTCACCGTTACACATTTGAACCGCCATAGGTTGAAAGCTATGAAGCAGTGAGATTCACAATTAAGATCTGGCATAGCATCTAAACACAATGGAGCCCCAAAGTGTCCATTTTTGGCCTTCCAGATCCAAAACACATTCTGAACGGTGCATGACTAAATCGACACTAATGAGCTCTGTTGTAACTGGGGGATTCGATAACATTCTTAATGTGATTTTTAAAGTATCATTGGCATTTATGACTTACATAATCTGTTAACTTCAGTATGTTCATTTGAGATTCACGTTTTGACAGACAGAAGAAAATGTTTTGCTTAATTGCTATTTTAACATCTATAGCCAATTTTGCTAATAAAGGTAATTACTTTGTTGTATTTCAGATTATTCCAGTAGGAAATAATCTACCCAACCAAATATTTTTCATAAGAGAGTAAAATTAAATGATCATTGAATTACCCATAAACCCAGAAGACTCCCTTCTACAGCAAGAAAATGAGCTTGTTTTCCCAAATTAGGGAACAAATACTTTTTTCTTTCATATATTTCCCTGGTATAAGAAAAAAAAGTGTTATGTGAACATTTGATAGAAATAAATTAGTCATTCTTTGACACTGTGTTTACATTTTCATTTTGAAGTGAAAAGTTTGAAAATAGATGAAGTATGATGATCCCTTACGTTTGTGTGAAATTCCTCTGTCCACTGATACTGTATAAATAACTGCACTAACTTATTTAAGTAATCTTTGTAGTTTGGAGAAAGCTCATTAGCACCTTCTAAACTGTAACATCACTAATGTTGTAACCTCATTTCCAGAAGAGTTATCATAGCACAAAACCAAGTCCCTGATGCAATTAAGTGAGAGTCTCTGAATATTTTGAACAATGAGAATGCTATATAATACAGCATGTGTTCTTTCAACTTGTGATATGGAGCTTTCGCATTGATGGAAACCTATCAGTTTTGTTTCAATCCTTATCAGAATAAACTGAAGAATATGAGATCTCTCAAGGCATATGATCATATGATAGAGGCTAAGAATAGGATTTATTAGATGCCTAACTGACACTTCAGGAGTCCATGGTGGAGTGGGCATACCCTGCGCTGCAGGAGCCTAGCCAACTGGATGGGTGGCGGAAACCCCGCCCTGTGGATTCTGCTGGGCATGCTCCAACAGCTGTCCTAGTATAAAAAGGAGCACTCCAGCTCATTCAGGACTGACTACTGAAGAGGAAGGATGTGTGTCTGAGGCTCCGAGCCTGGAGCCATGCCAACCACAGATGCCAGGATATCAGAAACTGAGGCCTGACTAATGAAAAAACACCCTTCTTCAGCAGCCCAGATGCCCAGGAAATCACCCCAGAGACCAGAGAGGCAACTCCCTCAAGAATTGGCCAGAGGTCTGAATGGTGTAATGGGAGGGGGGAAGGTGCAGAATGCAGGTCTGTGTTGCAGATGGACCCACCATGACTGAGCACTTGGCATCCCGCGCCATCGACATCCCTAGGGCTGGGCTGGGGCTGGGGCTCAGTGGAGTGGAAAGGGTTGAGCCTCCTACCTGGGGCACTGCATCACCATAGTGGACACCTATGTTACTGATTCTGACCACTACGTCATGTTGCCCTAACCCAAGGAACAGCTGGAAGGATTGCGTCGAGGCTATGACAGCCTGGGAGAACTCCAGGATCCAATCAAAGCTGTGGAGGTGCCTGTTTCCCTCACTCCTCTTTGACTTTCACTAGAGGGCAATGGGATGGGCATACCCCATGACAGAGGTTTACATCAAAATTTAGATCATCAAGACACCTACTTGACTTCTTCCCTATGCACCTTTCCACCAGTAACCCTACCTGACTAAATTTCTGCTGCTGAGCATATGCACAATTGCCTAAATCCTGAGTCATCCACAAACTAGCACATTACCACTTTTTGTGCCAAGGTCAGTGTAGCAGTGTGGCAGCACTGCTACAGCCTCTGAAGGGATAAAAAGGGGCCTAGCTGCAGCAGCCAATCGGACGAGCAACCCAGTATAACAGGGAGCTGTAGCGGCAGTTTAGTCAGTCTGGCCTGGGCAGCCCAGGGAGACGGTTCTCCTGCTGGCTGGCTGGCTGGCTGGGGACCCAGTACCCTGGAAAGCTCAAATGGCTGGGACTGCGGAGTAGCAGGCCAGAAGTAGCCATGGTGGGAGCAGCAGTCCAGGCAAGGAGGCCTAGAGGGACAGCGGTTGGACTCCACGCAGTGAAAAGTGGCATGTGATGGGGGCTGTGGGAAAGTGGCCCAGGGAGTCAATGCCCCATATTATGGAAAGACTGATGGGAGGCAGAGCCTCACAGGAGGCATCTAGAATCCCTGGGCTGGGGCCTGGAGTAGAGGGCGGGCCCAGGTCCCTACCCGCTCCCTCAGCATGCCAGGATGGCACCGGCTCGCTGGCCCATTGACAATCTTACTAGTGGGCTGGTGCATAGTGAGCTGAAGCAGACCACAGGAAGGCGGTGGATGGACTAGACCTGGTCACTGTCGCAAAGTGGGCCAGGGGACCTAGTTGTACCCTGGAAGGGGTGGACAATGGACATGGCAGGAAGGCTAAGACCCTGAAAAGGACTCAGAGTCAGAATCCAGCGTGTGGAAAAGCAGAAACACAGACTACCAGCAGGGGGACCACTTGACCCTAATTCCTGAGCAATACTATCAGGAGGCACCCTGCTGGTGAGTCCTGTGTGTGAAATTGCTACAGTCAGTAATAAAATAAATTAATAAAATAAGTAATAAAAAGTTTAAACAAGAGTGGTCCCAAGACTGATTCTTGACCTTCACTAGTCACCTCCCTCCAGCCTGACAGTTCACCTTTCAGTATGACCTGTTATAGTCTTCCCTTTAACTAGTTTCTTATATACCTTTGAATTTTTATATTTATCCCAATTCTTTTCTAATTTAACTAAAAATTCCCCATGTAGAACCATATTAAATGCTTTACTGAATTCTAGGTAAATTAGATCCACTGCATTCCCTTTGTCTAAACAATCTATTATCTTCTCAAAAAAGGAAATCAGGTTCATCTGGCATAATCTACCTTTTGTAAAGCCATGTTGTATTTTATCCCAATTATAGTTAATCCCAATGTCTTTAACTACTTACTTTTTCTTTTTTTTTTTTCTTTTCCACAAGACCTTGCATACTACGACATCAAACTAACAGGACTGTAGTTACCAGGATCACTTTCCCCCCTTTCTTCAAAACAGGATCTATGTTAGCAATTCTCCAGTCATACAACACAACCCCTTAGTTTAGAGTCATTAAAAATCCTTGCTAATGGATTTGCAAATTCATACACCAGTTCCTTTAATATTCTTGGATGGAGATTATCTGGGCCCCTATTAAGCTGTTTGAGTCTGGCTCCGACCTCAGATATGGTAATTTCTCCTTATTCCCATTATTCCCATGATCTCCAAGATCATCATTAGCCTCATTAAAAACAGAGGCAAAGTATTTGTTTAGATATTCAGCCATGCCTAAATTATCCTTAACCTCCATCTTATTCTCAGTGTTTAGCAGTTCCACTTCTTTCTTTGTTTTCTTCCTATTAATATGACTATAGAACCTTTTACTATTAATTTTAATTCCCTTTGCAAGATCAACTCTACTTGGCTTTTGGCCTTTCTCATTTTATCTCTACATGTTCTGACTTCCAAGAGGTAGCTTTCCTTTCTAATCCCTCCCATCTTCTACTCCTTGTAGGGTTTCTACTTTCCCTTATTCACTTGTTTGAGAGGCTTCCTCATCTAGCTTGGTCTACAACTCTTGCCTATGAATTTTTCCCCCTTCCTTGAGATGCAGGGTTCAGATAGTTCCTATAACTTTGACTTGATGTAATTCGAAGCCTCCTCCACCTTTAGATCTATGAGTTCTTCAGCCCAGTGCACTTCCCTAACTAATTCCCTTAATTTTTGTTTTAGCGTTAGACCTTTTGATGTCAAAGACCCTAGTTACAGATCTATTTTTGTTTATCCTTCCATTTAGTTTGAAATGAATTAGTTCATGGTCACTTGAACCAAGGTTGTCTCCTACAATCATTTCTTCTATGAGGTCCTCACTATTCATCAATACCAAATCCAAAATGGCATCTCCTATGGTTTAGTAAATATTTGGTGAAGGAATTTATCAGCTATCACATCCAGGAAAATCTGAGCCATATTATTATACAAGCATTGTAAAATCTCCCATAATCGCACAGCTCCCAGTAGTATTTAGTTCTTTAAAAGCCTAAAAGTAATATATTTTCAAGAATCTGCTTTGCTTAGAGGAAGAAAACATACCACCTCTAGGTTAATGGCAATACATTGAAGAAGTTTTGTTTTTTGAATTGTTTGCAATATTTCTAATAAATGGGACAACACAAAAGGAAAATTAATATTAAAATAATTATATCTTGAGTCATAAATTCCTCTAAATAAAGAATGAAAGCATCTATGTATTTCTTTTCTCTTAAAGGCTATGTCTACACTTGCACTTTTAAGTCGACTTAGTGCGTCTACACTGAAAATTAAAGTCGACTTAAAGGGGAACTTACAAAGTTGACCTAGAACATCCAGACTGGATGCTCTAGGTCGACTTTGTGGGGTTAGGGGGACCTTGGGCAGGTCCATGGTGGCAGGGGAGGGGCACCCCCTGTGTGCAATGGGGAAAGGGGGACAGGGACCCTGGCAGGGCAGAGCCCTGTGTGTGATGCTGTCTGGATTTAGGGAAGCATTTATTATATTATTTTCAATGGATATCTCATAAATGCTATAATCCATAGGAACTATGTCATGTTTGGTATCAATAGAAAGGTAGTAATTTGCTGGGAATGATTATATAGTTTATGTCTAGGAATTCTATTTCGATTAGAAGTTAGGAATTTGATGTTATATTCATACTTTAACTTGTGTCATTCTGGAGGAATGCCTTAGATGGGAGGATGTGAACAACCATTGTCTCTTCAATGTTTAGGAATTTTCCAGGTAGAATGGTCCCAGGGAGTATCCTGATGAGCCATTAAGGACATCAAGAATACAACCATTGTGTCCTTAATGGCTCATCAGTTTACTCCCTGGGACCATATCACCTGGCAGATTCCTTAACATTAAGGAGACAATGATTGTTCACACCCTCCCGTCTAAGGCATTCCTCCAAACTTCTAATCGAAATAGAATTCCTAGACATAAACTATATAATCATTCCCAGCAAATTACTACCTTTCTATTGATACCAAACATGACATAGTTCCTATGGATTATAGCATTTATGAGATATCCATTGAAAATAATATCATACATGCTTCCCTAAATCCAGACAGTGTCAAACCCTGCCCACATGCCCTGCCCTTTGGGGGGCATGTCAGGCTCCCTCTGTGCCCCCCCAGCAGGGAGGGCATTGGTGTAGTCCTGGGGTAGCCCTAAATCAACTTAGGGCTACCCCAGGGCTACACTGGCTTAATTCAACTTAAAAAAGTCGAATTAAGCCTTAGGTCGAGTAGAAATGTGGTTTAATAAAGTCGACTTAATTTTCATTGTCGACTTTATTTTGCTTATGTCGACCTAAGCAAAGTGTAGTGTAGATGCAGGGCAAATTAAGTCGACTTAAGCCAAGCTTAAGTTGACTTAATTTACCAGTGTAGACGAAGCCGAAGAGCCTTTGCATGTATATTAGTTACATGCAGCTTAAACAAGCTATTCATACATAGGAAGGAAAAAGAACAGAGAAAATGGCTGTTTCTTTCCCTATGTTCTTCTCTGTTTGTCTTCACATGTGCTACATCTTCATTAGTGCCCAAATTGTAATCTAGTGCTTTGTGGGGCTATTCATGTTGTCACATTTTTCTAGGAATTTTCAGAATCAGGGCCATAGTTTTTAGGCTGCTTGGTGTAGCAGCCAAATTCAATGCATTACGTTATTATTATCATTATTTATTAGCAATAGCTTTTAAAAAAACCCTCAGATTTCTGTAAATGATTTTTTTTTTCAGAACCCTGTTTAAGCAAAACTAAGTATTATCTAAAGATTAGCTGTGTTCCTGGAAACGCTGATCCAACTGGAACATCAGACCTCTGGAGCTAAGTAACACTGGAGAATTGAGGTTTAAGCCATGTGGCGCTTTAACCATTTGCAGATTTTCTACAGCTCAATCCTACAGAGATCCTAACAATAACCTGTTAGATGTAGGTGACCAAAAAATAAGATAATTGGTGACCCCCTGTGCAGTTTTCAAATCCTGCAGGGTCAGATTCCTCAGTGAGTGGAACCTCAGTTATGCAAAGAGTAAGGATGTTCCCTGAACACAGTGAGATGGTCAGGTTTGTACTGTGCATTTTATTTTCTTGTAGATCATAATGAAAAGCTTTAATATGAAGCTGAATATTTGGCAATTTACTTTTCTCCTATGTTGAAGAAATCAAGATGTATTATTTATTTTGAGTAGTAATACTAACTATTAAGATAATGAATAAAAAGCCCAAGACAATACCTGAACTTTCTAAATGCTTTCTCAGTTTTCCCTGTGCAAATAATGGTAGGAGACTGACATTAAAAAATCAGATTAAAAACATAAATAATAATTGTAAATATTTAATTATTCCAAATTGCTATAGATTGGTACAGAGTTTTATAGGGATGATTTTTGTCCCTTATCAGCATGAGCAGCTTAGATGAAGGGAAATAAGTAACCCATCTAACGATGCTGATATTATCAAAATAGCTCAGTGCAAGCTGAGCTACAGATGTTGCTATAATTCTAAAATAATTCACATAGGCAGTGGTTTTGGTTAATAAAGAGAAACCTTTATATCCAGGCACTGCCCTGAGACTTGATGAATTATCAGGCAATGGCACTATATTTGCTTAATATTTATATGCTATTTGGGCAAAGAATATCTTCATATAAGAAATCATCTAGGCTGAAATTTTGTCTGTTGTACAGTAATTTGGCCATTTCTTTAAAGTGCAAGGATTTCACTCCTACTCTCATTTTCTGTTGCCCTATATTATACAGGAGGTCATGCTAGCTAATTGCAATGATCTTTTCCGACCTTGGAATATATGAATCTTCACTACTACTCTTTTTCTCCTGACAAGACTATTTTTAGGACATTGAGGTAAAGCCGTCTCTCAAGATCATATTCCCACCCCTTAAGACCCAAACAAGTTCTCTAAGAAAGATTATTTCCTTCCCTCTATCAGTTCTGCAAATTCCAGCTTCTGTCATTTCACCAATCATTTTGTTATTAAATCCAGTGGTGGCTCTGCATTCAGAAGAGGAGCTAGATCTGGTAATGATTTTGGAAGTTGAACATTTTCGTCTGAAAAGCCTCAGTTTTAAACTCAGACAGCTTGTGCATCACACTTATGAGATCTTGTCAGATGGAGAAATTGCATGGCTGGCCTATACCTTGGGCATAGATACCAACTCCCAACTACTCAACCATTATTGACAAGCCAGAGGAAAGCCCAGTTCTATAGATCTGAGATGATCGATCAAATCAATTGGTTAGAGAACATTCTCCTACTTTAATACCTGACCTGTTGTCTGAGTGGGACGATACCACCTCCTCAAAGGTGGTCTTAGCCTATCTGGGGTCTTAGGTAAAAGCCCCCCACTGCAGGGGCCCCTATAGGGCTCCCTGGCACTGGCACCGCCCAGCCCTATGACCCCAGCATCCCGCCGAGGGCACCAAAACATCCCCCCTGCGGCCCTGGTACCCCACTGGGGACCTCAATACTCCCCATGGCCACAGCCCCCCACATGCAGCCCTGGTGCCCCACTGGGGTCCCTGAAGCCCCCCTGTTCCTCCCACCCCACCGAGGCTCCCAATCCCCCGTGTCCCTGGCTCCCCATGGCTGCCCTCTGGGCCAGCCCGCCCTCCCCCTCCCCCAGTGCTGGGGCCCTTCCAGGTCGATTGGCCCTGGGCTCCTCTGCCCCACAGGGATGGTTCCCCTCCCACCCACCAACTCTTGCCCTATGCTGTGTATCCTGCAGGGCAGGAGGCAGACACAGTTTTCAGGGTAGGTGAAGGGGCCCCTTACTGCTTGGGGCCCTAGGCAGGCACCTGCTTCACCTACCCCAAAAGCCACCTCTGCACCTCCTCAAGACAACTTAGAGCATCAAGAAGAGGAGTTGGAAGGTAATTTTTCTCCCTGATGAAAACATGGACGTCACTTCTGCATCATGCCCTTCAGAGGACAATATCCAATTCCATGAATTAGTGGACAACTTTGAAATGACCTTCAGTTGTATTAGAAGAAACAATGCACCCAGTTTTTGACATTTTATTTGAAACATCAAGAAATAAAGTATCTTTACCAATTTTAGAAGGACTTTGGTAGCCAGCTAAATCAGTATGATCCAACCCTTCTTCCTAGTGTCAGTTCTAGCTAACAATTTAGATACACTTTGAGGAATGCTCCTGTTTATGTTCCTCCTCAGCTTAACTTGCTCATTATAGCACATTCCACTACTTCTGAAAGAGAAGGGGGAAAAATAGGTTCCTTAGGAAGAAGGCTGTTCTCTTCAGTAAATTGCCAAGTACAAATGTCAAGATATATTTTCCCTAAGGTGAAACTGGTTTCACTTTTTACTAAACATGTCTCCCAGAATATCAGCATAAACAAACAAATGCCCTCGTTAAGGAAGTTCAGAATGTTGCAAACATGCACATAGTTTTCTGATGCATCAGATGCTGCATCCAGACTAGTTGCTTCTTCTGTCACTCTTTACAGACACACATGGCTTTAATCTTCCTCTCTCCTCCTCTGGATACTAAATCCAGAATTTAGATACTTTGTTCAAGGGAGATGACGTATTTAGTGTTAAGATGGAAGAAATATTAAGAAAAATGAAAAACTCTGTCTGCAAGATCAGCGTCTATAACAACCTTTAAAAGAAATTACCTGTTCCTATATATAGATAGCTTAGACAGAACTATTGTCCTTCATCTTCCTGTTTTTAAACTCAGAATTCTAAGTCATAAATATCATCATCAAAAACAACAGTCTTATTAGTCTGAGCAAACAAAGAGATCTTTCAGACCTTGGATAAAATCAAAAAACTTTGCCTTCATCCTCATTGCTGAAGGTTTGACACAAGGAGCAAGAGCTTCAAACTAATCTTAGATTGCTCTTCACTCTTTTTTGGAGAGCATCTATCTCATTTTTGATACCTGTAGCTCTATTGCCTCCACAGATGTCTTTTGATCATTAAAAAGGAAGGTTGTACCATTAAATTTAAATCCTTTCCTCCCTCCCTTCCTCATCCTTCATTTTCAAGGATCCCTCTCAGAGTATTAAGAACAGAAACATTCTCTTATAAATAGTTGTATTAGAAGAGGTTCCAAGAAAAGATGGTTGCTTCAGACCAATTCTAGATCTGAGAAAGCTAAACAAATGAGTCAAAGTTCCAGTTCAGAATGTTGAGTTTTTCATCAGTTATTGTTCCCTTTCCAATCTGGATTATTATATCACACTCACTTTTGAGGATGTTTATTGTAATATCTAAAACTTCCCACTACAAGTACCTTCAGTTCACAGTTGGCCAGGATAATTTTCAATGCAGAGGCCTGCCCTTTCTGTACAGCCCAGAGTTTTTAACCAAGTGCCACTCAGTGACCTCAGCTTACCTAAGAGGATGAGGACTTTTAGTCTTCCCATATCAAGATGATTGGCTACCAAAAGTTTCTTCAAAAGTTGATTTAAGGGAAAATAAAACTGTTTATTGCCTCTTCAAAGATGAGGCCTTCTGATAAATGAAAAGTCATTAGACCCATCTTAGAGGATCCTTTTCAGAAGGAGTGATCATAGATGCCACAAAAGGAATGGCTTTCCCCTTAAAGGAAAGGTTCAAGAAACTGCTTTCCTACATTCAGAGATTCCTTCAGGATCTTTCTTAGAAGATAATCTATTTCCTAACTTTACTGGGTCTCCTGGCTTCAACCTATGGAAAACTGTATATCAGACCTGTATGTCAAACTCAGAATGAGTTTCCTGAGACCTCTTCAACTATGGATTTTAAGAAATGTCAAGCCTTTTCAGACAATATGTTCAAAGTAATCTCTTCCAAGAAAAACCCTAGCACCTTCAACTCAGTGGTTGGAAACAGAATATTCTCAAATGAGTTTCATTCAGTCACCTTCATCTTCCTACAACAGTTATGTCAGATTCCTCCCCAAAATTAATTGTAGGGATCATCTTACCAATCTATTGATCTGAGATCTCTGGAGTTATTACAAACAGTCTCAATTGCACAAAAGTGTATTACAACTAAAAGCCATTCAACTGGTGCTCAAGTAATTCCTTCTCCAGGTGCGGAACACAATGGTTCTTGTTGCCACAGGCAGAAGTATGTGGATAAAAAAATGGAGGAACCCATTCTCCTTAATCTCACAGTAACTTATTTGAAAACTATAAAAAATTACAAAAAGTCACTTTAAATTTCTGAATTTCTGTGGGGTGTTTCTGTTCCTGCTTCCAGACTAGGGGCTCTCTAGGGAAATGTGCAATCCAAACCTGGCAGCATCAGTTCTGCAGACAAACAGCCTAGAATAAGGTGGGGTAAGTTGTGCCTCTGTTTTAGGGAGCATTCTTCTTTGCATCTCACTGGTTTTTGGATTATTGTGTTTTACTCTGAAAGCTAAGAAATGAAGGAGTGTTTATTTTATCTTCTCTGTACGTATGCTTTGAACATAACATTAGCTAGCTCAGGTACTGGATCAGTGAAGCTATGGTAGCATAGCCTTCAGTGCAGGCTGTAGAAGCCCCACTGGAATCCTGGCTAACAATGGCTATGTCTACACTTGTGAATTTAGGTCGACTTAGCATGTCCACACTTAAATTTTAAGTTGACTTTGAGGGGACCTACAAAATCAACCTAGAGCGTCCACACTGGACGCCTAGGTCGACTTCTACGGGCTAGGTGGACCTCGGACAGGTCCACGGTGGCAGGGGACACCCCTTGCCAAGTGCCAGGGGGCTCAGCCTATGCCCCATTGTACCTGGGTACAATGGGACAAAGGGAGACAGGGACCCTGGCAGGGCATAGGGGCAGGGTGGGCAGGGCTCTGCCCTGCCATGGCTGTGCCAGCAACCCTGGCAGGGAGGGCAGTGGGGAAGCCCTGGAGTCCCCTAAGTTGACTTAAAGTCGACTTAGGGCTACTCTACGTCTACACTGGCTAAGTCGACTTTCTAAAGTCGACTTAGCCAGCAAAGTCGACTTTAACCTAGGTTTTACAAAGTCGACTTAATTTTTCCTTAAGTTGACTTAAGCAGCTGCTTAAGTCGACTTAAGGAAAGTGTAGTGTGGGCGCAGAGTAAATTAAGTCGACTTAAGCAAGCTTAAGTCGACTTAATTTACAAGTGTAGATGCACCCTATGTGGGCAGCTAGCCCATGCTGCAGCCCGAGATGCCAAGCTTCATGGTTCCTATACCTGACCTAGCTAGATTAAAGCTAACTCAAGTATTTTTACATAACTTTCAGTCACCCCTATGATTGCATCATATACATACCCTTTTATACTGTGGGGACAAGCAAATAGGTGGCTCAGAATTAAAGGTGCTCAAAGGTCACCTTGCCCGCCAAAACAGGCCACGCAGTGTACTCTTCAGAAAATCTAAACTGTGGAAGTCACAAATAACGCTTTGTTCAATTTTTAAAAAGAATAGACCCCCCCCCCCCCCGTTTTTATCAATTTGTTCTTGCTAAAATATTTTTGTCACTGTATTCCTTCAGTCATCCTGTATTTTAAGCTCTGTGACAGTAATAGACTCATGTATATCAGACCCTTAAGGAACAGGAGACACACAAAGAAAACCAAGGTGAAAGGTATGTGGTTAATTAGCTTCAGTTTAACTTATCTGGGAACCATCTGGCAATAGCTTGAGCAGTGAGATCATGATTCTTCCTTAATCATTTCCACATGGTGGAGGGCTGCCATAACTCCCCCTTCCCTCCAGACTTCTACAACTGATCTCCAGGCTGTTGCTGGTACCGAGCCAACTTCCCCTCTTAAACTGGAGGTGGAGGTATACTTAGGGAACATATCCTTTAATGAAGCTGGAGAACAGGGTTGGGGCTCTTGATGGCTGGAAGAAGATATTAAGATGCAGCAAGGAGACAGCTTCTTAACCCTATAAGAGAGGAAGATGATGGAGTCACAGTAACAGGCTGGGACCAAGTTTGGAGGTCTGAAGGGGCTGACAGCAGCTCTCCCTCATGTGGGAATAATTAAGGAAGGAATCATGGCAGGTACTCTGAGTTATTTCCTGGTAGTTCTTAGGTAGATTCGGTTAATACATTTGCAGGCTAATAAATCACATCCTTTGTGGCTTGTCATTCTTTCTGCATGTCCAGGACAATGAGACTACTGACAGCTCAAAGGTAGGGAGAGACGTCTCTTGGTCAAATAAGAAAAATTATATGCCCCTTTTAACAGTTTTCTCTTTTGTGCTGAGAGGAGAGCAGGGAAAGGGAGCACATCACCAGAGTTGAGAGTTTATTGGAGTGTCTCAGATAAGCCTTTGGACCACTGCTGCTGAAGCTGCCAATCTGGCTGGAAGGATGGTGTTTATCCTCCTCCAGGTAAATTAGGATAAATGGCTTATTTGAGTACCATCTGCTCAGGTGATGACTTGCCCCCACTTAATGCCCAAAGGAGTGAGGGTTCTTAAATGAAGCACTACTCTTTTCCCCCACCAGTCCAGAAAAAGCCCTCCTGCCTTAAGGTTGAAGAGGTTGCATTTTTTTTCTTTCTCCCTCCTCTTCTCTAGTACTCCTATTACTACTGTCACTCCTTATTTTTTAAGGAACAGATGTTTCTTTCCTTTAAAGCACAAATTTAGTTAGTATGTGATGCAAAAAAAACAGCTGTAGAAGTTCCCCAACAATCCTGTACAATCACTTTTCCACAAAGGGTATAAATAAGATAGGAATAACCTGACTTCATGTTACAATTCTTTTTCCAGGCCTGCTAAAGTTGTCTGAATATTTTTCTAATTTAAATCAAATAAATAAATAATATGAAGAAAATAATTAACAAAGTAGATCAGTTTTTGGTTTTGTTTTCTTAAAATCCGTATAAAGGTTTCTTACTTTGGTTGGTAAAATTTAGCTCCAAGTTTATTTCATTGTTGTTCCAAAATGTGTAATTAGAAAAAAAATCCAATTATAATGGCAAATGTTTTAACTTTGTTTTTATTTAATTTTGCGTAAGCAAAGTCATTTAGAGACAATAATTATGAGTGAAAACAGGCCAGGAAAATTCACATGCTTCCACTGTTACTCATGTTGCTCCTTGTTGGCCCATGGATTTCAGAGGGGCTACTCACTGAAGTACTGCTCATTGTGAGTAGACATGGCAAAATATGCCCCAACGAATGATATGGATTCACTAATGACTGACTAATCATCTTAAGTATCCTTTTGTAAACAGAAGTCTGAATGCAGCATAATTAACTTCCAGATTGGAAGTATGGTCTAGTGAATGGGCACAGTCCTGAGATTCTGAAGATGGGGATGCTATTTGTGGAATAACCACAGACTTCCTGTGACCTAGGGCAAATTGCTTAATTTACCCTGTGCCTCAGTTCCCATTGTGTAAAATGGTGTTAACACTTCCTGAAGTCCCAGGAAGCCATAGTTGATTATGAGCTCTTCAGAAACTGAGGTACCAATGGCCGCATAAGCAGAAATAAAAAGAGAAATAGACATTCACAGTGAAATTTAGTTACTTGTACCTCAAAAATATAATTAAAGGGAGTGAAAAATCATATAAAATACATGACTATATGTCACTATACACTTTCCAGTTAAGTATACACATGTGGACAGCTCATTTGACCACTGCAATGTACTCTGCAAGGGTTTTTTCTCTCATAAGGAGTAGGAAATCCCTTGCGTTTCTAATTGTGGATTTTGCACCTAATCATTCTGTTAGTGGGATTTCTCTTTCAGTGAAAAGGCCAGGTGTTCTGGCCCCTGAATATTGCATATTATAAATTTGAGGACTCATTGAGTAATTCTATTTCCATTTCTTCTTACAGATACAGCTATTTCTTAACTTTTTGTGGCCAACATTAATTTGTGTACTATTGCTAATACACACATACGGCTGGATGCAAATGCCTCTTACTAAGATAAAACTCCACATACACTGCTGCAATAATTGTAGAGTTTGACATGTATAAAAATATTATACAAATTGGCCTATTGCTGTCCACATTTCCAACATTTGCTGTTATTTACTAAAAAAGCTTTGAATAGGCTCTTATCTCCATGAAACCACATTTTGTCTTTCATGAAAAAGCTTTAAAATACAGATGTATAGATTTTATAGTTACAAGAGACTATTATGATCAACTGGACATTTCATAAGATTTCCTAGGAATCAATATAGGTGGATAACATCACATCTTTTTCAGGATCAAAGTGAGTGAATATTATAGTGAGTACTATCATTTGTAAGCATGTCCAGAAAAAATGATTTTTTTACTGTACTACTTAAAACTATCTCCACACATGAATTACGATGCATGCCTCTGTAGATACTGCATTTATGCATTAATATGATACATACTGTGGTTATTGGAAGCTATGCATATTCTGTGGTGTGAAAATTGGGTATTATGAAAATATATCAGTATTTACAAAATTTTCAGAATAATAGAAAGTTAGGGTATTTTGTGTCAATTGTTCACATTGTTTGAGTTGATTATAGCATCTATATACTGTATGATTATGCACCTATTTAGCACCCGAATATAAATTATATACAAATTTAAAAATCTAGAATGTAATTTGTTTAAAATTACTAAGCATGTCTGTGCTTTAAAAAGTTTTTTACAAACCAAAAGAAGAGCAAATGTGAGGCGCAAGTGGCTTTACATTTGTATGTTTTTAATGAAATTATGAAGAAATGTAGCTACAAATTAGCAAATTGATAGACATCCAATGAGAAAAAGGTAAAATATCTTTTATAGCTAACAACAGAATGGTTACATGATGTTAAAATTTAAAGACTCATAATTTCAGAGAGGGTGGAAATAATTATATACATTTACTCTAAGAAAACACAGCTTGTCTTTATCAGAGTCAACTGAAGCAATTAATAGGACAGATTAGTTACAAGTGAGCAATACAATCTGTCCATATATTCTTGAAAGAAGAAGAAATGGTCCCAAATAATACTGATTCTGAATATCCCTGAACTTTTGTGTTCAAAATCTTAAAACTGTATCCAAATCTGGATTTTACTACCGACTCGTTTAATAATGTACCCAGGCAAAACACTAAATTCCAAATTAATCCTTTAATTTTATTTACTATTATACATTCATTACTTCATCAGTTGAAGTTTTTAGCAGCTTTATCAACATTTCACATATATATAGCCCCCCTCCTGCCCCCAAACAAACCCAAAACTAAAAACAAACCCAAAACTTTTCATCATAGTTTCTGTTTTGCAGCCATTTGTTGTTTACAACTTTTTGAAAACCTGTCTACTCTGTGTGTGTCTTTTAAAACAATATAGACTTCATTTACAACCCATTTCCAGTACATACAATAATTAGTAGCACAAAATCAAAAACTTGATAAAACAAGTTTATTCTTTAGAAAAGTATTTCTATTAATAATTTCTCAAAACTCAAAGGTCTTAGAAGGCTTGGATGAAAAAAGGAGGAAAGGTAATTAAAAAATGATCATCACTGACTCATCTCTTCTCCTGCTCAAGTTGATTGGAGTTTTATCATTTACTTAATATCACTTCTGAAATTCCACTAAGAATTTTGAAAATCTCAAGATCACGGTATGCTATTCCTGTAGCTCCTTTTCTGATAAAACTGCCATCGAGTGTTTTGTCAGAGCCAAGCAGTTCAGGAATGGGTGCTCTTTTACCTCAGCAGATTATCCACCAAAAATGTTTTTTGCAATGTTTAAAAATAGTCAGTTAGAAATATATTATGCAATAGAGATACTCTGGAAGCGGTTAAAATAAAAGACAGATATGCTTCTATTGTACTTGTTTTATTTATTTTTTTAAAATGTGGTACATAGTTCAGTTTCTTATGATGAATCTGATCTAAAGGTGGCATTTTGGTACTGCTGCAAAATCAGATTCTGAGCTGAGTTGATGACAATTCCATTTTACAGCAGCTTTGAAGGTTTTGAAATTTGTTTTACTTCCATAGGGAAAGGAAAACAAAACCTTTGAATGTTTTTGTGAAATGTAATTGTGTTGAAATGTCTCTTTTTTTTCATGATTATAAATCTGAGCTTTTTGATTAATCTCTCTCACTGGTTACTTTTCCACTGAAAAACCTTCCTAATGGAAATTTTGCTGAAACCAATCCATCTTTGAGGAAGTTTTAGTTTCAACAAAATAACATATTTAAATTAAACTAAACTTAGTTGAAAATGTTATAGCCAGCTGTTCTTTCAATCTCAACTATTTTGCTGAAGACTCCTTATGAAACAGCAGCAACTCCCAACATTAAAGCCTACTCATCTATGATAAAATGGATAGTATATGTGGGTCACAAAGGGCTCAGTAAATTTGGTAATATCCATATTTCATTTTCTTCAAATGCTTCCTGAAGAAGAATTGGACTTGGTGTGAAGAGCCACAAAAGAAGCAGAGGTAATAGCTTAAAAGATGCTGCAGCTTCTAGAACAGAGAAATCAACCTAGGTTACCACTCCCCTTTCTACCTCATAATAGCACAACTTCTTCAGTCATGCTTCTCTTGGGTCCTACAGAAATCCCTTTCTTTGGGGATTTAAAAGAAAGTACAAAAATGATTAAAGGATTGGAAAACATACCTGTAGTGATAGACTCAAAGAACTCTTTCTATTTATCTTAAGAAAGAGGAGGTTGGGGGCTGACTTGATTAGAGTCTGCAAGTGTCTTCATAGGAAACAAATATTTAATAGCAGGGTCTTCAGTCTGGCAGAGAAAGGTACAGCATGATCCAATGGATGGAAGTTGAAGCTAGACAAACTGAGTGGAAGTAAGGTGTACATTTTTAACAATGAGGTTACTTAACAGTTTATCAAGGGTTGGAGTGGGTTCCCCAATATTGATTATTTTTAAATCAAAGATGAGTGTTTAAAAGATATGCTCTAGAAAATATTTTTGTGGAAATTCTATGGTTGTGTTATTCAGGAGGTCAGACTAGATAATCAGTATAGTCTCTTCTGGTCTTGGATTCTGTGAAAAGGAGATACAAGTGGAATAGGAGTTTATGCAGGTTTGAGGATCATTAAGTTCCTCATGGATATCTGTTTAAATGTGTATCAGATCTGTGGAATGCAGCTGGCTGAATTTCTCATCTTTACCTTTAGGCCTCTTTCTCTAATTCGTGGAGTCCCGACTCAGGGCCGAAAGGCTTATGTTGGCTTTGGGAAGGAAGAACATGCAGTGAAGCTCTGCACTCTTTAATCAGATGCTCTAGGCTTCTGCTCCCTTCAACATATGTTAGTAGAGACAACATATAGGTCCAAAAGCACTAGTTCTGCTGCTATCATAACAGGGGTTCCTCACATTGTGAAGTGACCCACAGATAAGATTGTGACACTCTGTGTTGGAGTAGGGGCACAATTCCATTCCTAATCTAAACATACACCTAGTGCGAAAATACTTATCTGTAGAAGTGACTATATAAAGTTGCAATCATAAAACAATGAGAAGCTGTGGTTTGTGATATGCCTCTTAAAATACAGGCTATTTATATTGGTTGCAAATGAGCAAGAATCTTCTGGATGATGAAAAGAGCAGGATATTTCTTTCCTAGTTTTCTGCCTTCTTTCCTTGGCAGTGACACTTATTTCACATAGACAGAAACATAACAAAAACGGAAATTCTCCTGATTACCTGCTTAAAATAAATAAATAAATAAGGTATTTATTATTTTTTCACTGGATAGTAGTTTATCATAGAAACAGCTGGATTTGTTTAACATGTCTGGTAATATAATTTTATAGGTGGTGTTGGTAAAAAAATAGATTGTCACACTACATGCCCCTTTGGGGATGAAAGGAACATGACACTCTTTATTCTTTTTGCTTTATGTAATCTGGATTCACTGTCCAAATTCAGTAAACAAAACAAAGAAGACATAGCATTGAAAATTAAATGACTGAAACTCATTTAGAAAGGCTACAATTTTCAAAAAATAAATACCTGAAGTTCAACTCTCATAAATCCATATTTAGGGACCTATGAGTGACCTGATTTTCAAAACAGTTGTTCACCCAGCAGCTTTCATTTTCTTCAGAGAAGTAGCATTAATTTTAATGAGAACTGCTGAGTATTCCACTCTTCTGAATATCAGGTTACTTATTTGTTGTTTAAATATGAACTTATTTTAGTTTCTTACACTTTTTTAAACCTTGGTCCATGTCTGTAACCATGATATTGACCCTAACAGGGCTGTAAGTGCCAGGCCTTCACCACTTTAGTGACATATTGTAGTTAGTGGTGAATTGAGGTGTGCATGGCAGAAAATAGAATGGATGTGCTGTGCAGGATGACCTCCCAGAAAACCACAGAGTGGTCTTGGCAACAGTACTGTAGAGAGTAATGACATCAATAAGGGAGTAGCCAGAAGATCCAACGCTATATGAATCTAGTAGCTCTGCCACACCATATAGAGGCTGAGGTGGATAATGAATGCTATTGCATACCATAGGCTAGAGCAGCAGGAGTAGGATGGCAGACTGCCAATTTGCATTCAAGTCCAATGTTGAGTGGATTTTACATTCTCAAACCCTTTCTCTTGAACTTCACCCACCTAAAGTACACTTTCCCTTATTTTATGTAGGGTAAGTGAATTTCATCCAAAGGCACTAAAATGTAAGAGACCTTTCCTAGTTGATTGCTGCTATTGTGTCCTAACCAATGATCAAAGCAGAGTGAAAACTGGATATATATATATTATCTGAAGCTTTCTTGTACAGCAGAAATGCATAATCTTTCTTGGACCTCAATACTGCCCATGTAAAAATTAGGAATACCTAATGCCTTGAAGAGCTTGAAATTCTGGCTTTATATATTTGGAGGAAGGAGAAAACTGTGTTTTATTTTTATTTATTTATTTATTTATTTATTTATTAGGGAGGATAGTTTGAGAGAAAATGAGATCAAACAGTAAAATAACCATCAGGATGGAATGCTTGTAGAGTTTATACCTGAGAGATTTATTTGATTCTGCTAAAACTAAAACTTTTCTCTTGCATTGCTATCATTAGAGAGAGATTCAACTCATTTCTGTAGAATAAAGCAATGGTTTATAAAATAATTACTAGCAACGAATAGTATTAGGATATAGCACTTCTTTAGGGATTGCTTCAAAGGGATTCAGTTAGAAAGATTTACATTAAATACATAGAGAGAAGAGCTTTTGAAACAGTGCCATACTTTTCAAAATAATAAATCTTCTTTTACCTGAAGAATAAATGTCAATAAAATAGAATAATTGTGATATCAGACATACAGTGAAAATGGCAGGAAAATAATTTACTTTAGAGAGGAAAAGAATTTGACTAGTATCTACCACTGAGGATTTAGATATTCTTTGATAGGGACATTATAATTTATTGTGAGCTAAACACTCTTCAGTCCATGATCTTAATTTCTTACAGAGTTATGAATTTAAATTTCTTTGCTCATCTTTTGAAGGTGTTGTGCAGCTTTCTTTTGAGTAGGAGGGCTATAGGTCAGATGTAGAATGGTGCTTTGTAAAAAAGTAACAAAGACCCTGGATTTATGGTTTAGTATTACAGACTATAACCCACTAACCCCATCTTTGATCTATTACTGCAGATCTGTTAATGTGCCACTCTACTATTCAAGGTCCCTTAGAAGATATGCTAATTATTTACACTGAACAATCTGTTCCATCTTGCATTTAGCTGAGTACCTTTCCCAGACCTGAAGAAAAGCTCTGAGCAGCTCAGAAGTTACTCTCTTACCAACAGAAGTTGGTCCTATTAAAAAGTTTGTCTCACCCATTTTGTCTTTCTAATTTCATGCTTGCAAGTCATCTCATTTAAGTAAATAGAATTACCTGAATTAAAGGATAAGCACATTTGTAAATATATACAGGATTGGGGCCTTAATTTCCTTTCCATAGTTCCTTTTAAAACCTATTTTAAAGCACTTATACTTTGTGAAAAGATGCAGGGTCTAAAAAACTAGTGAATAAAGAAGTTCTGACTTTATAATACTATGATTTATATGCGAGCCACACGACTCATCAAAATAAAATGGGTATGACTACATAGCAACAGTTGTGCTTCTGCTTCGGACTGGTACACTAAGGGGTATATGATATTTATTTAAAAAATAGTCCAAATATTTCTGTAAGGGGCAAGGAATATGGCCGCCCTCTGAGACAGACACCGAGGGCAGGCCAATCCCCCGCAAGGAGGTGGGACTTAAAGCTCCATTCCTGACAGGAAGCAGGGGCTTGGAGCAAGGAGGCAGAGTATAACGGGGAAGCTCTCTCCCTCAGTCAGGCCCCAGCAAGGCCAAAGGAAAGACCTCTCCACCTGCTCCCAGGGCTGTGAACCTTACCAGCCTAACAAGGCCTGGCCTGAGCTCCCTACAGCGTGGGGCCCAGAGGACCGCCCCAAGTGGCCAGTGCCTGGCCCGCCAGAAGAAACAGCAGGCCCCTGGGACCTAAAGGAGCAACTCTCTGCTGGGGTGCCACACACCCAGCGCCCCGACCCGGTGCCCTTGGAACCAGGGGCGCCGCCTGGCCACTGCGACCTGGAGGAACTGCTCTCAGCTGAGGACTGGGAGGAACAACCCATAACCCTTGAACTTTGTGGACCTGAGCTGCTAGCAGAGACCTGTGACCCAGAGGAGCTGCCCTCCACCGAGGACCTGAGCGAGATGCTGCTGGCCCTACCACCTCCAGACGAAACCGACGGGTTCGGGAACTTCCTGATGGTGGAGTACCCCGGTATCCCGTAAGAGCTACAAACCAGGTACCCCAGTGGAAAAGGAGTGGGGAATGCAGCCTAGTCCAGTGGCCACCCGGCAGGCCCTGGAATAGTTGACCTGGGGCAGCGTGCTTTGGTGGGAGCCCCGCTGCTCCACACCAGAGGCACCCCATTGCTACCCGGAGTGCTTGAACAATCCTGCCCTAACTATTAAGGTTCGGGAGTGCTGTTCCTTCCCTACGTGATCCCGTGTCTCAATCCTGACTGTAGTATTGACTCCCTGCTGCCTGCCCCACCCTGCCTGAGGGCTAGGAGGCCTGTTGATATATAGAGACTTGCCCTTCCCAGGGCTAGAGACTGCTGCCTGCCCCGCCCTGCCTGAGGGCTGGGAGGCATCAAGATTACACTTTCCATGGTGTTTTTTTTACTGCACCAGCCTGTTGTGGCATAGTCCAGCTGACAAGAAGATGATGTCATAGCCTTGCTGGTTGGAAATCAATGACATGAAGTCTGGGTATATTTTTTGAACATAACTTGTTTTATTTATTTAACACATGCACACGCACACATGCACGCACACAACCTAGAACAGAGGTATAAGCAATATTGGAAATCTTTCATCTTTAATAAGAGAGAATAAATGATATTTCAGGATTGAAATGTTTTCCACTGTTGGAAACAAACAACGTAGCACTATGCTAGTTAATTGGGAGAAGAAAATAAAACAACATAAATTGAATATGAAAATGACCAGTCTTATTCTATTGTCCAAGAAGAATGAAATGAGAAAAAAAAAAAGGAGGGGGGAAGCATCAACACTAGTGAAAAGTAATCATTCATTTTTAATGATCTAATGTGTTAGTAACAGGGAAAGATTTTCTATAATTATTATTTTGGATTTTTATTTTAGCAATGTCTCTGATGAAAAGAGTAGAATCCATTTAACTTCTTTCAAGTCTGGTTTATCAAATGTGATATCAAGATATCTTTGAAGTAGCAGACCTGGTTTCTGAATAAAGCACAGAGCAAATCCATGTTATCCATGTTGTCTGGAAGTCTTTTCCTCTGGCAGCTGCTCGACTCTGATAATCATTAAAGAGGCACAGTGGATGGGAAAAGAATGGAGTAATTCAGCAGAGCAGCTGTCAAAGGAACGGACTGGTGAATTGTATAGCACTGGAGACATTTCAAAGACTTTTTTATATTACAAGAAAAATATTAAGAAAAAATCCTCAAGTTTCCTTTGTGGGTATTCTCTTGTCCCCATGATTATGCAGTGCATGTGCCCCATCTTCCCTCCCCGCATCTCACTTCATGAATAGGCATCAGCTTTAGGAAACCTCTAGAATGTAGGTATTTGTCCTTTCTCTAATTTCAGTAAAAGAGAACAGGTCCACAACTAACAGATTTTGGAGTGATAACTAAAGGAGGGAAAGTTCAACTTTATGGCCATATATGAGTGACACCCTTGAAGATAATATACCATATATCATTCCTAATTGTTTATCTTCTGAGTTATATCTCTGTAATCTGCACAGCATCTCATAAAGGTCACATTTATAAGATGAGGGACAATCTTGGAAAGCAATGATTCTTCTTTGAGGAGTATCCTTGTGGGTGCCCCTCTTTAAATGTGCATAAACTCCTTTACCTTTGATCAGAAATTATTGGTCACAGTTCCTGTCTGGACCATGCATGCACCTTACAGAGTCTCATGCCCTATTCTGTGACTAGCTAGGGCTACGCAGCTAAACCACCCTTGGTTCCTTCTCAGACTACTTGGGACTGAGATGGAGTCTAATGTGTGCATGTTTACCTCTTTTAAATTAGTATTTAGCTGAGTAGTTAGATAAAGGTGATTTAGTACCTTTTAGCTGAAACTTTAGTTCCTTTTTTTTCATTTCTCTTGTGTGTACGTGTGTATATATATATGTATGTATATACACACACACACACCTTTTGACGGTTTTGATAAAATTACACCAAAAAGTGCAAAATATTCAGGTTGCTCTTTATCCCTAAAAATCAGTTATTTACTCCAGATACGTTTGTATCTTTTATCTCATACCAACAACACTGGTAGCTAATCCTATGGTAAACCATACTTATTAGCCAGGAAAAAAAGAAATTAAAGCATTTACAGGTTAAAGTAGGCAACATATACACACAAATCAATTCAGTCCATGGTTCTAGAAGGTGATAGAGACATATTAATCTTTCAGCACCAAATATCCTTTTAGGGCTAAACCAGATTTACCCTGGAAATCGCTCCTTTTTGGTTTCTTAGCTTTGGCCCTTGTAAACATAAAAACAGCAAAAGAACCAATATGAAACTCTCACCTATCTTTATTTTCCTCTTCCAGAATTCAAGCAGTGGGACATGATTTCTCTCATGTTGCACCTTCTTGGGTATAAGAAGGCAATAAAACAAACCTTTTTGTGTTACGGTGTTCAACAATGGCCCACTTAGTCTTGCTAGTTCTTCTGAGTGGGCAGAGTGTTCCCCACTACCAAGTGAGATTTAGGTCCAAGTTTTTAGTAGCAACAATTACCAAGATGCAAATAGCAGCTAAAACATGATTTATTAATTAACAGATTACTTAACTAATATTTAGATAAAGTGATATACTTAGAGTTCAAAACAAAGTAATATAGACAGGCTTACAACCTCATCAGCAGTCAGGGACCCCTTTGCGAATGCAGGTTTCAGCAGGGGAGTGTGTTGTCTGAGGCCTTTCTTTTTAAGATCCTGTGGTGAAGTCTGATTTAGGCCTGGGAATGAGCTATTGTTATAGACCATCACTCACAGGGCAGGGTAGTCATGTAGACTGTCTGCTCAGTTTGGCTATGTCTACACTTGCACTTTTAAGTCGACTTTCACTAAGTTGACTTAACTAAGTCGACTTTAAGTCAACTTAGATAAGTCGACTTAGTGTGTCTACACTTAAAATTAAAGTCAACTTAAAGGGGAACTTACAAAGTCGACCTAGAGTGTCCACACTGGATGCTCTAGGTCAGCTTTGTGGGGCTAGGGAGACCTTGGGCAGGTCCACGGTGGCGGGGGGGGCACCCCCTGTGTACAATGGGGCAAAGGGGGACAGGGACCCTGGCAGGGCAGAGCCCTGTCTGTGATGCTGTCTGGATTTAGGGAAGCATTTATGATATTATTTTCTATGGATATCTCATAAATGCTATAATCCATAGGAACTATGGCACTAGAAAAGGTTCAGAAAAGGGCAACTAAAATGATTAGGGGTTTGGAGAATGCCTCGTATGAGGAACGATTGAAAAGGCTGGGCCTCTTCAGCTTGGAAAAGAGGAGACTGAGGGGGGACATGATAGAAGTATATAAAATTATGACTGATGTGGAAAAAGTGGACAAGGAAAAGTTGTTTAAATACTCCCATAATACAAGAACCAGGGGTCACCAAATGAAACTGATAGGTAGCAGGTTCAAAACAAATAAAAGGAAGTTCTTCTTCACACAACGCACAGTCAACTTGTGGAACTCCTTACCTGAGGAGGTTGTGAAGGCTGGGACTATAACAATATTTAAAAGGGAACTGGATAAGTTCATGGTGGCTAAGTCCATAATTGGCTATTAGCCAGAAAGGGGTTAAGAATGGTGTCCCTAGCCTCTGTTTATCAGAGGATGGAGACGAATGGCAGGAGAGTGATCACTTGATCATTGCCTGTTAGGTTCACTCCCTCTGGGGCACCTGGGCACTGGCCACTGTCGGTAGACAGATACTGGGCTAGATGGACCTCTGGTCTGACCCAGTACGGCCTTTCTTATGTTCTTATGTTCTTATGTCATGTTTGGTATCAATAGAAAGGTAGTAATGTGCTGGGAATGATTATATAGTTTATGTCTAGGAATTCTATTTCAATTAGAAGTTAAGAATTTGATGTTATATCCATACTTTAACTTGTGTCCTTCTGGAGAAATGTCTTAGATGGGAGGGTGTGAACAACCATTGTCTCCTTAATGTTAAGGAATCTGCCAGGTGATGTGGTCCCAGAGAGTATCCTGATGAGCCATTGAGGACATAAAGAATACAACCATTGTATCCTTAATGGCTCATCAGTTTACTC
>ML685796.1:15179931-15321146 GCA_007922175.1 Pelusios castaneus
TCTTATAGTCCGAAAAATACGGTAACTTTGCAAAGTTCCTTTAAGTTGTTTGGGGGCCTCCGTTGCCCACTATTGTTATACCGTCACAAATTTTTTTGCTTGCCTTACACAGGGGAACCAGTTTTCCTGCCTATGTTTACAATTTCAGAGTGTACAAGTGTAAAGTGAAACTTACTTATTACTTTATAGTGGGGGATATAGAAATTAGTGATAAGACTAATGCATGCAGGAACTTACCTGCATGCCATAGTCTAAATACTAAAAACATCATTACAAGTTCAACACTTATATTGAATAATATTAACATATAGGAGAGCTGGTCTGGTCTTTCTTTATGACTTTATCAGTGCTCAGTTTGGCAGACCTACAGACTTGGCAAGAACTAGCACCTGGTTTACTAATATTACACCCTCACAAACAGTGGCTTACACAGCAGATCTCTTTACTTCTAAGATTAGAAGCCACAGAACTAGTCCTACTTCAATACAGGGGGGGAAAGTCTATTAAAGATACTTTCTAATATCCAAGAAAAATGGAGATTGGGGCAGAGACTGATCTCAGATAGTTAAACAGGTTTGTCAGATATTTCGAATTCAGGGCATATTGTCCCTAACATCTATAATTGTCTCTTGGGAATCAGAGGACTAATTTGTGACCCTGTACCTCAAAGACCCCTACCTCCATCTAGTAATTTGTCTCCACCACAAAATATTTCTTCTCTTTCAATCACAACCCAATGGTATTCTCAAAAGTCATGGCAGTTGTAGCTGTCAGCTTCTGTTATATAGAACCTGTATTTCTCTACCTCAATGACTGCTGCCTTAAGACTGGTCATATCAGAGGGTGTGTTAGGCAGTTCTAATAAAAACTTGACTGTTCTAAAGTCTAAGCCTGCAGATAAATCTTGAGAAATCCATCTCCTATCAACTCCATAAATTCTCTTTATAGGAGAGCTTCTGGATTTGATAATGGGAAAAACTTACTTCCCTCTCAACAAATATCTTGCTCTAAGAAATCTTACAAACAGAGAGACACATTCAGTCTTCAGGTTCCAGCAAGAACAGGCCTGCAACTGCTTAGATATATGGTAGCTTGCATGTTTCTGATTTAAAATGCCAGGTTACATTTTCAACATCCCCAGGGATGGCAGAGGACTGTTTATGGATCCAGCAAACGCAAAGTCAACAAGTAGGTATCTAAACCCAGCCGGGTCCTACAATTGTTCACCTTCTAGATGAATCCATAGAAAGTTTTGCAGTAAACCTGTTCCACCAGAATCCCCCTGCAGTCATATGATCATCAAATACTTCCCTATTAGAATGGGGAGCACACTGGGATTCTTACACAATCTAAAGCAAAGGGGCACAATAAGTGCACTGCTGACACATCATCTTTTGGAAATAAGGATGATCAGAAATGCTTGTGCACACTTTCTATTCTTAATCAGAAACAAGTCTATCATATAGCCCTATATAGCCTTGGAATTGGGCACCAGGGGGCTGAGCAGGCATAGCTACCAAAAATCTGGAAGTCAAGGCATGGTTGATTTGGGGAAATGTGCATCTACAGTGGAGCACCCACAAGGGGTACAGCTCAAAGATCTACAATTACTACATAAGGTGAGTAACCTCTCTTTCTGAAAAATATTTGGGGGTTCATGGTAGAAAATTAACTGAACATGAGTTCCCAAAGTGAGGAATATAATTCCAGGATGTATAAGTGCAAGTATGCAGGTAGTATATTACCTCTGATGCCATTACAGAAATACTGTACTCAATTCATTTTCCAAAAAGGATTTTGAGAAATTGGAAAGGCCTCATAAGCGCTACAAGAATTATTTGAGGTCTGGAAAACATACATTTAAAGAGGGTCTATATAATGTATCTTAGAAAAGGTTGAGTTCTAAGTTTACAAGTACCTATGTGTAATGCTAGGAAGAGATTTCTGATAGTCAATGTCTATTTAAGGTAAGAGAAAAAAAACTAATAAGATGCAGAAGTTGAAAACTGAAGCGAGGCAAATTCAGACTAGAAATAATATACACATTTTGAACAGAATAACTTGACCACAATATCTCTAGGGGCATAATATATTCTTCATCACTTGAAATCTTTCAGTCAAGATTGGATCTTTTTCTAAAACATAGCTGAAACTGAAGTTATGGAATTAATGCAAGTTTACTTGCTAGGGGTCTTTGACCTGTGTTATTCAGCAAGTCAGACTAGGTTATCATGGTCCCTTCTGGACTTGCATTCTGCGAATCATCCCACATAATGCATATTTCCCACGCCAATTTCCATTTCAACTAGTGCTTTTTTTTCTTTTAAAAAAAAAGTGCCAGTACTCAGCCGGCCGGCAGGAGTAGTGCACGGCTGGAGGGGGGGTTGTCAGCAGTGGAAAGGAGTCCTACTCTTTTCCCCAGCAGGAGACAGGAGCAGCATGCTCCTTACCCCTGCTGATCCCAGCCTCTAGCTTGGCAGCGGAGTGGGAGACTGAACTGAGAGCAATAATATTTAGAACAATTTGCCGGTGCAGCTGGATGGAGATATTCCAAAAGGCAAATTGAATACTAAGGAATATAAGTAGGGATCCCAGAACAAAAGTCAGGAAAAATATTCTAACACTTCGGGGACTTACTATGATTAACATTTACACGACTACGGGAAAGCATAGATTTCAGATGAGCTCTTTGAACTAACACCAAACCTCAGGACTTTGGGACAGAAATAAATGATAAAAGACAGTAGGTAAAAAAGAGACTTAAGGCAAAACCATTTGAGACAGGATGATGAGCTTTTAGAATATTTTACCACAGCAGCAACAGGAGAAATTAGCATACCCTTGTTCAAAAATTAATTAGACAGGGCTTTTGATGTGGTAAATTCCTTACCCCCACCAAAAGAAAACTAAAGATTCGTAATGAATGTCACCTCCTAGTTAATTTGAAGAGTCCCCAAAATTCCTTCCAAAAGTGTAAGAAAGACCAAGAAAACACAATAATTTATAAAGAAGGCTGTACAGCTATGTTAAGTTAATTGCAAGTCCCATAGTTAGAAATTAAAGACATTAACAAAAATAAGTAGAATTTAATTAAATTTAAATTTAAATTAATGAGAATTTAATTAAAAATGAACATTTATAAAGAATAATTCTATTGTGATTATTACTCATTTTTGTCTCTGAGTAGTCACAACTGAGACAGCAACCAAGAGCAAATAACAGAATTTTCAATCAAAGCCTACCCCTTATTGTACTTATGTGTTAGCTGTGCCAAGACTTTACCCTGATGGAAGTCAAAAAAACATTTCTGGTTTTGGAGAGGGTACATAGTTTCAAGAGCTGGCATTATTTTTCATTCCGTTCGATATTGGTCACATGATTCTTTTTTTTTAGTCTATTTTGAGAGTTAGGGAGTAGCAGTGTTAGCCTTGTAAGAAATAAAGTATTCACCTCAACTCCCAAATCAGTGATAAGGTATATAGTGAAATTATAAAGGAAGACAAATATCCCTGCAGTTAGCCAAACATTCTACTGTCTACATAGATCACTATGACTAGCTACGATGCACAGATAAGCACAATAGTTGAGTCATAGCTCTAAACTGTATGTGCCCCTATAGTCTGCTTGTTCTGAAAGATGATAAATGTTTTTGCATTTTTATGTGCATATTGGAAAGTAATACTCAACAAACAGCCCTGATCCCTGAGGGATATTGGTATGAAAGGATAACTTCCTTTATAAATGAGGACATTCCATGATAATGATAGTACCATAACTCTCTATTATTGATCCACTGCCTACGAATATGTAGAAGACTGACTCTATATGAAACTCAGTATTTAATGTCATTGGATTTTATGGTTAAACTCTGAATTTTATTAAGTTGAAAGCATGAAAATGTCCACATTTGCCAACAATTACAATGGGCATCCATCAGTATAAATCTTGGGGGAAACCTGCTGTACCCTTGAATGCTGACTTTTAAATCAGTCTCTCTACTACTAACTGTTTCCTTCTATTCAATCCCAGATCTCTGCTTCTTTTCCTATTAGTCTGGAACATAGCCCAAATTGAACTCCTTATCTTTCCTCCCAAAGATTATTATCTTTCTTTATTTTTTTTTATTACTGTCAATAACACAACCCTCCTCCCTGTCATTCTCACCCACAACCTGCATATTACTTTTAACTTCTTCCTCTTCCTTTCCCCACACATTCAAGCTATTTCTAAACCCTCCTGCTTCTTCCTGCTCCATATCTCCAGTATGCATGTATTTCTCTCTACCACCATTGCCAAATCTCCATTCAGCCTCTATTAACTTCCGCTATGACTATGGCACAAAACCCTCTGTTCTCCCATAGATTGGAAATAAAATATTTTTTTACAATTTTCAGTGAAATAGGGTACACTCCCCTCCCCCATTTTTTCCCATTAAGCAAGATTTTTAAACATATATATTGCCCTTTAATGGAGGCAGCAGATTTCCTAAGTGCTCCTCTTTGCTCTGTTCTCACCATCTTGCTCTTCAAATGCAAGAAGAACAATTAGTTGCTTTGGTTTATGGGATACTTGGACTGATCTTGCCAGGGCTCTTCGTGGAGTTCTGCAATGGGTGTATGCTCCTTGTTCAGCCCCATAAGCCCAAACAAGGGTCTTGGTGATCTGGACTGATGTTTTAATCTACTAAAAAAAGTGAACTAAAAAATATTCTGTGCATGAGAGAACTTAACAAAACAATATTTATAATTTAATATAACAATATTTATTCTTTTAAATGCACTGGTGAAAACAAGAACGTAGGAAAGTTGTGACTCATTGAAAAAAAAATGTCCTTTTATTAAACTCTTCAGTTTTGTAGTCAAATGGAAACAAATGGCACGCTCTATTTTGCATTCAAATTCCAAAGGGGTGGCCGTGTTAGTCTAGTGTAGAAAGACAACATGCGATAAATAAATCTGTTAGTCTTTAAAAGTGCCACAGGACTCTGTTGTCTTTCTATTTTGCACGTCATTTATTTTGCATTTCATAGATGACCTCCAATATTCAGATTAAATTATAAACACAGTCTGGTTTGGAATGATTATTCATAGCTATACATTTTTGTAGTTTGAAGTTGACCTAAAATGAATAAATAACAGTAAGGTGAACTCACTGTATACTATATCTGCTTTTGCATCCTGCAAAATTGAAGTGACAGTTTCAATATTGTGTTAAGTGGATTTTAGTAATGGTTTTGGAAAAAATGGTGGAATTGATTATTTTCACAGATGTCTGAGAGATTTACTGTTTGTAGGCAGTAACAGGAAGATTATTATTTGATTAGTTAGGACAAATATCCATGTTTTTCCTCCAAACTTTACAGCAATCCTTAGCTATTAATCAGTATTCAGTATATTGAAGATTTAAAAATAATGAACTGATTCAGGATGTCTTGATTTGAACTCTTGTAAGATGTAATATGTAGAATGTATATCTTAGGTATTGGGGTGTTAAAAGATGCCTGCTTGTTTGTCAGAAAGGAAGAGGTATGTGAAAAGCTGAGCCAGGAACCTAATTAGTTAAACAACGGGATTAGCAGTTCACTTAGATAAACAACTAAGTTAGCAAACTAATCTTAGTGCTAGGTAAAATAAACAAGTTTATAAAATATAATAATGTTGTAACAATGTATTGAAGGCAAGCAGTTAATTAGATCTGTTTTGGAAAGAGATTTATGGTACATTACATCATTATCCTATAGAAGTTATGAAAATCAAACCCAATCACATGAAATCAGATTTGTTAAAAGAAAAGGCCTCAGAAACTACATAGAAAATTATGGTTATATAAAATATTTGGAACAGAAGTCCCTTGAGAAAGGGAAAAAGGTAAATTTGAATGTTTTTGTCCTTGAGATATGTGAATCAGCTTATCCCTGAACATGTGGGCAAGATTCACCAGACAGATACCCCAAAAAAGAATTATCTGTACCAAGTTAGATTATTTGCTTACTTACCATTAGTAGCCCAAGATCAATAATAATAAAATATAGTCTTCTGAATTTTTGGCACTTAGAAAGACAAGGAGTTTTGAAAATGTTTATTTTCCTTTGGTCTATTCAACAGCAGTGTGGTTCTTTTGCAGAAGAATAGACACACATTGAAAAAAGATGCATAGCTTCAGGAATGGGTGCTTAAGTGAAGAAAGTGACTGAGGGAATCAAGATACGTTTAATAACTGATGTCACTTTACAATACAGGTCCAAATCAGGATCAAATCCATCTCTGATTAGCACTACTTCTGTCTAAAACATTGTGAATTGTAAGATGTGGTTCTATATGCATTCAGTCAAATAAGTTCAGGTGCAACTCCATGAAGTTACACCAGAGATTAGTTTGGCCTAGGGTGAATACAAGTAGAGCAAAGAAATGACCCAGCAATTAACTCTAAAACTGTCTTGTTTGTTTGGCAGGCCAATGTAATAGGGTGGTTGAGGAAAGGTATCATTTGATGGAGAAAGGGAACTGGGCACACATTTATTGGGATGCTGCTGATGGTATGAAAAAAGGTGGTGCTGGTTTGTGTGTGAGAGAGAACGATCAGGAGATACATAGACAAGCTGAGGAGATTGATGTAGTATAGGAAGGTAGAAGGGCAGAGAGATATATAAACAAACAGAGGAATTATGACAAACTTTGTAGATAAGTAAGAGCTGGAATTTAATTACGAAGAATTGGAAAAGCTTGTTCAGTTATTTCAGAAATGTGCTGCGTGGTCAGGATATTTGCAGGAGATGATGATTATGATAGCTGCCTTTTGGATGAACTGGAGATTTGATAGGACAGGAGGAGATTGAGGTGATTAAAGGAGAAGTTCTCACTCTTTGTTTTGGATTGGGTAATGGCAATCATAATGGTATTATCAGCTGTGATACAGAAAGGCAGGAAAGAGAAGAGTTTTCAAGGAGATGTAATCTCAAAGATATTCTCCAACAGGCAACAAATGCTTAACCAAAATGTCTGTACTAACTTTATTTTACAGCTAGAGCTGGGTGCAAATTTTTGGCCAAACATTTATTTTGCATGAAAAAGTATGTAGATTTGAGTCAATTGAAACATTTTGTGAATTCATTATAGATATTTGTGAATATTTTTGGTCGAAATGAAAAAAGGAAATAATCCTTAATACTATTTATGCTGATGTTATCAGAATGAAGGGTTTTTATTTTTCAGTCTAGAGTCACAAATCTGAGGGGTGGCAATGGTGGTGCTGCCATCTTCCCCTCTTTCTAATAACCAATGGTTAGGGCGCCCACATGGAAGCGTTCCAGACACTATTCCAAGGAATATTTAATTACAACAAAAGGAAGAACTTGAGCAGGAGATAATCAGTGAGATCCACCCCGGGATATTTTATAGCCCAAGAGTTAAGGGGAGACTTGGGTTCAAGCACCTGTTCTAACAGGGGATTCAAACTGTGGTTTCTCACTTCCCAGCCTTACTGTGTATAAAGGGCAGTGGAACACCACCACAATGAGGACATTGTTTCAATATGCTGAATATATATTTTAGAAGTAATTTTGGATTGACTTGGTGAAAAATCGGCTATTTGTACAGCTCTAACTAAAATAGTGTGTTATTTAAAATGTGTTCTAGCTAAGGCTGTGCCCTGTTTGTTTTTTTTAATAAGACTTTATCAGTCTCCTCTTATAAGTACACATAACCAACACACTTTCACTATTGGTGTCTGAATTGTTCTACGTTTGGCCTCTGCTAATAATCTACAAATGGAGGAAAAGAAGTTTGGTCATTTTTATAAAGGTGTGTGAAGGGGCTTAGAGGGTTTCTGCCATTTAAAAACCCATATTTTGGTGACTTTTGAATATTGGCAGCACCAGAACACCTGAAATTGAGCCCCAAAAGAGCACTCATTGAACTGAACTGCCCTTGACTGCTTTGGTGACAATAAGAGTTGATTAAGTGGTTATTTGACTTTAACTACTGTCTTTTGCATTTGTACAAACTAGCTATGTCACTCAAGACTATAAAAAAATTAATTCCCTGAGCATCATAGTTAGGTCAACCTACTCATACTATAGATGCATTGAGACTGAAGGAAGACATCTTCCATCACCCTAGCTACTGCCTTTCTAAGGCCATGTACACACTACAGGAATAATCGCACAACAAGCCCGTTGCGCTTTAAAAGTCACGTGGTTTTTGGAGCGCAGGATCGTGTACACACTCTGCCGATTGTGACGGAACAGAGCCCCCCCCTGCAATTCACGATTTCACAAGAAACCCAATTGAATTGTGGGAACCTATCCCACATTCCATCCATCCTGATTTGGCGCTAAGAATCCTGGGTAGAAGGAGAGTAGCTCTGAGCACCATGGGTAAAGTCTTGGTTTCCCATGGTGCATTCTGTTCCCCTTGCGTCACGAGAGTTGCTACTAGCAACTTGTGCCCATTTTCAACAGTAGCGCATTGCTTCCTGGAAGTCCTTTGGCAGCAACATGAATCCAGGTCTGATCTCGACTGTCACCTTCAGCATAATGAATACATCTCGGCTGGTGGCACAGTATGCGTTCAGCTCTGAATCAGACCAGGATTCGGATGACCCTGGGCTGGTGACTGCCATGCAGAACAACAGCACCGCATTGCTGAGCTCCTTCACAGAGCATCTGCACATGGCGCACCGCCAGTTCTGGTCACGAGAGACAAGCACCGAGTGGTGGGACCGCATCGTTTTGCAGGTGTGGGATGATGACCAGTGGCTACAGAACTTTCGAATGTGGAAAGCCACATTCATGGAATTGTGTGAGGAGCTAGCCCCTGCCCTGCAACGCAAGGACACTAAAATGAGAGCCGCCCTCACCGTGGAGAAGCGTGTCACAATCGTGCTGTGGAAAATGGCGACTCCAGACTGTTACCGCTCGGTCACAAATCAGTTTGGAGTTGGCAGGTCGACCGTCGGGTTAGCACTTTCACAAGTGTGCAGAGCCATTAATTGTGTTCTGCTCCGGAGGACAGTGACGTTGGGCAACGTGTGGGAGATCGTCGATGGATTCACGGCCATGGGATTCCCGAACTGTGGAGGGGCAATAGATGGCACGCACATCCCTATTCTCGCTCTGGAGCATCTTGCGACTGAGTATATTAATAGGAAGGGCTACTTCTCCATGGTGCTTCAGGCACACGTGGATCACAGGGGGCGTTTCATAGACATAAATGCGGGGTGGTTGTGTAAGGTGCATGATGGTTGCATTTTCCGGAACACGGGCCTGTACCGGAAGTTGTAGGCAGGGACCTTCTTCCCCAATGATAAAATTACTGTTGGGGATGTGGAGATGCCCATAGACATCATAGGAGACCCAGCCTACTCACTGATGCCTTGGCTCATGAAGCCCTATACTGGAAATTTGGATCCCAGCAAGGAGCGCTTCAATTACCGGTTAAGCCGGTGCCGAATGACTGTAGAGGGCGCCTTTGGGCACTTAAAAGGCCGCTGGCGCTGTTTGTACGGGAGGCTAGACTTGAATGAGGACAACATTCTAGCCGTCATTGCGGTGTGCTGTGTCCTGCATAATCTCTGTGAAAATAGGGGAGAGAAATTTCCCCCTTCATGGGACGTGGAGGCTGAGTGGCTAGAGTTTGCCTTCCAGCAGCCAGCCACTAGGAGTATCGGGGGGCACAGCTGAGAGCTGTCCGCATAAGGGAGGCACTTAGAGTGCATGTTAGTGATGGGGACTCATAGGACGCATTGCATCACTGTGCATTAGTGTTCCCAAGCACTATTGGGGGGTGGAGGGATGGTGCCGGTGGGCGTGTACTGTACTATGCTCGAATGAGTGAATACTAAATATGCAACAACTAATCTTATTGTGTATCAATAAAGACACTGTGCAAAGTTCAAGTGATTCAATTTTATTAATATAAAACATTAAATATTTACAGTAAGCAGTGCCTGCAAAAGGGGCTATAGATGCGTATAGGTGCGTGTCTCAATGCCATAGCTTGGTGCAGGAGCGGATGTAACATTGTACCAGGAGGGTCCCTGGGCTTCAAAGAACTGCTTTGAGGGAGAATGGGGCATGGGGGACAGAAAGTGTTGCTGTGGCTGCAGCGGGGGGCGAACCTGGAGCAGCTGGGTTTGCAGACCAACCATGGTCTTCAGCAGTTGGTTCGCTCCTGTAGGATGCTTATGAGGGCATCCTTCTGCTTCTGCCTCTTCACATTGTTTTCTTTACGCTCCTGCCGGCACTCTTGCCTCCATTGTCTAGACTCCCTTGCTGATGCCTCGTTGAACAGCATTAGCTCCTGGAAGATATCCTTCTTGCTCCTGCGAGGCCTCCTCCTTATCTGTCTCAGCAGGTCAGCTGGCGCAGACCACCGACCGGTGAAGGTCGTTTCTAAGGAAAAATGAAACATCATAAGTTGTGCTATTGTTCTCACTTTGGTTAAGGAGCCGGTAATATGCTCTCCCGCCACATTCCGCTGTGCCCACGGGACAGGGCATTGCCGGGGACTGAAAGGGCTTTTGCAAAGGGAGGTTCGGGTTGCTGAGACAAGACACACAGCTCTGTGAACTATTTGCAGTGCTTTGGGCGATTAGTTCACATACGGCACTGCCATGGAAGCCGATATCTCGCTGCTTAGAGTGCCTCTGCAAGCCAGAATGCATATCCTGCATGTCACTGGTTTTCAGCAAGGACCGTACACAGCAGGCTTGTGCGCAGCCATGGTTCCTGCTGCTGTGCTTTGCAACTGGCGAGGGAGAGTATCCCTCTATGGGGGAGGGGAAACAGTTGCTCTTCCATCGAATTTAACTAGGAGGCTGTGGAAGTACATTGAGGACATCTTCAGTGATCTCAATGGAGAGGATTTCTTGGCAATTACAGCATGCATTGATGCACTGCTCATGTAATGCGGGGTAGACCCCCCCATCCAAAAAAGAAAAGAAAGGATGAAACTCAAAATGCCTATTTCCTGCCCGCTCTTCATTTGCCCGCAAAGATTATCCACCTAGCATAGAAGCCACTTCTGATGAAACTTACCAGAGCTCCCCTCTACTGCCTCCAAAGACAGTATGGAGAAGGAATCTAGGCAGCACGGGTCGGGTGGCGTGGAAAACATCTCCTGGCTCCCTAGGTTGGCTGCACCGCTTTCGCCCTCCAGGTCATCTTCCACCTCCACGTCCTCGTCGACGAATTGCTCGTCACCATCTGCTCCAGTATCCTTTTCATGGAGGGGTGCTGACCTGTCCACAGGCGCTTTTGGGGTGGTTGTGGGATCCCTGCTCAGGATTGCTTCCAGCTCCTTGTAAAATTGGCATGTAGCCGGCGCTGAGCCGGAGCGCCTGTTTGCCTCTCTGGCTCTGTGGTACGTAATCCGCAACTCCTTCACCTTCAACCTGCACTGAAGAGTGTCTCTCTCGTACCCCTTCTCTGCCATGGCCCGAGAAATCTGGCCCAAAATATTGAAATTCCGCCTGCTGCCACGTAACTGTGCTTGCACAGCAGACTCTCCCCAGATGCCTGTGAGATCAAGCACCTCGGCTGTAGTCCAGACTGGAGGACGTTTGATGCGCTGAGCTGCCATTGCTCTTGGAGTACACAGCTGCAGCTGCACTCCACACCAAGCAAACAGGAAGAGTAAAGAATTCAAAAATTCCCGGGAATGATGGGAGGACGGGTACAGTCACGTCACAGCCACAGAGTGCAGAAGGATGTGCAGAAGGGATGGAATTGGAATTCTGGGACATTTCTGGAGGTTTCATATTGCGCGGCAACCGTACACACACAAACTATCGCGGAACAGCTGTTCCGCGGTAGCCGCTACCACCCTCGTTTTGGTGGTTTACATGTTGCGCGGTAAGACGGCTGTTACCGCGCAACAACATGGATTTCTGTGTGGACACTGTGCTTGTTGTTGCGCAATAACGAGCGTTATCGCGCAATAACTTTGCAGTGTGTACAAGGCCTAAGATGTGGATTATCTCCACTGCTACGAAACAAAAAAGCTTGTATTGATGTTGGAAGAGTTTACACTACAATGGCATAGTGTAGCTGTACCACAGTAGGGCTTGTAGTGTAGACTACTGTAATTTAAGCTAGTGAAATGTGCTGCTGAAGCTTTGGTGAGCACACATATGTAGCAAGTTATCTACTTACTACAAATGCTAGATTCCTGGATTATTCTGAATTAGTCTGTACTTATTTCCAAATATTTCAGAGACCCATAATCTTTGGGGAAAGGTTATTCAAAATAACAAATGGTTGAAAACTCTATTCTACCATTCTATATATGAACTATTTCTCATATGAGATTGATAAATTATTTAAATGGTATTGGCAGCATTTAATTGGAAAGTTGGATATGCTAATTTCCTTCAAGGAAATACAGAACATCAATTTTTTTACATAGCAGAATGCCAAGCTATATGTCAACAATACAAAACACAGATTAAAAAAACATTTAAAGTATAGTTCTCTTAATTTTGAAAGGTTGAAAGCAAATCCATTCAGATTTGAGGACAAAGGCAAACAGTTTCTTTTTTTTTTTTAGCTCAGAATGTAAGCATTTTTTTAAACTGACTGTCTCCATGTGAATTCAAAACAATGGAATTAACTTCAACTATTAAACATTTATGAAGAGAACAAATTAAAATCCTCCAGTAATAATTCTGAATTATCACTAGTGTTCAGTCATTTTCACTGTCAAAATGCCATCCTTCTCTGTCAGCAGAGGAAGACATTTAAAATTCAGAACAACAAACTTCTTTATCTGCTGAGATAAAAAGCAAATTAATTTATGCTCAGCAGCTGTAATAGCTGTACAGTTTGCTAACATTAATTATTTAACCAAGAGGTATAATCTGGGAACTGGAATTTAAAAGGTGAGCTGAGCTAGCCTCTACAGTCCTCCTGACTGACATTTCCTCTCAGGTATCTGACATTGGTCAGTCCCAGGAGCTGTGATTTAGTAATATGTATAGAAAGTTATTTATTTATTTATTTGTTTTACTTTTTAGTGCTACATTATTTCAAGAATGCATGGAGAGAAGGAGCATGCAAGGAGATTTATTTCACTTTGAAAATCCTCTGCTTATGGGATAATACAGATTTCTCCTTCCATCCATTCCCATGGTATGCAGACCTAAAGGATTGCAAAGTGGAAATAGGGTCGTGTACCTCTCTATAACAATGGAGTGTGCTGGAGCAGTGAAGAGAGCTGCAAATATAGTCTTTCCTGATGTACTTATACTGCTCAAACCATCCTGTACTCAAGGATGTGCCTGAAGGAAAGAATTTATAAAATGTATAGAATCTTATGTCTCCAAATCTTTACAAGTTAAATCATTACATAACCTGGAAAATATTCATTATTTAGTGAGGATGATAACATATTTTATTCTCCTCTGCTTTAACAATGGAAAGGACAGCAAGCTACTTTTTGCTTTCCTGTTCATGAAGCAACACTTGTGGGAATGATTTATCAGTCTGAACAGTCAGCATCTGCATGGTATTTTGGCGAGATTTTCCACTGAAATGATTTGCTTTGTTTGCAAGTATTTATCAGTATCACACAGGGATCACTATTCAAATATTATTTATGACATAATTAAATTAAGCAATTCCTGTAATACTATGGAAGTATTTTCAAATGGTAATATCTGCGCTGTAATGGAGATCACTATATGTTGATGGTTAAAATACGTGTATGTTTTCTTTTGGTAGGATAAATAATAGGAAGAAGTTAACACATCAAGGATTTAGTTGACACTAGCTTATTGCACTCATTTAATCTAAGAAAGCTATTACATAAACTAATGGGTTTTAAAAAAATCTGTGGCATTCTGAGATGAATACATTACAAATTAGATATCCTTGATGATAAAAACTCAATTCTCAGATGACAAAATTTAACCCTCTCACAAAAGAAACTTAAAAAGTCCCTTTGACTCATTCATAAACTTTTTTCCAAGCCTTTCCTTAAGCAATTCAGTTCTGCACTGGTTTGCAACAGAGTCGGTGGCATCTTAAAGATTTTCCAAAAGTTGCTCATTTCAAATTTTTCCATGATTTTTATAAAATCCTCATCTGTTATATCCTTATTTAATTTATTTATTTAATCCCTCCTCTCTGCTCTTTGTGAAGATATAGCCATCAAAGTAACATTGGAGAAAGCAATTAAAGGCAAGTGTATGGTTTCACTTTCCATCACCTAATAAATATAATGAACCTCTTCCCACTGAGAAAGTTCCTGTTGCATGGGACTCATTTTTTTCCCTGCTATTTATGAAACAAATAGCAGAAAACCCAAGCTGGTAATTGTTTACCTCTTTCCCAAAGCTTTGATAGCTATCTTTTATCCACCCTCCTCAAGAAGAGTTGCACTAAGTAGAAGGGAGCGTATCCCCTCGACTAAGCACAGTGGAGATGCCGCAAGAAGTAGACATTAGGAAATCGAAGGGAAATATGCAAGTCATTGTATGTGGATTGCATATCTCTCTTTGACTGCCGCCAGATTCCATGGCCTCTATAAATCTAGCCTAAGACATTGGATCACTTAAGAGGAATTCTATGTATAACACAGTAGTTTTTAGACTCTGGCTCAAACATGAGCTTTCTTGACATATCTTCCTCCACTTTCAACATTAAGGTCTTAGGTAAGCTAATAAACTCCAATAAGTGAACCTGCAAGTTTGAGTACCCCCAATTCCCAAAGAAGTTAATGGGAGATGAGGTCCTAAGTACCTTACAGGAAATATCTAGAAATATGTTGGATAAGGTCCTATATAAAGACTATAATTTTTAAGCTTCCCTCCCACCCCTCACTTTTTTAAATCTAAAATTGTACTTTTTCTTGCTTTGCAGTTGTCTAGCTACTCACAGGGAAAAAAAACCCTTTATTTTAATAGCCAAATGGTAGCCAATGTCAGAGCTTAGCTTCAAATTGTTATGTGTCAGAAAAATTTGTTCAGTTCCCACTTGGGAAAATTACTCTTAAATCCTATCGTATAGATACATTCGTGATCTACATCTCTCTAATTAATACTCCCCTACCTTTAATATCTCATGTTAGGAAATGTATGCTCTTTGCTAGGATTTTCTGCTGAAATAATCCACCTTGTCTACCACTGTGGCAAATTGACATTCCAATGACAGAACTCACAGGGACTTTTTTGATTAAGCATAATCTAGAATCAAGATTCCTCTCAGGACTGACAACCTTACTGATAAAATAGAGAAGTGATAGGCTTGCTTAGTACTTAGGGTTTTTTTGTATCTTTTTGTAGAGGCTAATTCTTGAAATTTCAAAAGTCATATATTATATTATATTATATTATATTATATTATATTATATTATATTATATTTTCTCTGTGTAATGAGAATAATGAGGAATATTTATTCCACAATATCTAAGCTGGCCTATTTCTTTATGTGCACAAGCCCTTAAAAGAGGATTCCTTAAAAGTATTTCTTTTCTCATTTTACATCCTTTAAAAAATGGGCTTAAAGAAGGGCTTCTGAACTGTAACACCGATCTCTAAGGTTAAAAGCTTCTGTGTATTTGTTAGATATATTCTAGCCCAGAAAAAAAAATGTAATTTCCAAATGCAAAAGTTTAAAATGAAAATTCACCTTTTCACCTTCTGAAGATAAAGAAAAAAGAATAGCAATGTTCCTTTTTCTCTTGTGTTGCTAATATTTATTTTACACATATATCATGACATCTGAAAGCCCTTAACAAATATTTTTCAAGTATCTTTTGAGTCACTGGGAGGATTGGTATTAAATCCATTCTACAGATAGGTATACCCTGGGAATAATATATGACATCCTTCATTTTGTTGCTTTCTCTCAAAGTCCAGGCAAGGATTCTGAACCTAATTTAAGAGAAACTGAAATTCCTTTGGTGGTACCTTTTAAAGATATGTAGGTGTAAAACACCACTAAACAAAGTTTTTCATTAAGTCAGAGTGTCATAAGCAGTATTAGTATTTTTCAATCCTAGCTCTTAAAAATGAAATGGGGAAACTCTGACTACATGACTTGCATTATGTAGGACTATGCTGAGCTATGTAGCAGTTGAAGAGGGAAAGGAAGAGATAAGTGACTACTCTTTCAAACTTAATATCTGACAACTGTTGAGGATTTCCCTCCCCAGTGACACAAAAACATCTGTCTGCTGCTATCTTTTTGGCAAGTAAAGCATCTGCCAAGCAAAGCAGTTCGATATGGTATTTCAGCCAATACTGCATAGATATTTAGTACATGCCATATGCCAGTTGCTTTTCCTTGGGGTTTGTCTACACAACAGAGTTGTTGCAGAAGAAGCTAGGATGTGAATTCAATGCACAACTGTTCCATTCTAATTCCCCATGTGGACACTCAAAGGCTATGTCTACACTTGTAAATTTAGGTCAACTTTAGCTAAGTCGACTTAACTAAGTCAACTTTAAGTCGACTTAGTTAAGTCAACTTAGTGAGTCTACACCTAAATTTAAAGTCAACTTTGGGGGGAACTTACAAAGTCAACCTAGAGCATCCACACTGGATGCCTAGGTCGACTTCTAGGGGCTAGGGGAACCTAGGGCAGGTCCACGGGGGCAAGGAGGGCACCCGTTGCCCAGTGCCAGAGGGCTCAGCCTTTGCCCCATTGTACCTGGGTACAATGGGGCAAAGGGGGACAGGGACCCTGGCAGGGCATAGGGGCAGGGTGGGCAGGGCTCTGCCCTGCCCTGTGGGGGGCATGCCAGGCTCCTCCTGTGCCCCTCCCCCCCCGGTGGGGAGGGCAGTGGTGGAGTCCTGGAGTAGCCCTAAGTTGAAAAAGTTGACTTAAGCCTTAGGTCAAATTAAAATGAGGTTTTATAAAGTCGACTTAATTTTCATTAAGTCGTCTTTATTTTCTTTAAGTCAACTTAAGCAACTTGCTTAAGTCGACTTAAGGAAACTGTAGTGTAGACGCAGGGTAAATTAAGTTGACTTAAGCAAGCTTAAGTCGACTTAATTTACAAGTGTAGATGCAGCCTTAGTGCAGAATAAGTGGTTTTCTGGGCTTTAGCTTAATTCACTTCCAAAATGGCTTAACATAGACCCTGCAAAGGTTCTCTGTGTAATAGGAGTATTCCCATGGGCAGTAATGAGGAATATTTATTCCATGATATCTAAGATGGCCTATTTCTTTATGTGGACAAGCCCTTAAAGAGGATTCCTTAAAAATATTCCTTTTCTCATTTTACATCCTTTTTAAAAATGAACATAAATTATATTTCTCTACAACTGTTCAGACATAAATTGGACTACTAATTTGGTAATGAGTTAAGAATAAAACTTTGCATTTTTGTGATTAATTGACACAAGGGTAATCAGTTACCAATAGGTAACTTGTAGGTGTTCAGCAGAGCTGGGTGAAATCTTTTGGACTAATAGTTTATTTGCTAAAAAATGACCCCAAATTAGTTGCAAATATAGCCCAATCATTTTGGTTGGGAAAAAGTTTTCTAGGTCACATGAATGCCTGTCCCTTTATAATATTTTTATAACCATATTTAATCCAGATATTAGGGTGCTTCCTTGGGAGAGTTTGGAGTGAAATGCTCTTCATTTCCCCTGTTAAAGCTGTTCCATTGTGTGAAAAAGTGTACTGTAGCAGGGACTTACACTCAGGTCTCCAGACTAACTGAGCATGCTAACCATTGGGATGATAAGTTTCTCTCTTCGGTTGAACCAATGAATATTTTGTCCTGAATATTTAAGTATGGATAAAAAGGAGAATAGCAATGGAGATTGAGAGCAACCCACCACATAATACTTTATAGCCTGGTGGTTAGGATGCCCATCTGGGGGCAGTGGGAAATTCGAGTTCATAGTCCCTGCTCCAGAGTGGGGAATCAAATGTGGATCTCCAAATCCCAACTAAGTGCCTTAACTAGTGAGCTAAAAGTTACAAAGGGGGACTGTGACAAGGAGTGACTAGCACTCCTTTGAAAGGTAGGGTTGCTGTTGGTACCACTCCCAATCCATTCAAGCCCCAAAGTATTGCCTATCATGCCACTGTCTGAGAGTTTCCCGGGCACAGTGGGGTCCAGCAACCCATCTGGTATGAGCAGTCTAGCAGTCCTGAAGCCCTTTGGGGCATGACAGGGCTCAACAAACAGCAATATGAGGCAGTACAGCAGTTTTGAGGCCCTCCTGGGCATGGTAGCGTGGTGTCCCTTCCAGTGGCTTCTGGGAGTGAGTCTCTCTTTCTCTCTTGCTGCTATTGTGCCCCCTATTCTGAGCCTCTGATGGGTTTTAAAGCCCCCAGCTCCTGAAAAGTGTGTTCACCAACCATGACCGGAAAGTCCCTCTCTGGTCCCTGAGAAAGCTGAGGGCTCTCTCTCTGGCGGGAGGACCTGGTACATCTGATCACAAGGACATACACAGACACGTCTGATGGCCTGAAATGAACTTTTCCAATTTGCTGACAAATTCTAAACATTTTTTGCACCAACTATTTTTCATGGGTTTTTTTGGCTTTCTGGATGAACGTAAAAATCAATTATTTGCCAATTTCCAGTACTCACAGCCATTTATTTTGTTTCAAGCCTACATCTAATTAGTTGTTACTCTTGTGCTAAATAGCCTTTTAACATATTTTGCTGAATTTTAATGGACTAGTTTAAAAAGTGACTGTTACTTTCTGTCTTTTGCAGCTATTTTGAAAGTTTGGCTCAATGTCTGTGAGTAAAAGTAATCATTGTATTCTGAACTTGTCACTAATGTCACATGTCTGATATTAGATTGCATTCCTTTCTGCCCTGGAACAGCAATATGTACAGAGGTACCCTATCTGTTAATCAGTGTATTAGTCAGTGGGATCATGATCATATTTCTTTAATCAAAAACAATAATGAGGCAATTTACATTTATTGCATAAAATGAGTCCTCAATACTTTTGGAGCTTAATATTTACCGCAAGGAGTGAATTTATTCTATTAAAATACAATTCTATCTAAATATTTTTCCAACATTTATTTGTGTCAGAAGACATCCATTCCTAAAAGAGAAGCTGTTTAGCTTTCAGTGTGCTTGACTTTATTACTTTCTGACAGACATTTTACTCCAAAAATGGAAATAGTAAAACATAAGTAACCAGTGTACTGTCATTTACTCTCCCAACAACATACTTAACCAAGGTAAAGAATTCTGTCATAATAATGAAGAGACATTTGGTGTGGGTTTTCAAGAGTGCTGTGTGTGAACTGAACAATGGAAGTTCTAATATTGACTTCATTGGGAGAAAAGATAGGGGAGTGGTGAGCATGTTTAAAAATCATTGATTGATTTAAATGCATCAGAGATTCTGTTGCAGGAGGATTTAAAATATTGATTGGACAATATTTTCAGAAAAAAAGACCATTTTTATAATGAATGGTTGAATAAGTTTTTTAGACATATTATGTTTTAATTATTTGACATACTCAAAAATTGTTGAATAATATCACCAAATAAATTATTTCCCATTTTCCCCATTATTCATCAAATATGTTGCTCAGGGAACTCCAAAGAAAAACCTTATAAGTAATATATTTCTGGCACAAACACTGCAAAATTAAAATAAAATAATAATAATAATCAGAGAATGGTTAATAACCGAAATATGCATCCTTTAAAATAATGGTTAGCTATACCCAATTGCTGTTACAGTAAGATACTCTATGAACATTTGCTGACCTCAGGTCATAGAAAGCAGATACTAAGATGATTTTAAATCATTTGGGCCATCCAGATCTGAATGCTAGGCTTGGACAACAAATCTTTATCCCACAAGAAGCCCCTGAACAACCCCCATCAATGTCTATTGATGAATATTTCTGTGTGATAGCAACAATTTACATAATTCTACCAAAATTAATTCTGAGTTACAGATTCTTCTCTTTTAATTTCAGATTATAAACTGTCTTCAACAGTTCTCCCCTGTAAAATCTACAACATGTCGCCAGATGCTGCTAGCAGCTGCTCACCTGGTATCAAGACAAATGAAACATAGTCACCCCAGGACAGAATTGGATAGCCATGTTGAAGATGTCATAGCTGCTCTCTGAAAAATGAACTCCATCAAAAAAGACCACCCTTTGACATTCTAGATGTCATGTCTGTAATGACATTCTAGAATGTTTTAAAATATCATCAACATAATTAACAATGGACTTTTTTACTTCTCTGTTTTAATTCCTGACCTCTTTACGTCAATACTTGAAAAGTTTCTATTTATACTTGCTAATTCAGAATGTTGGACTATGCTAATGTGACTCAAGAAAAAATAAATCTGGAATTGGTTCAATCATGATTCATCTTAAGTACCACCACCACTCCTGATTCTCATCACCTACATTAAAAAGGATCATGAACAGCTGGTAGGCACCTCCATTTTCACAAAACCAAGGGTGTGAAGTTGTCTCATCTCTTGTTCCTCTGAGACTTACAGATCCCAAAACCCAGTTGTGTTTCTGTCTTATGCCAACTAGTGAATAATGTTTTTTCACATGTTCCTCAGCTGATTGGTAAAACATTAATAAAGTAGGGATAGTAAGAAGTTAAATGTTAGAAAACTTCCACTAAGGTTTCTTTAATTCCTAATGTAACTCCTTAAAAAAACCAACCAAACAAAAAAAAAAAAAAACCTACAACCAACCAAACAAAAATACCTTGATCATCAAAGGCCAGTGACTGATTTTTTCCATTTTGCAAACCTGATCTTTTATCTGTAGTGCACCCTTTCCAAAAGGAGTCTATCTGATAAAGGTGTGTGTGGATCTGTGAATATGCATATATGAGGAGAGAAATCTTAAACTGCTAAGAACTTTGGAATGTAGTGAAAACCTGAGTTAAAAAAGGACTGGCCTTTGCAATAGCAAAATCCTGGACTCCTTTGATCCAGTGATCACTTCACACTACTCCCTGAAGGGTTTAAGGTGACATAGATAGGGCCAATTAACTTTACAGGCCACATCTGGTAGAAAGTCTGACTTGACTGAGAATGACTAATAGCTAAAGCCCAGCTGGGAGAGAAGCTGGCTAAGGTATAAAGCCATGAACTTTACTGTGGAAAGGGGCTACAGTGTGGAAGCTGGCAGTCTCTCTCAGGGTTTAGGCCATGTACACACAATCACTTTATCGCGCATTAACAGTCATTACCGCGTGATAACAACAACAGCGTAAATATGTGCAATAGGGCTGTTGCGCATCAATAGCCCTATTGGAGTGCAATAGAAAAACCACCTCAATGAGGGTGGTAGCAGTTAACGTGGAACAGCTGTTGCGCCTTTCGACTCGTGTGTACGCTTACCGCGCAATGATTGGCCTCCGAAAGTATCCCAGGATTCCAAAGTCATCCTCTCTGGTCTTCCCCCCATCCGCTCTGTGGCCATGACGAAACAGTCCCCACCCTGTTTCGATTCCCAGGATTTTCAAATTTCTCCTGTGTTGTCACTTCCTGTTTTCTTCCTCGTGGAGTGGAGTGCAGCTCCAATCTTCACTTCACTTCATGGCCCATCGTGGAAGACGCGCACCCATTTGGAGCACGGCAGAGGTGCTGGACCTGATCAGCCTCTGGGGAGAGTCTGTTGTGCAGGCGCAGCTACGCGGCAGCAGGCGAAATTATGATACATATGGCATAATTTCTCGGGCCATGTCAGAGAGAGGTTATGATAGAGACACTGTGCAATGCAGATCGAAGGTGAAGGAGCTAAGAATAACCTATCTCCAAGCGAAGGAGGGAAACCACCATTCGGGATCAGCACCTGCTACATGCAGGTACTACAAGGAGATCGAAGCCATCCTCAGTGTGGACCCCACAACCACTGCAAAGAGTCCTGTGGACACATTGGCCCCCCTCATCCACTGAATGCCAGAGCCGAGCAGGATGAGGACGTGATCGATGAGGAGGAGGAGATGGAGGATGACCTGGAGGAGAGCACAACAGCGTGTAGCCAGGAGCTCTTCTGCACCCCCGCTGAGACCTCCACCCAAGACATGAATTGCAGCGTGTCCTCTGAGTCGGCAGAGGGGGTTCAGGTAAGTTTCTCTTTCGTGCAGCTATGGATCCTGCTAAAATATCATTGTCCGGGGCAGGGGTGCTTGCTGTCTCGGTCCCTGCTGTGCACGCTCTTTAGTCTGCATTCATTAGAAGTACATCAACAGAAGCAGTGATTGTCAAAAAATCATCTGTATTTAGGTCACTAAAGGTTTCCTCGATGTACCCCCAGAGCCTCCTACTCAGGTTAGATGGGAAACCGTATGTGTCTACGGTCCCATATAAGGATACTCGGCCTTACCAGCTGCAAAGCACGGCACTGGGAACCATGGCAGCACACAATCCGGCAGCATACAGTCCTGGCTTGCAGCCGATGGCATGTATTCTAGTTGGCAGGGGCACTCTGAGGAGAGAGATATCGGGTTCCATCTGTGTGCCATGTGCAGAATGTTAGCCCCCAGTAAGGTTTCTATTAGGACATACCTTGTCTGCTTCAGCGAAGCATAGGATGTTGACTGCCCTGTACCTTCCAGTGGAATGTGCTACTGGAAAGTTACATTGGTTATCTATGCTATGTGTTAACAATAGCTTTATTTTTTTTTTTTATTAGATTCGACCTTCACAAGGCCGGTGTCTACCTCAGCTGACTGCATGAGAAACATTCGGTGGAGCGCTCGAAGAAACAGGGAGGATCTGTTTCAGGAGCTGATTAAAACAACGGAGGCATCTGCGAGGGAGAATCGAGCCTGGAGAGAAGAATCTCAACAGAGGAGGCAGAAACACAGGGACGAACTGATAAGCATCATGAAGGAGCAAACAGAACTGCTCAAGAGCATGATTGCTTTGCAGACCCAGGCGATTAATGTACGGGCTCCACTCCAGACAGTTCAGCCGTGTCAGCCTCCCACACCCCGTAGTCCTTCGAAGCATTTCTTTGAAGGACACCCGTCCCCCTAGTATACTGCAATATCCAGTCCCTCGCAGAGCTACTTTTTAGAGACCAGCAGCTACACCCACCTGAAACACCTCCCACCAACCCCCCCCTTTCATCTCTTAATAAAAACAGTAACAAAAACTTTGAAGAGTGGCTTTATTTGTACACAGTGAAAATCTCATAAGGTGCACTTGATGCGTCCTTGAAGTGAACTATGGGAAGGCATCATTGAAATGCTCCCTGAGTCCCTCACTTATGTGAACAGCTCCTCGTTGGGCCCCCCTAATACTTCTAGTGGCTGGCTGTTCGTATGCTGCCTCAAGGCGCTGTGCCTCCATAGCCCACCCGGGGAAAACTTTTCTCCCCTATTTTCACAAATGTTATGAAGGACACAGCACGCCGCAATTGCAGCAGTGATGTTGACCTCCTCCAAGTCCAGCCTCCCATACAGACAGCGCCAGCGCCCTTTTAAACGGCCTAAGGCACACTCTACAGTCATTCTGCAGCAGCTCAATCTGTAATTGAACCGCTCCTTGCTGCAATCTAGGTTCCCGGTGTATGGCTTCATGAGCCATGGCATCAGTGGGTATGCTGGGTCTCCGAGGATGACTATGGGCATCTCCACATCCCCCACAGTAATTTTTTGATCTGGGAAGAAGGTACCCCCTTGCAGCTTCCGGTACAGACCAGTGTTCCTGAAAAATGTGGGCATCATGCACCTTTCCTGACCACCCAGCATTGATGTCCGTAAAACACCCCTTGTGATCCCCTAGTGCTTGCAGCACCATGGAGAAGTAGCCCTTCCTGTTGATGTACTTGGTCGCGAGATGGTCTGGAGCCAAAATCGGGATATGTGTGCCGTCTATTGCTCCCCCGCAGTTATGGAATCCCATGGCAGCAAAGCCGTCCACAATCTCACGAACATTGCCCAATGTCACCGTTCTCTGTAGCAGAATACGATTGCTGGCTCGGCACACTTGTGAGAGGGCTAATCCGATGGTGGACTTCCCGACTCCAAAATGGTTTGCAACCGACCGGTAGCAGTTAGGAGTTTCCATCTTCCAGACAGCTGTCGCAACACGCTTCTCCACGGTTAGGGTGGACCTCATGTTGGTGTCTTTACGTCGCAGGGCAGGGGCCAACTCTGAACACAGTTCCAAAAAGGTTGCTTTCCGCATTTTAAAGTTCTGTAGCCACTGCTCGTCATCCCACAGCTGCATAACAATGTGATCCCACCACTCGGTGCTCATCTCTCGCAACCAGAAACGGCGTTGCACCGTGTGCAGATGATCGGTGAAGGAGTTCAGCAATGCGGTGCTGTTGCTCTGCAGGGCATTGATCAGCCCTTGATCCTCAGCATCCTCGTCTGATTCGGAGCTCATTGCGTACTGAGCAACCAGCCGAGATGTATGTAGAATGCTGAAGGCGACAGTGGAGATTAGAGCAGGATCCATGCTGTCGCAATTGTGATTGCTCGCAAGTAGTGCGGCACTGCACTGTTGAAAATAGGCGCAAGTTGCTATTGGCAACGAGGAAGATGCAAGGGGTACACAGTGCACCACGGGAAACTAAGAGTTTACCCACGGTGCTTTGCATTCCTTTCCTTCATCCCAGGATTCCAAGCGACGATTCAGGGAAAATTGAACTATAGGATAGGTGCCCAGAATTCATTGCGCTGCACCACGATATTGCAAAGAACTCTGTTGCATTGCAAGGAGCAACCTGTGTACATGCTCTCCTGCAATAAAGGTCACGTGTTTTTTATAGCGCAATTGCCATGTTGCGCTTTAATCTGATCATGTGTACATATTAGAGAGGGAAAAGGAGGAAACACAGGGATCTTATCCCAGAGGGAAGGATTTACCGGAAGAGTAGAGAAGGAAAGACTGTGGGAGGGGAACTAGGAAGTATCCTAGAAAAGAACAGTGGGAAACAGAAAGAGATTGTGCTGACTGTGATGATTGTAGAGTCCCTAGTCTGGAACCCAGAGTAGGGGATGGGCCCAGGTTCCCATACTAGCCACCAGGAATTGGCACAGGATTGTGGGAGAAGCGGACAGTCAGTGGTACAGAAGGAGTTTGATATCCTGGAAGGGGGCTATATACCTAGCCAGCAGGCTGAATCATGAGACAGATCCCCTTGAGACAGAAGGAGAGGCAGAGGGGCAAGAGAACAGGAGATGGGGATGCCAGATGGAACAAAAGCTGATTCCCAAATACAGCCACAAGGAAGGCACCCCAACAATGAGCGTACCCTGTGACACCTCGTGGAGAATGTGGGCATGACAATCATCCATGATAAAAGCGGAGTGTGAGAGGCAGTGGTAGTGAAGTTCAAAAGGAAAGAGACAATGGATCTACAGTATGCAGAGGCCTTTTCAGGAAAAAGGGTAGGGACCTTACCGAGATGGATCTGAAAGTTTCTGCTCCTGTTTAAGGGTGATGGAAAAACAACACATGGAGATCTAAGCACTGCTTATGCAGGTCCTGCAGAAACAGCAGAGATAGTAGGGACACTGTAAATGTAGAGGTATTAAATAAATCTGGTCGCAAAGGCACCCATGTTTGTTTAAATGCTCTGAGAGGTGAGCAGGAGCTGAAGGGGCTGAGAATGAAAAAAAAAAGTTCTTGCCTCAGGAGGACAAAGGCCTGGCTGACAGTGTTATGCCTGTGTGCAGAAGGGATACATGATAAGGGAACGTCCAGGTGTATATTGGTGCTAGAAGCCTTGCCTGGAAGCAAGAGATACAGGAAAGCTCCAAAGGTCCCAATTGCTGAGGGAGTAGGAAAAAGAAGGACCAACTTTTCCTATGAAGATTTGAGACAGATGAGGCAGCATTGTCTTTAAGAGAAAAAAGAAACTAGCCAGGAAAAGGGTGAGGCATCAATAAAAGCCAGGAAGGATGTACCAGAGGCCCGCAGCAGGTGTGCAATAGCCATAGAGAAGGCTGATGGGCCTGTGGAGATAGAGGTTGAAGAGAAATTGGAGTACTCCAAATATAAAGTTAAAGTATATAGGGACATATAGAATATAGAAAGTACGGTCACCAGAATACTATGAGAGAAAGGTTGTTGAAAGTCTGTGGAGCAGGGATAAAAGTTATAAGACAAGGTAATAGCTTCAGTTCAAGCCTTACAACTGGCTTTGTAGGATTTTGAATTGCAGAGGGAAAAGTCTGGGGACGCAATGGAGGAGAAAGATAGATTACATCATACTGGGTGACCTGGAGCAGGATTAAGAGGACCTGTGGCCTAGGTTTGGCAATGCCAGAGAAGACATCCATAGCCCAAAGGGTTACAGGCTTTAGGGAAAGGGTATGTCATGGGATGTCTACCCCACACATGGCCTGAATAAGAAACAAGGGCTAATTAACCCTGTGACTCATTTCACCTTGAGGAGAGTCAGGGCTGATAAGCTTTAATTAAAGCCCAGCTGGGCCAAGGCAGACTGGATTGGTATATAATCAAGAAGTGGAGAGCAAGAAGGGTCTGCAAAAAGGAACTCTGCAGTCACTCCATAGAGAGGAGGGAGATTGGTAAGAACGAAGGAGGAGTCCTTGGAGCGATCCTACATGGGAATACAGACAGGCAGGAATCCAAAGGTGAAGTAGCCAAAAAGAACAAAGGAAGCCAAGGGATTGGGAGTTGAGGAGAGGCCAGAAGATAACAAAGAAAGGTAGCAAGGAGCCCATGGAGATAGTGACAGGTTCTGGGAGTAAATAGGCCATAGGTGATGGACATAGGGTCCCTGGGCTGGAAGCCAGGGTAGAGGGCAGGTCTCGATTCCCCATCCCAGCCACTAAAGAAGTTGTATAGTCTGAGCAGTGGAATGGAATATTGTCTGATCGTCCAGCGGGACTTTTAAATGGATGAAGTCAGAATGACCTTACCAATATACAATGGCCCAGAAAAATAAGAGGGGAAAATTCTGTCTTTAAAAGAGGATCCTTAGTCCCAGTTTAACTTTCCATGACTCAGTAGCCATCAAGTCCTTCAAGACCTTGGGGGTAGTGGGGATAACAAAGGGCAGTGTCAGTTTCTTTTATGGACTTTTAATCTAGTCCACTTTTCCATTGTTCATCTTATGAGATATTGGTGTCATTTATGTGGGACTTATGTTTTCTGTGACAAAATGGAAATGGACAGTGTGAAAATGCAACACCTGAACATTATTACGACACTTCAGGTCAATGAGATATTCAACCTGCTCCTTCATGGTGATCCAAAAGTTGTGTCAGTCCTGTTCTATCCCTACTTTAACAGAGCCTGTAAATTCTTCCTTGCAGGACAGATCGGTGTTCCTTGTTACTGACTGCTATAAGAACCCTACACCTGTAAGATGCAAAGGATCTCTGGGACCCTTACCAGCTGTTCCTTTGCCTATGATATTAGCTGCCAAAATCTGAGTCTGCAACTGAGACAAATCATCAGCATTACCATTACCATGTGGCAAACTTGTACATAAACACACACATTTGGCAGTAGACAAAGCAGAGCATATTTTTCTTATGACTTTAATGATCCTGGGGGACCCTAAATGTTTGGTTGTCGATAATATGGTCACCAGACCAGAACATAATGCTAACTAAATATTCACCCAAATCACTACTGCCACTAAACCAGAGTATTTCCAGGAAGGTTTTTTCCCTTTTATTCCAGTGGACATCCAGCCTTCTTGCCACCATTGAGCATAACCTTTTGGTGTTTTGTTTGTTGTTGTTGTTGTTTGAAAGTGAAACCTAAATCTCCAACTTCACCTTCAGTACAATTACAGATCAAAAAATATTTCCTTTTTGATCTTAACAGAGGGACTTAAAATTCTTCAGAATTTTCCCCCAAGTGCCTAGATCTTTCCTTCTTTGCCTAATTATTGTTATATGATGGTGCCAGAGCAGCTTACGGCCACTGGACAGGAATATCAATCCCTCACCTATTGATATGAAAAAAAACAAGTAATGCATTTTTCTATTGGTATTATAGAGACTGTCCAGTGAAGTTACTAGCTGTAAACCAGGCAGAGCTTCTGGCCAATGTACTTTTTGTATTATGTGAGACCTAATGAATAATTAGGTACAGCATACACTGAATGCAGCCATTCAAGTAAGGATTGAATATAGGATTTTCTACCATGATAAATAAATCTGTTAGTCTTTTAAAGTGCCACAGGCCTCTGTTGTTAAACTGAATTTACAACTTCATCTTCTATGCTAAAGTGTTAAATACTGCGACCTGGTCTACACTGAGAGCTAAGGTCAATATAATGCTGCTTACGTCGACCTTCCAGTGCACTCGTACACACTCACGTGCCCGTAAAGTCAGTTTTGGACATGTTAAGTCGGCATCGTAACACCACCCATACAGGAGGCATAGTGTTTTGTTCGATTTTAGTAATTTGATATAATGGTAGGGTAGACAGAAATCAAAGTTATTGGCCTCCAGGATGATACCCACAATTCCCTGTTCCTGAAAATATGCATTCCATGGCCGCCTCTACCTGTCTACATCATCGACCAGTAGCTCCTCCCTACATGCAGCCCTGGGAATATTTGAATTCCGTTTCTTTCCTCTGCAGCGTGCAGAGCTTTTCACCTGAGCAGATAATGGTGTCAGAGGGCAGCAAACGTGCCCCAGCTTGGAGCCATCCTGAGATTCTGTGGGGTGAGGAATTAGTGCTCACTCACCTCAGAAGCAACAAAAGAAATAGGGTCATTTATGAGAAAATTTCATGTGGCATGATTGAGAGGGCCACAACAGGAACACACAGCAGTGCTGAATTAAAATCGAGGAGCTGCGGCAGTCCTATCAGTGGACTAGGGAGGCGAACAGTCATTCGGGGTCTGCACTGAAGACATGCAGTACTACGAGGAGCTGGTCGCGATTCTTGGCCATGCCACCACGGTACATCAATACCTGCAAGGGCTCCCAGGTGAATGATGACAACTCCATGGACAAGGAGGAGTTGGAGGAAGAGGAAAATGAGGTTCGGGAGAGTGGAGTGTCTGTTCTCCCGGACAGCCAGGAGCTATTTGTCACCGCAGAGCATTCTGTCCAGCTGCAGGATAGCATCATTGGTGGCGATGTGGATGAAGGCACTTCTGGTGAGTGTTTGGTCTGTGTTTTGCTCATTTCAAGTCATGCTCCAGTAAGAGCCGGTGGAGACAGCTTGGGGGAGGAACCGGGCCATGAGTGCAGAGAAAGCAGGAGGAAGGGGGAACACAGCCTGCCAGAACATATGAGGAGAGTGGAGAGGAGAGGGGGCTCCTTCAGAAGGAGGAAACTGTGGGGTGTTACAGCAGGGCTGTGAGGGAGGTGGGGTGGGGGTTGTGGCCGCCATCACAGATATAAATCGATATAAAATATCACTCCTCTGTCCCAGCAGGACTACTCAAACAGAGTTGTGTAAGTGGATGCTTTGGTTATCTTCCAGGGAAATGTGAGAAAAGCTCTCACACAGGTATTCACGAATCCTTGCAATAAGGTTTCTGGGGAGGTTGGACTTCTCTACCCCCATGCAGAATGCATCCTTGCCCTGCCACTTGGTTATTAAAGCTGAAGGCACGAGCGTGGCAGCAGGGAGGTATATGGGCCAGGCATGCCACCTGCAGATTGCAGCAGTTGTTCCCTCTTGGGCAGCGTGACATCACACATGGTCGCCTAGGGAAGATGGTGCACAAACAGTCACCAAACAAAGAATCCCATCACTTCACCTCTGCTCCCCAGTCCTGAAAGGGGATCTGCATGGCGTATTATGTTTGTTCCCCTGCCATGCTACCGCTCCTATTCCTATTCACGTTTTTGTTGGGGGGAGGGGTGTCGGCTCATGGGAATGGTCAGTTCCCCCAAGCTTACGATTGCATGGAAGGTACTCGGAGCTGTGTTGCCAGTCAGTCACTGTGCTCGGCTCAGAAGGGAATGTGTTTTTAAAAGTACAGTTTGCAGCAGTTGGGGAGTTCAGGCAGAACTGTATGATTCCTTGCATTTCTTTGCCTGACCTAACAATGGGACCTGTGTTGTTTGCTCATTACAGCCGATTCACCATTCTTCGGACACTCGACTCCCACAGAGCACCTCAACCAGATAAGGAAGAGGAAGCGTAAATCTCAAGATGACATTTTCACTGAGATCATGCGCTCCTCCACAGAGGCAGAGTTGGAGATCCGTGCTTGGCAGCTGTCCCTTTCTGAGGATGGAAAAGGGAGCAGGACCGCAAAATGCAGCAAGAGATGCTATGGATTATGTGAGAGCAGTCCAACAGCCTGAGGCACCTGGTTGAGCTGCAGGAAGAGCTGCAGGAGCAGAGGGTCCCCCTACAACACCTGGAGAACACACAACAACTTGTGGTGGCCAGTCCCTCTCACCACTGACCAAGGAGGAACAGAGCCAGGCTGCAATATATTGTTGCTTTCCGGTCGAGCCCTGCAATGAGCCCTTTGAGAAACACATGCCCACCATGCCCAGGTTCACGATTGGCATTTCCTCATCTCCAATGCTAATTTTCTGTTTGGGGAAGAAAGTGCCTGCCTGCATCTTTTGGAAAAGTCCAGAGTTCCTAAGGATGCATGCGTCATGAACCTTCCTGGACAACTGCACATTAATGTTTGTGAAGTGGGTCCTGTGATTCACAAGGGCCTGCAGAACCATAGAGAAGTAGGCCTTGCAATGTATGTACTTGCTGGCAAAGTGATCTGGAGCCAGAATAGAGATATGCATCCCATTGATTGCCCCACCACAGTTTGGGAAACATATAGCGGCAAACCCGTCCACTATGTTCTGGACATTTCCCAAGGTCACTACCCATCTCAGCAGGAATCTATTGATGACCCTGCACACTTACATCACTACGGCTCCCAGGTAACATAATTTAAGAATGGCCATATAACAGTGTTTAGCCCACTGGTTCACCGTCTATACACTATGCTTTCCCGGGGCGATAAGTAAACATCCTCCCCATAAAAAGACAAAAAGTCGGGGAATGTAGGAGAAAGTAAAAGGTTAAAATAGAAAGACAAGTAGAAGTGCCTAAGTGCTGTCCCAGGGCCTAACAATGTGTTCCAAAATGGTGAGCCTGAACTGAATGTACTGCAGGCCTGAACTGAAGGTACTGAAAAGAGACAGGTTGTGAAAGTCCAACTTAACTGAAATTGGCAAAAAAGCAAGCTGAAATAATAAGTATAAAAATCAGAATGTACTTTGAGGAAGGTGGTGTTGGGTTGGTCTAACACCAAAGAGATAAGGAGAGATGTTTTGCATAGTTTGACCCATGCAAAGGTAAGGTTTGGTCAAATCATGACACCTTGATATATGGAGATGCCCAGTAATGCGTGGACCAATCAATGCATGGATCAATCAGTATATGGACCCATCAATGTAAAGTCAGATGAGGGTATAAAAGTAGGAGCCCTGGAGCTCAAACACTGTGCAGCCAAACCGGGTAACAGGGAATCCTACCGTCAGTTGAGCTGTTCCATTACATTGAGAGAACGAATGCTGCCAGAGGATCTTTTCATATAGATTGTTTGCCATTGTGCTATATTGCAATAAAGCCTAGCGTGGCACCTTGTTTCTACAAAGATCCATGGTGGTGTTGGTTTCTTTGATCGTGGGTGTTGCTTCAGATTACCTCTTGCACTCAGGCTACACGTAGGCTCCAAATCTCTGCGGTAACCGAGTTCTCACTAGAGATTTAAGCCAAAGGTAACCCAGCATGTTAACCAAAGGCACATCTCAGCTTAGGATCATCAGGCTAACTCAGTCCCTGCTTAAAGATCCAAGCCAAGCTTTAGCTCACTGGGCTAACAGAGTCCCCACTTACAGATCTAAGCCAGGAGTAATCCTGAGGGAGCACACCTTCAGAGATTCACGCACACATTCATGCATGCAGGCAATCTGATATTGGTGCTGGACACAGAACAACACTGATAAGAACTGATAAGAATACTCTTGCCTGATGTGCCTGAACCACACTGCCCTTAACGTGCCAAACCACGTGAAGATATCAGTATCTTTTACCAAAATGAAATTCCTTTTTATAACGGCAGTATAAACCATTAGTATATAAACTATGTTATATAAGGTGCATAAATACTTTATATGACTATAGACAGACATTGATCTGACACAGTTAAAAGATTGTCCTTGGTTTGAAAGAGTCTATCAGTATTAAAATATTTTCTTATTTAAAATAGGGGTTTATCTTAGATAGGTAGAATCTTTCAAATCTAGTGAGGATTTTAATTGCACCAAATGCATATATGTGAATATAAATACATATATAATTATAGAAATATATCATAAAAAGTAGACAATCATTCAGGCATTTTAAATCTAACTTCTAATATTCTAATCTAGACAGAAGGTTTATAGTCACTTGAAACATTAATGTTTCAGATTTATCAGTCTATAAGCCTTAAGAATGTCTTTGAAAATCAGCTTAAGTTCAAAGACTGATTTCTTAGCATTTCCATCTGGAAACAGCTTCTGTCATATGATCAAACAGACATGTTTATATACTTTGATTCTATGGGCCTTATCAAAATGCCAATGTCAGTGGAAACTAAGTAATATTTAAGCATGGAAAACAAGGTAAGTTTGGCAGTTCAGAATGTTCCTTTTATGAGGACAATGAGATAAAAATAATAATTTAGAAGATTTATGGAAATATTTTATTACACTGCCCCTATTCACATCATCATTGATCGATAAAAGTTATTAAGCAAATATTTTGATAAAACTCAAGAGAACTAATGGTCACAATGGCTCACAATTGTGATTGCCTATCTCAGGGCCTACTAACAGAAAGCAGGGCAGCCGAACTGGTGGTGTGTTCTATAATTAGATTTCATCTAATCAGCAACAAATGTGAACTCCTGGATCACTACACCAGTCTTACCACGGAGTCACAAACAGACTTTTTAGACCAGGCATCAGCAACCCTTGCCAGCCTCCGTGACAGCTCCTTCTCAGCCTCTGCTGGCAGCCGCCTAAAAATTTGGCGGTGGCCACAGCTGGAATGAGGGGGCACTACCCAGGCATTCTGCTGAAAGGAGCTGCTTGTGGAAATAATTCATCAGAAGCATCTTCTCTTGGTGACATTCCTGGGGACAACGCTACGCAGGCATGCCACAGAAGGCTCGAGGCCTCGAGTGGCTCCTCTTGGGGGGTCCTCAGGCACTCCATGGAAAGAAGCTGCCCAGAAGGGCTCCTTTTGGTGGTGGCACACTGTGGAGAGGAGCCACCTTGGGCAGCTTCTTTACATGGCATGCCTGGGGCATGGGCATAGCAGGGATCCCCTGTGCCTCAGCTACCCCTGAAAGAAGCCACCCAGAGAAGATTTCAGGGGTGGAACTGGCAATTTCTGTGATGCTACAGAGGGTGCTGCATGCTTCTCTGAATGGGCTTGAGTGCCACTGTTGGCACACGTGTCATGGGTAGCCTAGCCCTGCTTTAGACACTTCAGTCTATCTTGCCACCCGGGCAAACTTACCTTTGTGATGATGGTCACTTAACCCAAAAATCACACCACATCAGATTGCTCCCAATCCCAACAGAACAGTAATTTACCCCAGATCAACTGATACTGCAGGTCTCACACCAAAACAATAACCAGTTGCTAATTCTATAATAAATTAACTTAAGGTTTATTAGCTAAGAAAAGGAAATGAGTTATTGAGGAGTTAAAGCAGGTAAAATACATGTATAGGTGAATCACAATTTATAATCCCAAATGGTGGTAGTAATGTAAAAAAAAATCTAGTTTCCCAGAAGTCTTTTCAGTGTACCCAGATTGTCTCTGAGGACCCCAGATTTCCATCTGGTACATTTCCTTGTAAGAGTGCAGAGATGAAGGATTTTTTCTTTAATACATATTTATAGCTTCTTCTAACAGAAAGCAAGCTGACAGTGTCTCTACCCAGGTGGCTTTTCCTTTGATGAAGGTAAGTGAGGAATACATTTTGAGACTCAGACCACCAGCCTTCTAGCACCATGGCCATTTGTTTTGTAATTTGCATTTTTTTCTGATAAAGTCATTCACTAGCATTTCATAAGATGTCTTTGATGGGGTTTTTAGTTCCAGGGTTATACACAATGTAAATGTTTGCTGCTGTAGCATAACAGGCCACAGATAAGAGAGAACGGCACAAATAACGTTCTATTAGTTTTATGGAGTCTAAATAACAAAAACATTTTTCTACCTTCAACACTTTGATCTATATTAACACACAAGTGAATTGGCCTGAATACACTCTGACATGACCTGGTCTGCCAGCCACATACTAATATTTAAGGTTTCATTGTAACCTTTGACTCTTTAGTGACAAAGAAAAAAAGTGAAACATTTAGAAATAAATGAACTGATCTATTTTACAAAAATTGAAATATCTGAGAGAGATCAAATCTAAAGTACAAACTGCACATAGAAAAGCTGGGACAACTTCTGCCCCTGGAATAATGTGGACGGCTCCTATTGAATTCAATAACATATTTGACTTAATGTGCCTGGAATGTGGAATAGAAAGTGAAACGAAGAAAGAAAAAGCATTAACTTTGCTAACCTAAAAGGCTGTCATATTGTTCATACTTTTACTCATGATGAGCAAGCTCCCAGAACAAAAAGCTTTCCTTTTTTGGCCTACTTATTTCAATGAGATTTTTCTTCAATATTTTGTCCATAAAACCAGTTCAAATTGCTCAGTCTGCTGAGTGAAATAAAGAAAAACTGTTATGAGATTGCTCAACTTTTGGGCACGAATTGTCTAAAGTACAAAAAGCTTGGGTCTGCTTAAGTCCCACAACATGTATATTTACAGAATTGTTGGGTGTTTATTTGTTGGGTCTGAAGAACTTACATTAATATCAAACTAATGAAGCCCATAGAGCTAGCTTTATCTTTCCCACAATAATGGAATCAACAAACACTAAAGAATTGGCCAAGACTGAGAAAGTGACAGAAAACATTTGTTGTTCATTTCCTACTTTCATAGTTACTAAGAGTGTGCTTTGAAGAAATTGTTTTATGTTTGGTCTGAATTAAAAAAATAATAATTCTATAATGTATGCTGATTCATTTTAAATAATTCCATCATAATATGGGGTATCTGGTTGTGGTTCTTTTTGCCCCCTTTTTTTTATATTTTTCAGTTTTTGGTTATACCACAATGGGCCAGCTCTTTGCTCCTCTCCCCCTGTACACTGCAAAGAGCACAGAAACCAACCACATCTCCCATTCCAGAGATTCTCTAGGCATTAGTAAAGTGCTAGTGGGCAAAGAGCTGATTTAGCTATTTCCTCTGTTTCCCCTTGCACATGGAGTGTACTGAAGTTAGAGAAGGGATTGGCCAAAGAACATTGTTTTCTGAGGGAGAAGGAGAACTGTTGTCAGAAAAGGTACTTAGATGCACTGAAGGAGTGGCTGCTGTTATTAAGGACAATAAAAGGGGTGAGAAGGGAGAGTGAGGGCGAATATGTCCCTCTGATTTAAATATATGTAAATCTGTCTGTCTTAGCCAAATTTCTCTTCCACATTTTTTTTCAAGTTTTCAGAAAATATTCACTCTGAATCATGAGAAAAAGCCAAAACACACAAATTTTCATGTAATTGAAGTTCCCAAAACACTGAAATACAGCATTTCCAAACTAAAATATGTTTCCCTGGGTTCCCACTTGATGGGCTGTAGGGGAGTAGGAACTCTGGAAACTTTGGCTGCTGCTGACTGAAATTGACATACGTTTTGTCAGTTTCACTGCTGCCCACCATTGTATGGCATCAATGAAACAGACCTGATTCTTGTTGTCAAGTGTTCAGCAGTAAGGAATTGCAGGAAGCTTGGGGAGCCCTGGGTTCTCAATAGCCCTTTTGCCAGGTTCCCATGGAGTTTGAGATCTGATAGCTCTAGCTCCCGCATTGAAAATTTCATAGCTCAGCCAGGGCTTCCAAATTTCTGGTTTCTCTCCAGTCTGCCTGGTCAGCTGAAGGGGAGCCTAGAAACTCAGGGACTGCCAGCTGTGCAGCAGCCCATTTGACAGACTGATGGGGAACCTGGGAGATTGGTTGGCAGAGCTCCCATTTCTCTCTCCCTGGCAAATCAACCTTGTAGGAGGGTGGAAGCCCTGAGGTCTCCAGCAACCATCCAGGCAGATGAGCTGAGTGGGCACATGGGCACAAAACCAAACAGATTTCTGCCTGGTTGGTGGGTTTTTTTGGAAGTTCAGCAAAATCAGAGTATTCTGGAAAGTTTTCCAATTTCTCTCTCTCTATATATGTCCTTACAGCTCCTTTGTGTGGCTGGCAAATACTATTATTTCCACTTTCCAGATGGGCAACTGAGGCTTGCCTAGCACTCAGATATCTATCATGCTTCCTCACTGAACATATCTCTTATTTTAAAATGAAATAAAATACTATACATTAGTTTAAAAATCAAAGGAGGAGAACATGACAACATACAGTTAAAATTCATAGCATAGTAGATTTAAAAGGTGTTTTGGGGGCTTTTGTGTGTGTGTCCCCATTTCTGTATTTCCAACCTTCTAATTCTCACTATGCTAATCTGCAAATCTAATCATTTTCATAAAGAACCTGTTGATCTCAGTCCAAATTACACTTGTCAAAGTAAATACATACTGTAGTACTGTATCACTTGATATTTTTAAGTGTGTTATTTACTTGATAATTTGAAATAAAAGAGGTAAAATCTGCAGTTGTCCTTCTAGACTTCAGTGGAAATAGGTGCTGTTTCACTGAATATATCCTGATTCTAGTGAGAATACACTATTATATTTTTTTCTTGTAGCACAGATAACAAAACAAATTTGCACCATTAATTTTGTGTCAAAATATTGTCACATTATGACAATACTTTCTACTTTCTAATGGACATTAAAACATCCTACCCTTTTATTCCAAGTTCCATGGAACTTGTGCCCATGCTTCTGGTACATCTTAGGAAAGAGGGTGGGGGAAGATGAAGAGCAAATTAACTTAATGTTAAATGAACCATAAATGTATCCAGGTAATATGAGTAGTGCTGTTTGAAATATTTTTTTTATAAACTATGCCAGACAGTGGATTTTTAAAATAAAATTGAAGTAATATATTATTTCTTTCTAATCTTTTTTTCTGACCTCCTAAAGGGATCTGATTTTATTTGCCTGGATAGATAATTCATATTTCTCGTCTACCATTATGATGTTATATGAGTATTTTCTGTGCTAAAAATGTGGTGATTCCTATGTTTGTTGTTTAAGATGAATGAGAGAGTTTTCATTTAGTCTTCTCCCTTCCTTTTTTTGTTGTTGTATAAGTGATAATCAAGCAAATATAGTTTGATTATTGTGGCACTGTTGATGACTGGTAGAAATTTAGTGGAGTCACTTTCATTTTTAAATATCTGAAATATATATGACTATTTAAGTGATTCAATAGAGTTTTAGATCATGGATGCAAATTTAATAAAGCAAAATGATGACCAGATATAAAACAATATTATTTTATTGATAAAAGCTGAGGCAATCACTTGAGCTGTTCTGCATCCATTTTCATTTTTATTTCTGTTGATTTCATTTCTATACTCAAAATGTCAAATGAATAGTATTTTTATTGTACTGAAACTCAACAAAAGCAAAGAAAGTTTCAAATAGATTTTATTACAGGTACAGTTGATACAAACAAGTTCAAGTACCCAAAATGAGATTTTGATGGGAAAGAAATTAAAATCTCATGTAATTGACATTCAGTCATAAAACAATAACCTTTTATTAAAACGCACCCTTGAATTTCACTTCTTGTTTAAAAATCTAAGAATTTCTACTTTCCTTGTGGTCTGACATAATCATTGTAACTAATTATAATTGTTTAACAAACTGCACCATTAAATGTGTCAAAAGCTTATATTTTCAGGGAAAAAAATACTATACATCTAAAATATTATACATTTGGGAACAGTACTTCACCAAATCAAAAGGTAAGAAATGAACACAGGTGACTAAAAATCAGAATTATAAAAAAATGCTTAAATACACATAAATCATATCACTGCTATCAAACAGTAAAGGAAAACTTGATTCATAATAAATTTTATTCCATTTCTGGTGGCAAGCCTACATTTTCATAGTAATTAGATTACATGTTCAGGAGAAAATGGATTTCCCTCATCATTGTTAATACTTTCAACAAATTGCATTGTTCAAATACACTAGTACAGTTAGTTCTGTTGCAAAGAACTATTAAACCTTTCACTAGGGGATGGCTCAGGTGATTGTTAATGGGATATAGAACAATTCAACTCTGAGTAGCTGGTTAAAAACCAGCACAAATCAGGAATGAATGAAAGTTGATACCATCTGTTTATGTTCCTTTATTAATGAGTGTAGTGGACTCGGCCCAGTTCCCAGTAGACAGATGTCCACAGAAGAAACACCACTGCAGTTGGCACTAATTGCCATGCTTGTTGGCAGTCCCACAGAGGGGCCAACAACTGAATAGGCATGAAGAATGAATTATCCTATAGACATGTTCCCTCAAGGTTAGGCTTTAGGAACACTGGTAGGATAACATGGAGATACCTCCATTACTGTTAGCCATATTTACTGCCTTTACCCCTTCTGTCAGTAAAAAGAAGTCTTTCTGTCTCTAGGGCTATCAGCCTGAAACCTTTCAAGAAGAACTAATTCCTCTCATACAAATAAATCTGAACAGAATGTCCTTTCATCGGAGGGTAGAACTGGAATATCAGTATTATTAAAAGTAATTTTCAAGACTCCCCTCCAAATGGTCTCATGGACCTCAGTTTTCTTTGTGAAGCCAGAATTTGACAGCAACCCACACCAGACTAGCTTATACAGCCTGCGGGCCTGAATCTAAATTCAAGTTCCTGCCCTGGAATGGGGGTTGAAATCTGAATATTTCAGCCCAAACACTTCTTGCCAGGGACCATGGCTTCCAGGCAAAAAGGGGTCCCTTCTGTGAGGAAGCTGTGGATCCCCAGGGTGAAGGGATCCATGTGGGGCTCCCCAACTAAGGCTCCAGTGGGGAGGGAATCCCATGCCGCCCAGCTGGGGCTCCAACGGTGAGGGAATCTGCGGGTCCTTTCTGCTGGGGACTGTGGCTCCCTTCTCAGCAGGGAGCCGTGGCTTGCTGCTGTGTCTCCACTTGAAAAGTTAAGTTGACTTAACAGAGTCAACCTAACTTTTCAAGCATAGATATACCCATGGAGTTTTATTTTCTCCTTAGTAGCCTTCTCCCAAAAGCGATAATCTGACCCCAAACCATATTATAGTTATGCAGTATGACAAATAAGTAGAGAGATATTTCAGCATATAATAAGGATATGATCAAGATGGGCCATCCTAACACCTTTTGCACCAATGCTAGATAAGCTCACTTCAAATTTCAAATGGTTTCACATACAAAGAGTTTCAAAATTCAATTGAAATGTGAACAGTGTATGTTCTTTTCTGTCTAGGAGCAACTATGGCAAAGGCAGCAAACAAAAATACAGTGATGAGGGGGAAAAGGAGGAAAATGGACTAGAAGCAGGAGAAATACCTACAGACATGAGGTAAAAAAAGGGGCGAGGGGAAGAGGATATGGAATCATAGTTTTAATCTAGCTAGTGAAACTAACAGTAGTGAATATGTAGTAGTACAAGCTTCAGTATGTTATTCACATATCCAAGGTCCCTGGTTGGTTTGTACTGAGTTTTTTATGCAACTTCATTATTACTACCATATGTGTTTGCCTGGATATGATTACTTGTGCTGCAATCACACCTTTAATTGAAGTGGAGATGTAACCTAAGTAATACATGCATTTGTGTAGTTTTCCTAATCCAACCCCAATGCACAGCAAATATTTTCATATACTTAAAGAAACATATGTTTGTAAACAAAGCTATAGATTCCAATTATATAGTTAGGAGTTTTCAAATTAAAACCCATGACAATTTAGCAAACACAAGGTATAAAAAAGAATTAAAAGTTAAGGTCTTCATCCTGGAGACATCTAAAGATACTTATAAACTTGTACGGGAGGAGTCCCATAGACTTCAGTGAAACTAATCACATATATATGAACTTACCCTGCTTACTGTTTGGTGGTGAGCTGGCAGCTAAAAGACAAATAGGTAGTTTTAGATGAAATAGGAAAAGTCTTTAAAAAGAGACTGAATAGGCAAAATTAAAATTAAACAAAAACTACCCTACAAAAAGGAAAATAAAAAAAAAATGTTGATTAAGAAATAATATGCTATTGTATTCTTACAAACGCACTCTACTATTGCTTGTATGTCATCTATTTACAGACAAGGTCTTACAAAGATATGTGTAAAGCATGAATCCCATATCTGGTACTACAGAAATAACAAAGAAAACTAACTATAGTTTAAGAGTTTCAAAAAGCCTTGAACACTATAAGGAATATTTGTACCTCATTTTATAAAACTATAATTGTAGCAAAGAGAATCAAGATTTAAAAGATTTTCTCAAATTGTTCAAAGATTTTTCTTTCAAAATTCTGTGCTCTTAATCTTGTCATAATGTTATGGGTATTTTTTAACTTTAGAGGGTTTGCATTCTGCAATGATGAATTACACTATCTTTCATATCTATGTTCTTGGAATACTGTCTGGCAACCTGATTTCAGAACTGGTTTTTAAGCTTGGTTATAAAACTATTGTTTATGTTGTTGGTAACATAAACAATTTTTTTTTTGAAGAATCTCTTTATTTTAAAGCATTTCACAGACTGGCCCAAAGCATTTTTTTCCCATTGTAATGACTAAAGAAAATCCAGGATTCTTTTAGAGACTGCATAGATTACTTTAATAAGCAGTCCTGATAGTTAAATGAGAATGTGAAAAAACAGATTATTAGAATGATATTTTGTAGAATATTTGCTTTGAAAATATACACTTTAGTTCAATCAGTCCTATAAATATATTAACTAACCACTCATACAAAACAAGTAGGAATATTGACCGTAGTGAAGTCTACAGATGTGTTCACTTATATAAATGCATTCCATTGCCGGTGAATTTGGAGTGGGGGGTATATGAGGGCAATGTTTCAAAATGGATCATATACAATAATCAAAGCTTCAATGTGAGAATCTCTTTCATTATAGCTAACCAGCAGGTTGTGCCAGCAGGTTTCCAAGTTTGAGAATAATATAAGATGGAATTGGCAAAAGATTACAATCTATCTGAAGGTTCATGCCAAGATGCACTGGTTTATATGTCCATTACATAGTTAGCTGTATTTTATTTATTTATTTTAGATTCATACAAATATTAAATAAAGGGCACTTCTCATAATCACTATGCACCCTTTTCAGAACTTAAATATATATTGCAAATACCACCCTCTGTTCAGCAGTTCACTTCAATATCTCATCACAGGTAAGCAAAGTAATTTAAGTCCCTTTTGCCCTACAACAATTTCACACCTGTAAAGCCCTTTTGTGCCCTACAACAATTCTGCATTCTTACAATTCTGTCCCCTCTTCTCCCATATGCACACTTTGGGTAGGAAAAATGGTGAGCTACTTATAGCTGAGTTAATACCAGGTGATGAACCTTCTCATCAATGTCAATAAAAAATGAAGTTAAAATTTTTTATTGTAAAATGGCCTCTAACCTTACTATTTCCATATTCCATTATTAAATATTTGTAACTCTGCATTTATTTTTTAGAAATGACTCAATAACTCCTGCTATAAGAAATGTTAGTAAAGCACCATTTAGCTTCATACGGTAGGTTCCATACTACATGGCAAAACCAAAGTTTCCTACAGTATAGGCAAATTAGAGGAAAGCACTAGACTTAGAAGAAATGGTCCAAATAAAATCTAAACTCTCCTTAGTCGCAATCTTTCAGCCATTTTTAGAACCAAAATCAAAGCAAACATTTATTGATGTTTGAAATATCTGTACAATAGTTTGTCTTCTGGTATCTAGCTAGTACACCAATGAGAAATGGCAGAATACTGTAATGAAGCCCATTTTTGAGATTTCCAACCTTGTTTGCATATGCAAATAGCACTGATACAGAAAATCAGACTAGCCTGCCAAACTTTTTTAGATGTTCAGCCAAACTCAATCTGAACTAATATCTGAATCTGTTTGAATTTTTCACAATGACAACTAACTAGGAAAAATCTTTCAGGTGTTTAGGAAACGTGGCCTAGACTATCTTTACATTTTAGGGAAACCTGCTCCCTTCAAAATTCTCAAGATCATGCTCACCACCTCATTCTACAACAGCAAGACTTGACACAGGTCTCCAGTCTTGCTTCTGTATTGTCTTTTTACTTGAGTCAAAGTTGAGAGAGATTTCCTCCAAGCTTCTTGATGTTAGTTGGAATTCCCCAGAAATGAGGATTAAGGCAAGTGAATATGACTCTGTTGCTTTAAATTAACATGATAAAGCTGAACTAGATTAGCATTTTATTTTCACTTTTGATTACTAGGGGCTAGGTTTTGTTCTTGTATCTGACATCATCCAGTACACTAATATGTAATTTAGATAGCATTTATGTATTTATTTTGACTATATCGTCTAATATTTAAGGTTAGCACTGGTAAAATGGGTTTCACTCTCAGATGAAATGTTTTTTAGTCCCAGGAAATGGAGTAATAAAGACAGTGGCACTCCAAGCTTCCAAGTTCTCTGTCAATGTCTATCCATTGGAATGAATCATTAAATCATTTCCTATGCCGTTCCTTGGCCTCTGTACAGCTCATGAACTCCAGAAATCTTCATTTGAATAGATCATGCATCATTATGACATGTCAAGCATTGAAAAGTTCTGTTTTTACAGTGATTTGAAGGAAAAGTAATCCTAAAGACCAGAAAACTTAAATCAATACTATTGTCTGTTCTAAGAACTAAGCTCTAGAGTCTTGAACGTAGCTAAGCGACTGAGTACTCTCTGAGGGTGCATCTACACTTGTAAATTAAGTCGACTTAAGCTTGTCTTAAGTCGACTTAATGTGCCCTACATCTCCACTACACTTTGCCTTAGTCGACTTAAGAAGCTTGCTTAAGTCAACTTAAGGAAAATAAAGTCGACTTTATTAAACCACCTTTCTACTCGACCTAAGGCTTAATTTGACTTTCTAAAGTCGAATTAAGCCAGTGTAGCCCTGGGGTAGCCCTAAATCGACTTAGGGCTACCCCAGGACTACACCAATGCCCTCCCTGCCGGGGGGGGGGGTACAGGGGGAGCCTGGCATGCCCCCCAAAGGGCACGGCATATGGGCACAGTGTGACACTGTCTGGATTTAGAGAAGCATTTATGATATTATTTTCTATGGCTATCTCATAAATGCTATAATCCATAGGAACTACGTCATGTTTGGTATCAATAGAAAGGTAGTCATTTGCTGGGAATGATTATATAGTTTATAGACAACAGAGTCTTGTGGCACTTTTAAAGACTAATCTGTTAGTCTTTAAAAATTACACAAGACTCCGTTGTCTTTCTACAATAGACTAACACGGCTACCCCGTTGGAATTTGACTATATAGTTTATGTCTAGGAATTCTATTTTGATTAGAAGTTAAGAATTTGATGTTATATCCATACTTTAACTTGTGTCCTTCTGGAGAAATGTCTTAGACGGAGGGTGTGAACAACCATTGTCTCCTTAATGTTTAGAAATTTGCCAGGTGATATGGTTCCAGGGAGTAAACTAATGAGCCATTAAGGATACAATGGTTGTATTCTTTATGTCCTCAATGGCTCATCAGGGATAGTCCCTGGGACCATTCTACCTGGAAAATTCCTAAACATTAAGGAGACAATGGTTGTTCACACTCTCCCATCTAATTTCTCCAGAATGACAGAAGTTAAAGTGTGGATATAACATCAAATTCTTAACTTCTTATCAAAATAGAATTCCTAGACATAAACTATATAGTCAAATTCCAACGGGGTAGCCGTGTTAGTCTATTGTAGAAAGACTATGGATTATAGCATTTATGAGATAGCCATAGAAAATAATATCATAAATGCTTCCCTAAATCCAGACAGTGTCACAGACAGGGCTCTGCCCTGCCAGGGTCCCTGTCCCCCTTTGCCCCATTGTACACAGGGGGTGCTCCCCCCCGCCACCGTAGACCTGCCCAAAGTCCCCTTAGCCCCACAAGGTCGACCTAGAGCATCCAGTGTGGACGCTCCAGGTCGACTTTGTAAATTCCCCTTTAAGTCGACTTTAACTTTAAGTGTAGACATACTAAGTCGACTTAACTAAGTCGCCTTTAAGTCGACTTAGTTAAGTCGACTTAGTTAAAGTCGACTTAAAAGTGCAAGTGTAGACATAGCCTGAGAGTGGGAATATAATTATACCACCAAGATTATGTAAAAGTTACTCCTTTATAGTTGCCAAGACATAGAATACTGAATCCACCATACTAGACAGGTGCCATAGAACTTAGAACTCCATTTTGTACTCCTTACTAAGGTCTTATTTAGGTTTCCCATAAAAAATTAGTGCTTCTCCTAGTTGGCTTATCCTCTCCGTATGCACCTCCACAGGTCTTGCCCACTGCATTCCCATGCCTGGTGGAATGTATGTATCCTGAGTTCCACCAGTTATAGCCAGTGCACTGATTCTAGCCTGTTATATAAAAAGGCGTTATATATGCTCAACAAGCAGTACAGTCAACAGCAGCCCTTCCATGGATGTTTCAGACATGATAGGAACTAAGTTTAAATAGAGAAAAACAGAAAACAAAAACCCAGAGATAGTTAATTAGAATAAATACTTGTGCTTTGTGAATAATTTAAATACAATCTCTGAAAGGGCCATGAGAAGAGAGGAACATTTGAGCAAACCTGGTTGAAACACATTTGGAAGTTAAGAAGGTTTGCTTAAAATTAAGATCCTGTCTTCAAGTGAGAAGAGCAGCAGCGCTGTACTGTTGCCAAGTATCTTTCCAGCAGTATTTTCTTAATTTTCATAAAGCTTGCTTGTTTACATGCTTATTAAATTATATGTTATTCCAACATTTTTCTGCCAATCTAGACTGGCAGAGAATAAATGTCAACAGGCTCACTATCATCTTAAAAAGCTGGAAATAAACTCAAATTATTGTTGCTTAATTTGGCACTATATCATCGGGTTTACATTAGCATGAATAATACCAAAATGCATACAAGACAGATGCATATGCATTAAAGTTTCTGATAAGCAAAGTCTTGACAGGACTATTCATATTGATGGCTGCAATGTAGCCTACATATTGAAGGAATGAGTGTTGTAAAGTGCCCTGTCATATTTTACCAATTGGGGAAATTATGTGCATGGATTCTTCTCTGTTGCTGTGGTAACACATTCACACCAAGCTTCTGTACTGAAGCATTTAATGTGCTAACAACCTTCTGTATTTTAGGAGGTTGTACTAAAATGAGATGATTCAATTAAGCTGTTTTACATCCTTGTATTTTCCACTACTATAAACTACATATACACTATATGTGTAATATTATATCTCTGAGGATAAATATGAAGATATTATTATAGTTGCACATATTTATGCAACAGAGCACATTCTTCTTACAGGTTTTGTGCAGGCTAGTAATCTCAGTAGGAGCTACAAGTGTTAGGTGCATATGAGAGAATAAAAGGAAAAATGACAGAATCCAGGAAGCAAGCTGTATGCAAGGTCCAGTGGAAAGAATACATTAGCATCATTTCACTTTTATAAATTTTTCTAAATATGATTATTATTTGTAGAACATTAAAAGTTTGTCAAATTATATCTTAATATTGAAACACTCTATAAATATATAACTATGCATCAAAATAGCTGGCCCAGAACTATAAAGATAGAATGTGCAAGTTCAAGTGTAGGTGAACCATTGCTGTATTTATATCCTAATTAATAACACCTTAGTACTAGCATTATTTTAAAAATTCCAAAAATGTGATATATTTAGTGCTCTAGAACAGTGGTTTTCAAACCATGGGTCAGGACCCAGTACTGGGTCACAGACCCTCAGATATGGGATCACGACACCCCCACCAGCCACCACCAAAAGATTGGGATGCATTGCTCAAAGATGTAATTATTGAATCGCAGGCATAAATTATTTTTTTCAACTGGGTTCCAAAAAAAAAAGTTTGAAAACCATTGAACTAGAACCACTGTTAAACGAATGTTTAATTTAACATAATAATATAGAACACATCTAATTTTCTGTTCCAGTCTATACACCAATAAAAAAACGTTCAAGACACTGTGCAAAAATTCTACTTTCCCATCATCTATCTCAAGCAGATGCTATTTATCTAAGGTGATTGCTTTATTTTGTTTGGATGTCTCTATAGAACTCAAAAAACTTCTAAAACATGTTTTCTTATATAGTGGTATTAATTTCTAATAATTTGGAATTATTATGTTTAGATTCCTCAGCCATTTTTAAGATATATTTCCATATATTCTGTACTGATACTTTTAAAGAAATAGTATATCAGAATAGTGAATTCATTCTCAAATGAAATCTGTATGTAAGGTATAAAGCTACTGCAATCACTGGGATTGTTTCTGTGAGGAAGAGCTGTAAGGTTAGGTTACTATGTTTAGTTTAACCATTTTTTCTTATATGTTTTTATGAATAGAGCATACAATCCTTCAAATATGTACTGCTAAGAGTTGTACATACTACCATGAGTAAGTCCCACTGAACTGGAATTCTTTCAAAGGGTTTTCGGGAAGACATTTGCACTCTTTTTTCTGTCATCACACACATTTGGACCACATAGGTCACATTTCCATGATTTCTGTGTTTTTTATATCTATGCATTGCAAGTATGAAACACTTCCATTTTGTTTTGGTTGCATTTTTTATACCTAGTTGTACTGTTTGCACGCAGGTAAAGGAGTGCATAAGGGGGAAGACAACAACAGATCAGGCTCATTGGTGGTGCTACACCCAGGGCCGTCCCTGGGGTGGATGAATGGGGCGATAGCCCTGGGCCCCACGGGTACGTGGGCCCCGCGCTGTCCCACTCCCAGCGGGGCAGTGCGGGGCCCACGCGCGCCGCAGCCTCTCCTCCCACAGCCACCTCACTGCCTTCAGCAGCTAGCCAAAGGGAGTGGGGCAGAGCAGGCCAGGAGGGCTATGCCCTGCCCCTGGGCCGGCTCACCCCGCCCCCAGGGCAGAGCAGGCAGGCCCAGGAGCGGAGCACATGGGGCCTGGCCTTTGGGTCGGCCTGCCCCAAATGGCCGGCTCCTCCCTGCAGGCGGCCTTGGCCTCCCGGCACGAGTCCAGGGCCGCCGAAGCCCTCCCATAGGTGGCCTCCAGGGTCGGGGCCAGGACCGGAACTGACTCCAGCTCAAACTCCCCCCCTCCCCGCCCCTCAGGCGGCCTCACCCTCCAGGCCTGGGCCCAGGCCCAACTCCCCCTCGGCAGGTGGCCTCCCGGCCCGGGGCCAGTGCTGGAGCTGGCTCCCCCTGCCCCCTCCCCCAACAGGTGACCTTGGCCTCCAGGGCCAGGGCCAGCCGTCTGGCTATGTCTACACTTGTTAATTTAAGTCGACTTTAACTAAGTCGACTTAGTGTGTCTACACTTAAAAATAAAGTCGACTTAAAGGAGACCTTAGAAAGTCGACCTAGAGCGTCCACACTGGATCCCTAGGTCGACTTCTAGGGGCTTATAGGGACCTAGGACAGGTCCACTGGGGTAAGGGGCACCCCTTGCCCAAGCCAGGGGGCTCAGCCTTTGCCCCATTGTATCTAGGTACAATGGGGCAAAGGGGGACAGGGACCCTGGCAGGGCATAAGGGCAGGGTGGGCAGGGCTCTGCCCTGCCCTGTGGGGGGGGCATGCCAGGCTCCCCCTGTGCCCCCCCCCGGCAGGGAGGGCATTGGTGTAGCCCTGGGGTAGCCCTAAGTTGACTTAGGGCTACCCCACGTCTACACTGGCTTAAGTTGACTCTAGGGAATCGACTTAAGCCTTAGGTCTAATACGAAGGTGGTGTTATAAAGTCAACTTAATTTTAATTAAGTCAACTTTATTTTCCTTAAGTCGCCTTAAGCAAGCTGCTTAAATCAACTTAAGGAAACTGTAGTGTAGACGCAGGGTAAATTAAGTTGACTTAAGCAAGCTTAAGTCGACTTAATTTACCAGTGTTGACGCAGCCTCTGGGAGGTGCAGCGGGCCAGTCGGCCCGCCACGCTCCCCTCCAGCATGGGGGGGACCTGCTTTGGCCAATTGGCCCTGGGCCCCGCTCCCCCCACGGGATGGCCCTGGCTATGCCTTAAGAGATCTTTTGCTATTTCCAGTGATGCAATTGGGAGTTTTGTCATTGGTTTAAATGTGAGAAAGATTAGGTCAAATGATATGTGATAGAAGACCATTAAACATGCTGAATTAAAGGCTGCTTTTCTCACTGTGGCAAAACTATAAATATCTCTTTGTTTAACTTCAATGTCACCTAAGCAAGAGAAAAGTGATCTGGATTTCTGAAGTAACTGGAGAACCCAGATTTACTATATAAGTAAATTAACTAATTTGCTGTTTTAAATGGCTAATGTAAGAAATTTAATCTTTAGAAAGAGAGTGAAAGATATGTCTATCTTAGCTCATTAGCTTTATACATTTTTTTTAGAAATATAAAATTCTATAAAAACTAACTAACATCAAAATACATAGTCTGATGGCTCTTGAGAAGGAACCATTATGATAAGCATGGCACAAGCCATAGAACCTCAACCAAAAATTCCTGCATCAAGTACATAACTTTTGCTTAAATTTTAGCATATCTTTTAGAAAGGTGTCCAATCTTTACACATGATGGAGCATCTACGACATCTCTAGATAAGTTCTTCCAAGTTTGATTACTATAATGGTTACAGATATGTGCCTTCTTTCCAGTCTGATTTTTTCTAGTTTTAGATTTCAATCATTAGATCTTGTTTTGCCTTTTTCTGCTAAGTTAAAGAGCCTTCTATTCTCAGCAATCTCTTAATATAGGTATTTTCACACTGTGATCAAGTCAAATCTTAACACTATTTTGGCTAAATTAAAGAGCACTGTAAATCATGTTTTCCAGACCTCAAAGCACTCTTGTAGCTCTTTTCTCTGACCCTTTTCCAATTTGTTGCATCTTGGACCATGAATTGTTCACCACAGACCTAGAACAATTTCTGTAATGTTATTTCCACAGTGGCCTCATTAATGCCAAATACTTCTCTGTTCTTGCTTGACCTTGTGATATCTTGAAAACTTACTTAAAAATATAAACAACAACTTTAAATTTTCAGGAATTTTCCTGGTCCTACTTACTAGCCTTGGGGCTTTGTAGGAATGCATATAATTGGGGTCTTCAGCTGTCAGTTTGCAAAGAATCAGCCTTGAGCAAAGTGGTTGAGTTGTGTCTCATTGCCTTAGGGAGCAGCCTGATTTGTCTCTCTATCTCTCTGTTTTTGGATCTTGTGTGTTATCCTTCTGGTTTTAAGAAATAAAATAGAGTTACTTTGCAACCTTTCAGAAAGAATGTTTTATGTTTATTTTTTAAAATTAACTACTCTGTTTGTATGCTATGAAATTAAGACAGTCTCCTGCTTATACTGCTCAGAATTATGTTAGCAGCAATATTACACTAGCAGCCTTTTCATGGTCCAAGATACAGAACCTCATCTTGAAAGTGCGATCAATATTCTTTGTTTTTTGATATATGAAGTTTATATATCAGGTAGATGTTGACAGGAATGGGGTTGGGGTTCTACTTGGTGAAGGAGAAAAAGGCAGAGGGGAAATGGTAAAGTAGTAAACAATGACCAAAGTCGGAAATAGAAAAATTGTTGACTAGGTACCTACTGAGGAGGTTATGAGGGAAATGGAATATGAGTCATTAGTGGGTTGGAAGCTATAGTTCACTCATGGCACTGGTACAAATGGAGGAATGACAAGAGGGGAGAAGGGTCAGGATCAAATGCCTGTTCTTCCTGGCTGAGAGCCAAAGCTTCCTTGGTCCCATATAAATGCTCTAGCCACTGGCCTATTGTGTTATTTTTTAGCAATGTGGGGATGCTCTTCTTTGGTTTTGACCAGAAATTCCACCCTGAACCTAAAAATCCTTCTCAATGATATTTTTATGGAGATAGACACGATTCTATAAAAGTGGTTTTTTCATTTAAAAAAATTGTAGTAATCCAACACTCTAGTCAGTAGTGGCTCCCTGATGAGTTGAGGTTGCAAAGTAGTTAAGCTTCGTATTCCTTTTTTAATGTTTTTTTCTTCCCAGCTCACTCCATATCAGCTTGCCTTTCCTCCTGGAAAAGTCCTGTGAATATGACAGGGATGAAAACATTAGAGCTATAGAAGCTGAATAATGTCTTATAGAAAATACTCTAAAAGTCTTTATAATTTAATGAAGGATGGAATCCTGTCCATATATTTTTAAAACATACTATAATTAATTGATAAGAGTATGACCCTTGACCTCCTCAGAGCTAACTTACAAGGGGCATTTAAAAAAGTAACCTGAATCTGGTATGTATATTCTGGTTCACCAAAGAACATCATTTGAGGTCTTATATGAAAGCTGGGGTCTCACTGGTCATAAATATTATGAGATGTAAGCACAGAAACTATGTAAGTAATATATGTATGTGTACTGGTATCAAAGCAAGTTAGCAAATAGGTTTTCTGTTAGGTTGATATTTGTTTATCTGTTTCTCAGCCAGCATGAAAATTAAGCATTGTAAGCCAACACAAGGAAACCTTGCTTACATACCAAATCAAGGGGTGAGGAATGTGAAATCAACTGGGAGGCAGCAAGCTAAATTACAGGGGTACAGACAATGAACTTTGCAGGGTATAAAGAGAAGTCACCTAGTAGGAAGTAATCAGACAGTGTGATTACATTCATGAAAACTGGATCAAAACTTGCCCTGGCTGAAATGCTGCAAAGGAAATTTGGAGCAAGGGAAACTTCTATGGACAGAAGGTTAGTCTGTTCAGTTATATTTAGACTCCAGAAATGATTTTTTTTTATATGTAACCCTGTTCTTTCCATTGTCTTTACTCATTATCTCTTCCATCTTTGGTAATAAACTTATTGTTTTTTTCACTACAAATATCTCTGTGTTGTGGTACTTATCCAAGGAGCTAAATCATTCAAGTTGATGTTGATGTTCTTGAGGATGCAGACTTGGTATTTCTGTGAGCTATTCCCTGTATCAAGGGCTGAACACTACAAGGAACACTTCAAAGGGACTCAAGAACTCACCTACTGTTAACCTATAATGTTAACAAAGTAATGGCTGGCATAGCCCAAGGGAATTTGTTTGGATGGTAATCAGTTGATGGAGTCATGTTAAGTACAAGCAAGTATCTCTCTAGCTGGGGGTAGAGAGGAAACAAGGTAAGTCACAGTCTTGTGTACACTGAGAACTGCCACACCCACCTTTGGAATTATTTGCAAAGTCTCATTCTTTAAATTCTATATGAAATTTTCATGGGATGAAACTGTTAATTAGTGGGTATTTTTTTGGAATTCAAATAGGGCTACACTCACGATTTATTTACTAATGATTACCTAATATCTTAATTTTTCAAGTATATTTGAGCCTGAATCCTATATTTGGGCAGAACATAAGGGAATGATTCTACATCTTTTTGAAGTTAGTGGCAAAATTCTCAATAACTTTAATGGTTGTGGACTATGCCTGGTCTGCATCATGTCAATGAGAGTTCTTCTGACCTTAAAAATGGATGATTGTATTGCAATTCATTCCATTAAAGCAAAACTAACAGAGAATCAAACAAACAAAAAAGAAAGAATCCACATAAAGATTACGCTTAAGAAAGTTAATGAATTGAAAACAAAACCTCATAAGATTTTTTGTCATGGCTTATTAATAGAGTGTTAATTGTATAAAAAATTGTGTATATATAAAATGAAGAGAGGGAGTTGTTCATGACTGTGGCCATTTAAAAATAAACACACCCTACTGGGACAACAATATATGACTATTAAATGATTAAAATAAAGAAGCTTTATTGTCTGAACACAATAAATGAATTAATTTACTACATTTTAAAAGCTGGTGACTCACATTTGACAACTTATTGTTCTTCCCACACAGAGTATAGATTTTCTCTGCTTTGTATTAACCATGAAGAAAAGTAATCTGAGTTGTTTTATGTCATGTTAAGTAAAAGAGAAAGACTATTGAAAATGTTTGCCTTTTTGCTGGGGCAAAAATTTCCACATGCAATGCTGAAACAAAAGAGTAATGTTGTTCATTAGCTATTTAATATCTCACTGATCACTGAAGTAGAATGCATCTTGAGGTATATTTATAACAAAGGACGTGAAAAAAATCAGAATATATCCTATACTGTTAAATTTCTCTCTCTCTCTCTTCCCCCCCCCCCTTCCTCCCCCCCAGACTTAGGTTTGCGTTATCTGAAACCTTCCACGCTATATAACCGTTTTCACTGACTGATATTTATAGGACTATCCAAACCAATAACTCAGATAACAAGCTGTTCATAAGTTTAGAAACAACCCATAATTCTGTTTCTAAGTTGCTGGCAACTATTTTTTCCCCTAGAGATAATGCCAGAATAGTCAAGACTCAAGAACTATGCAAGCCATGAACATCCTTTAGAAAAGACAGCATAAAATACTATAAATTAATTTATTAATCCCTCAAGTCAGTTCTACATCTGTATTGTTTATTGGAGGGAAAGATACATTTCTGAATCTCTTTTTAAAATGTTCTTAAAACATTATCCAGACTTATGGCAGGGCATTACATTCTGTAAATCAATTCCTCATTTTGGCAAGTTATCTGTTTAAAAAAATTATCAAAGGTGAAAAGGGCTTTCTGAAATACTTATTAGAAATCCATATTTTAAGTTGTATAATGAGATTGTTTACTGTTTTCCAAGGAGTTTTTAGTTTAGACACATCATAGTGAAACTAAAGGATGTTCATTGTGCAATCTTTCCCACTAAATTTATCTTGGTTAACACTGTAAATTATAACAATGGAAACTGTATTTCAAAGTATTAAAGTTTTGGTTGCATTCTAATCAGTTTCATAAAATATTGTCTTTATGCCATCAATATAGGAAACTCAAAGCCATTGGTTTAGTTCCATTTACTGATCATTTTGTCTATGCACACAAGCTGAGATTTTTAAATTCTAGAGATTTCTGTTTTTAAAGTGAGTCTGCTCTGAAAAATAATTATATGGAAGTATCTTACTCAACAAACCTGTCCTTGTGTGTATTCAGACACATTTTCTTGTGTTACTCACAAAGACTGAGATTAAAAAAAAAGAAAAAAAGCCAACAACATCATAAGTGTTGTTTAGCAAGTGTTAATTGGCAAAGTTTAAATGGTTTAACTTGAATCAGTTTTTAAATGGGTGTGAGCCCCTGTGTGAAACTCTTATTTCAGTTTATTTTAAATTGATTCCCAATGTACTTAAAATAATCTGAATCCATATTACAGAAATGTAGAAATAGAAATGTAGAGCTAGAAGGAATAGTGACAGGCTGTATAGTCCAGCCTCCAATTTTGAAGTATAACTAGACAATCCCTGGTGTCCATAGGTGCCTGTTTCACCTGTTATTAAAAAACTCGGATGACAAGACTTGCACAACGTCTCATGGAAGCCTATTAAAGAGTTTAATCTTATATTTAGAATTTATTTCATAATATCAAATCTATATCTTCTGAGGGACAGCTTAAGCCTAATACTTCTTGGCCTATATTCTATGGCCCTGAAGAACAATTGATCAACAGTCTCCTTATACCACCCTTTAACATATTTAAAGACTGATATTGGGTCCCTCCTCGGTCTTCTTTTCTCAACACTAAACATACCTATGAGGAAAGGTTAAAAAATACTGGGTAAGATTTTCTCAATCTTTTATCATTTTATCGTTCTTTCCTGGAAATTTATCTAACTTGTTCACATCTGTCTTAAAATGTGCCACCCAAAACTGGATGCACTACACTGTTGAAGCCTCACTGATGCCAAGAAGAGTGGAACAATTATTTCCCATGACTTACAAATGCAACAGTTGTTAATACATCCCAAAATATTAGACTTTTAAAAATACTACTGTCTAACCATTTTTCCCTGTTTCAGATATGTGCATTTATTTCTTCATCCCTAAGTGTATTTTGCACATCTTTTATTGGTTTTCATCTTATTGATTTCAGACTACATCTTTAATTTATCAAGGTCCTTTCAAATTCTAATCCTGTCTGCCAAAGGGATTGCAACTGCTCCCCTCTTGATAGCATCTACACATTTTATAAACATATTTTACATTCTGTTATCCAGGTTATAAATGAAAATATTGACTAGTAACAGATCTATAACAGAATTCTGCAGAACCCTTTCTATATGAAGAATGTCATGTGTGACTGTGTGAAAAACCCTACTAATATCATAATATATCATGTCTACTGCTTCCCCAAATCCATCAAGCCAGTAATTTTGTCAAAGGAGGACATTAGATTTGTTTGGGCCTAATCTGTTCTCCACAAATCCATGCTGGCTATTGCTTATAACCTTATTGTCCTCAAGGTGCTTACAAACTGATGGTTTATTAATTTGTTCCAGTATCATTCCAAGTATTGAAATTGCATTGGTTGCTCTATAATTCTCCAGGTCTGGTTTATTCCTCACTTTAAAAATTAGGTACTCTGGTTGGCCTTCTCCAGTCCTCTGGGACTTCACCTGTCCTCTATGAATTCTCAAAGATAGTTGGTAGTGGTTCCAAGATTGTAATAGCTAGTTCCTTAAGTGGCCTAAGGTGAATTTTATCAGGCCCTGCCAACGTGAATACATCTACCTTATCTAAATAATCTGTACCCTGTTCTTTTTCAATTCTGGCTTGCATTGCATACAATGGTATTTGCATCATTTTATTAAATCAGTTTTAAATCCAACCTTTAGTTAAACATAAGAAAGGCCGTACTGGGTCAGACCAGAGGTCCATCTAGCCCAGTATCTGTCTACCGACAGTGGCCAGTGCCAGGTGCCCAAGGGAGTGAACCCAACAGGCAATGATCAAGTGATCACTCTCCTACCATCCGTCTCCATCCTCTGATAAGCAGAGGCTAGGGACACTATTCTTAACCCCTTTCTGGCTAATAGCCATTTATGGTCTTAGCCCCCATGAACTTATCCAGTTCCCTTTTAAATATTGTTATAGTCCCAGCCTTCACAACCTCCTCAGGTAAGGAGTTCCACAAGTTGACTGTGCGTTGTGTGAAGAAGAACTTCCTTTTATTTGTTTTGAACCTGCTACCTATCAGTTTCATTTGGTGACCCCTGGTTCTTGTATTATGGGAGTATTTAAACAACTTTTCCTTGTCCACTTTTTCCACATCAGTCATAATTTTATATACTTCTATCATGTCCCCCCTCAGTCTCCTCTTTTCCAAGCTGAAGAGGCCCAGCCTTTTCAATCGTTCCTCATACGAGGCACTCTCCAAACCCCTAATCATTTTAGTTGCCCTTTTCTGAACCTTTTCTAGTGCTAGAATATCTTTTTTGAGATGAGGAGACCACATCTGTACACAGTATTCGAGATGTGGGCGTACCATGGATTTATATAAGGGCAATAATACATTTGCAGTCTTATTTTCTATCCCCTTTTTAATGATCCCTAACATCCTGTTTGCTTTTTTGACCGCCTCCGCACACTGTACGGACATCTTCAGAGAACTATCCACAATGACTCCAAGATCTTTTTCTTGACTCGTTGTAGCCAAATTAGCCCCCATCATATTATAGGTATAGTTGGGGTTATTTTTTCCAATGTGCATTACTTTACACTTATCCACATTAAATTTCATTTGCCATTTGGATGCCCAATCACTTAGTTTTGTGAGATCTTTTTGAAGTTCTTCACAATCTGCTTTGGTCTTGACTATCTTGAGTAGTTTAGTATCGTCTGCAAACTTAGCTACCTCACTGTTTACCCCTTTCTCCAGATCATTTATGAATAAATTGAATAGGACTGGTCCCAGGACCGACCCTTGGGGAACACCACTAGCTACCCTTTTCCAATCTGAGAATTTACCATTTATTCCTACCCTTTGTTCCCTGTCTTTTAACCAGTTCTCAATCCATGAAAGGACCTTCCCTTTTATCCCATGACAACTTAACTTACGTAACAGCCTTTGGTGAGGGACCTTGTCAAAGGCTTTCTGGAAATCTAAGTACACTATGTCCACTGGATCCCCCCTGTCCACATGTTTGTTAACCCCTTCAAAGAACTCTAATAGATTAGTAAGACACGATTTCCCCTTACAGAAACCATGTTGGCTATTGCTCAACAGTTTATGTTTTTCTATGTGACTGACAATTTTATTCTTAACTATTGTTTCAACTAATTTGCCCGGTACCGACGTTAGACTTACCAGTCTGTAATTGCTGGGATCCCCTCTAGGGCCCTTTTTAAATATTGGCGTTACATTAGCCGACTTCCAGTCTTTGGGTACCGAAGCCATTTTAAGGGACAGGTTACAAATCTTAGTTAACAGTTCCGCGACTTCACATTTGAGTTCTTTCAGAACTCTTGGGTGAATGCCATCTGGTCCCGGTGACTTGTTAATGTTGAGTTTATCAATTAATTCCAAAACTTCCTCTTGACCAGAGCAACTTTCTGATGTAGAAAAAGCTGTAAGGGTGGAAGTCCAATGGATAGCCAATTAGACAAGTGCATCTAGACAAGGCATTTTGAAAATTATTTTGACCTGAAATGTTCTGCTTCCGACATTTTTAAACCACTAGATTAAAAAGGTGGGGGATGGGGGACTGATGCACCCCTTTTTATAACGCTAGTCCACAAGTTAGGGCACTTTTCTAAAATGTGAGAAACCATGTTAAAATCTCTTCTTGAAATAAAGGCAAAGATGAATTTGTACCCAGGTCGCCTTCGTCCCCTATAAATGCCTTAACCAATGACTAAAGATTATAGTTATGTCTACACTTAAAAAATTAAATCGACTTTAGTAAGTTGCCTTTATTAAGTCGACTTTAAGTCAAATTTATTAAGTCGACGTAGAAAGTCTACACTAGACTCTTAAGTCGACTTGGGGGAGTTGGAGGGGTGCATTGTGGGAAGTGTGGCAGCGTGTACCACACACAATATCCATGGCTCTTTCCCATTTTGTCTGACCCATCAAATTCTTGTAAAGCCTCAAGCATACAATCATTGTCTATCGAAACTTGTGTAAGCTGGTTGAAGAGGAAGCATGCTAAGATTTATTATTATACTTCTCTTCATGCTGGAGTTGCAAATGATAAATGCTTCAGAGTTTACTTATCTCTGTGGTCGACAGTACTGTTATTGTATTTCTTTGAGATTTTGTGGTTTTGGTTGGTTGGTTTAATAATTTTTGTTGATATTTTGATTACATACTTGGGTACACTTAGGTAGCAAGGGCAGAAGGGATTTAGTGAAAAGTGGTACTGCTGCACCTGTATATAGATATAGATATAGTACAATGATTTAATATAATTTTCATAAGTATATTTACCAGATTTCAGAAAAGAGATAAAAGGGAATATGGCTAATAAGAATTGTACAAACTTCTGCCAGAATAGTAGCATGGTATCATAACAAGTATATGGCAAAGCATTAGGGAGGTCACATTTTCACTTTCAATTCCTTGTCAAATTGCAGGCTGAAACATTGTAAACAAGTTGTTAGCTCCAGTGCATTTTTTCAAATTATTCATTTAAATTCTTGGCATGAGGAAAATAATTCTGAAAGTGCTATGCATGTACTATGTTTTGAGACTGTTTTTCAAGGTTTGAGCATGTTGGATCATTTTATCTGGATAATTTACCCTGATGTTCTTCATAATTAAACATTATTTATGGCAGGTAAAGCAAAAACTGAGCCAATAGGCCTACTATACACTTTACTTCCCATATCTTGATAATTTTAAACTGAAAGTCCATAGTGAATGGTGTATTTGTCTGTTTTCCTTTCAATATTACTATCATATTTTTTAATACGGAAAACAAGCAAGGAGTCCTGTGGCACTTTAAAAGACTAACAAATGTATTTTTTGCATAAGGTTTGTGAGTGAAGTCCCCACTTGGTCAGATGCTAGAAAATGGAAAATTTACAGTATGGGAGGGAAGGATAAATCCTGTGATTACACCCCACTGCATCAGAACAGATGATTTCAGCAAATCAAAGAAGTTGTATAGATTCAAACACTGTGGAACAACATATTAGAAAGTGGTGAGGTTGAGAGAGGTGAGAATCTTTCTGATGCGTTGCTCCATACTGTTCAAATACAACTTGTTTGATTTGCTGAAGTAATCTGACCTGATGCAGCAAAGTGTAATCACAGGATTTATCTTTCCCTCCCATGCTGTAAGTTTTCTATTTTCTAGCATCTGACAAAGTGCGACTTCACCTACGAAAGCTCATACAAAAAATAAATGTTTTAGTCTTTAGAAGTGCCATAGGACTACTTGCTTGTTTTGTTGAAATAGACTAACATGGATATCGCTTTGGAACTTGAATAAGGAAGAGTATAATGAAATTCACAAAGTGTAAGAAATGGCTTTATTAGATTTGCTTCCTCATTGTGAAATCTGAAACAGTCCATGTGACAAATTTGGCAATTCCCTGTGATATCTTTGGATGATCTTAATCTGTTAAGTTTATGTATCATCATGAACCATGGATAGTGTGCAGTTCCCTGAGATAGAATGACCACCGCTCCTCTAGGAATTAAGAGATGGGGTGATTAAGGTTATAAACCTCAGAGAACTACCATCACTTGCTGAGAGGCTTACATATACTAATTCAGACTGGATCCTCCCGCAAAATACCAGAATTCTTCAATAGACTAAAGCAGCAGTTCTCAATCATTTTTGTTTCACAACATGGTTGCTGGTATGAGCAACTGTGCATGACACAGTGCCCCTGCCATGGAAAGAAACTCCTCCCCTCTGCCAGAAGAAGCCCCTGTGAGAAGCTGAAGTGTGGTAGCAGCTTCCCATGCTGCAGCTTCCTGGAAAGGTAGCTGGGTTCAGGCACCTTTGTTTCAGTGGTGGAGGATTTCAATCGGTGGTGGACTGGCTCTTGGTGACACGTTCAGCCATGTGCTGCAACACACTAATGTGTTGCGACACAGCAGTTTAGAACCACCGGACTAAATAGGAAATTTTATTAATTTTAGTGTTTACTTTTTAATGCTTTTAGCTTACAGATAAATGTGTTTGGTCATAAAGAATTGTGTGGTAACTCACAAACTGCTAGCAGTTACATTGCTCATAGGTTTTGAAGAGAAAGTGTAGTGCAGACTCTGGCTTGTTTAGGCAGTCTGGATTGCTGGGGTTTCATAGTGTAGGCAGGGAACTATTCTGCCAGAAGAAAACCTGGACAGGCATGGCAGAGACATGGGTCTCCCCGCAAAGAAAGGTAATGGAAGAGTAGGGTGCCAGATGGAGAATACAAATGCAGTTACCTTGACCTGTGACATATATTTGGCATTTGTTTTATAATTCTGGTCTAGATATTACTTCTTCTGTGGAAAAACTTTAGGCAGTCAGATACTCCGGGCAGTAGATTCTCTGACCTGGATCAACAAAGGGACTTAGGCATTGTGAGTCCAACATCACATTACCTAAACACTTAGGCACCTAGAAAATCACAGAAACAACACTGTGATCTATAAAGACTGAGTTAGTGTCTAGGCTCCCTATACAATGAATGGGGAGAGACAGACACCTTAGAATACAACCCACAAAACCCAACATTTGAAACAGAGAGCTGTCTAAACTAGTCAGTTGGAGATGCTGATCAACTAGTCAATTGAAATGTGTCCTAATTCCTGCCACTTTCCTGGTGACAGGCACCTATATTTGGGCTTAAGGGAAGCAATTACCTCTGCCAAAAATCCACAATTTGGGGGAAGATAGATGATGGAATGCCAAAGTCATACGTGATCCAGTAATCTTGTTCAGAGGCCACCTTGCTCCACACAGAGAAGTCTACCTCCCTAATAAACAATAGCACAGCAGCTAGCATATTCAGATTACCTTCAAGAGATCATGGTTAAACCTCTTTCTGGTGGATGAGAAGAAGCTATTGAATGGTTATCTTTCAGGTGAGTGCTTTAAATACTGACCTATAGAGTGATTATCAATTTTTCAAGCCTAATTAATATTTAAATATTAAATTATTTAATTAAAGATGAACAACTTCAGTGGGAGAGATTGAGGGAGATGCACAGCAGACTATCCTGAATGAATTTAGGCATATACAACATGAGCGGTAGTTTGTGGTTCACAATGGTGCTTAAAAATGGGACTTAGGGTTCTAAGACTGAGTGTTAGGCAACTAAGTACCTTTGTGGATTTCTAGAGTACATCTTGGATGGGGTTTAAGGTGCAAAGCTGGGCATAATAACTCTGAAATGTCACTGTCATATTTCAGGGCAACTGAATTGTATTCCTCTACCATGGTCCAGCAAGGGAACCCATTCTTGGCTCCTCAAATGCCACCTCTCTTGAATCAAAACTAACATCTCTCTCCTTACTGACTGGAGTATTTCCAGACTGCATAGCTTCTAGGCTATATTTTAGACTCCTGACAAAGTCAGACTGCCTAAGCAGCCTTCTTTTACTTTTCTCCTCAGAGACAGAACACAGTGTAATTGCATATGCTAAGTTATCATGCAGCTCGTTCTAAGCAAGCACATTTATTCTTAAAAAAATATAAAAAAAACAATAAAAAACCTACATGTCTGCTAATATGTTTAACTGAGCTTACCATCTCATTCTACCAAGGGCTCTGGTTGGTGATTAGTCAGCCAAAGACTATGCAGAGGTTTTGCCTGTGATCGCTTGTTCATCACAGCTTCAGTTTAGAACAAGTCCCCTCACTGGCAGGTCAGTTACTCCTTTATACAGTTTGTCTTTGAACTGTCCTTCTGTGATATGACAAGAGGACCCCACCTAAGGATGAATCTTCAAAGACTGAGTCCATAGTTACATGTTTACAATCCCTGACTCCCAGGAGTTTCACTTCACATGTATTGTTCCAAAAGATCATTCACAACTGCTATACTGTTCAACAGTATTGTCCAGAGCATGCATTAATTGTCTACCTACTAAAGAAGTTCCATGCAATTGCATAACAATATGTAAACATTTGCATTTTTAAATAGAATGAACTCCTAAAATACTACAACTAATTCAATAAAGTTTAACTTAATACAATAAGGTTTGTCCAGGATAGTGAAGGATTTTGTCATATCTTTCACAGCCATTGCCTGGAGAGGCTTACTGTCATTATTAAATAGAATATGTAAAGTTAAATAAGGAAAATTATTTTAGAAATGTGCATTCACTAGGATTAATGATTTAGGTAGAAAAACAATTATAAAGGGCGGGCAGGGGGGAGGGGGGAACCCTCCGGTTATGTCACCAATGTGTTATAAACAAAAGACTCGCTATTGTGATTCTTTATTTTTTTCCCCATTTTAACCTGCTCCTATTGAAAACCATATTTGCTTTGGATAGTATTATGTAATACTCTTTGATCAAATGAATTGTTACTTTTGTATAATTCACATTCGCTAACAAGAACCATACCAGACGGATTAGATAAAATAAAAACGGCTTGTATGTGCCTATGTGATCAGGCAGCAGTGGCTTGTCTGCTCTAGTAATGAATCAAATCTCCTCAAATTGAGTGACTGCTGGGTTCTAGTGTCGTCATTTTCCCTGACAGTATGATATTGAAATGTCTCTTGTGTTCTGTTTTTCAATTCTTTCAGTTTCCCAAATTGGTGTACATTTTACTATACTGCTAGCTTTATTTCACATTATTTTTATCTGGATTGATAGAATGAGGTGGGCCATAGATGGTTGGGAATTAGGTTAGATAGTTATTTTCTTTACTTTTAGTGGCTATCTGTGTAAGATCTCAACAGGCATGTAACTAAAAAGCAAATATAGTGGAAAATAGCAGCTGAAGAATTGGTCAAAAGACAGAATATGTTCAGCCGGTTTCTACAGGCCTCTCTATTCAATCTACTTGTGTAATGTTTCTGCTAAGTAGTTTTTATTGCACATTGTGATTGATTAGACAGTGTTTACATGTGCAATAGGTGTGCCCAAAAATGCAAATGCCTGCAAAAGCCCATATCTCTATAAGTGTAATTTGTGTCCACAAATTGGCTTATTCCATTTATTAATAGACTTTTGGGCATGCTCTGACTTTGCCTGTGCGTGCATTTGTTATCTTTTTTGCAAGCACATCAGTTACATCCAGATTTGAAAATCTGGCCCAGATATATTATTCCACTCTGTATATTTTCTTATAGAGATTAGACTTCATTTGAAAGATGGAATTTTACGGGACGGCCTGGTTTGGTAATTGAGTGATCTTTAACTACTGGTGGTGGATATGCAAGTGGCCTAAGAAGGGAGGATAGATGGGGTGCTTTCTGAGTTATTACAGAAAAATTATCTCTTGGGGACTGGCTGGTGAGACTTGCCCACATGCTCATGGTTTAACTGATTGCCATATTTGGTGTTGGGAAGGAATTTCCCCCAGGGCACATTGGCTAGGGCTCTAGGGCTATGTCTACACTTGCTAAAATTAGTTCAAATTAGTTAGTTCGAGCTAACGAATTCAAACTAATTTTAGTTAGTTCAAAGCAGCTTAATTCGAACTAGCATGGCAACCCTGGAACTTGCTTAGTTCGAATTAGCGATCCCCATTCATTTCAATGGCCGGTTAATTTGAACTAAGAAATTAGTTCAAATTAACATAGCTTGCTTAAGTCAACTTAATTTACCCTGTGTCTACACTACAGTTTCCTTATGTCGATTTAAGCAACTTGCTTAAGTCGACTTAAGGAAAATAAAGTCGACAATGAAAATTAAGTCGATTTTATAAAACCTAGTTTTAATTAGACTTAGGGCTTAAGTCAACTCCCTAGAATCGATTTAAGCCAGTGCCATTTCCCTCTTTTCTGATTGATCCATTTTGGATACCTTAAATGTACTGACACTACTGTTCTGTGAATTCTAATGCCTGCCGGGACCTGTCCTTTACTGCTTGTGACCTATGTTACCTCTAAGCTGTGTGGGTGTGCAGCTGCGCAGCAGCCGTCGCAATCCTCGCACAGCACTGAGGGACCCCCACGCAGCCCCGCAGACCCTGTTGCCCCCTCCAAACCCCCGGGGTTGCGGCTTTGCCGCAGCAGACCCGGCCTGAGCCCGGTCTCTGGGCTGGCCCTCCCCACCCCCAGGGCAGAACAGGCAGGCTCAGGGCCGGGGCAGGTGCGCAGGCCTGCCTGCCTGCCTGCCCCACGCGGCCGGGACAGCGGGGGTGGCCGTGACCTGGACAGGCTCCCGGGCTTGCACCCGCTGGCCGCCTCGACTTCCCGGCCTGGGGCCGGGGTCGGCTCCGCTCCGCCGACGGCCTCAGCTTCCCGGCACGGGGCGAGAATCGGCCTCCAGTGCCGGGGTCTGCTCTGCCCTGCCGGCAGCCTCCCAGGGCCATGGTCGGGTCCCCGCGGCCAGGGGTCTCGGCTTCTTTCTTTCTTTTTTTTCTTCTTTCTTTTCTCGGCTTCTTTCTTTCCTTCTTTCTCTTCTTTGCCTTCCTTTTTCTTTCCTTCTTTCTTCTTTCTTTCTCTCTTTTCTCTTTTGTCTTCCTTTTTCTTTCCTTCTTTCTCTTCTTTGTCTTCCTTTTTCTTTCTTTCTTTCTTTCTTTCTTTCTTTCTTTCTTTCTTTCTTTCTTTCAAAAGCTTTTTAAAAATTAAATTTAAATAAAAACCTTTCTAAAAATTAAATTTCAATTCAAAATACATTCAAATTCAATTAATTAAACACAATTAATTAATTCTATTTACAATCACTTTAACTTCAATTAATGCCTATTATTTCTGTCGTGTGAGTTTACACAAAAATTTTATTCAGAAAAAGTTTTGCACACGGCTTGAAAATTTTGCACACAAGTCGCCAAACCTTAGAGGGAACATTGCTTGTGACACTAGTTCATTAACCCTGAAGGGACCCAGAACTTCAGCTTGGAATAGCATTGATTCTATCCCTTAACTACATCTTTTGGGAAAAACCTCCACTAACCCTGAATGACTGTGTGGGCATATTGATTGTTTATTGTCTTCCCTTAGTGAATCACCTTTAAATCATACCTCAGGTAGTTTCCTTACCCTGAATCTCCTATGTGCTAATCTGTATCAAGAGGATAAATCAGTTAAACACCAAATATAGTGGATGAAGCCAATCCATGGTGTGCCAAAGACACGGTATATCAAAACACTCATTGTTAAAGGATGAACCACTAACACTGGAGACCTTCGTTAATACTGAAATCTGTGAATTCAGCAAGAATGGCTAAGCAAGCCCATAGGTCTCTGAGGCAAAAAAGTATTTCCAGTTAATCCTACAGTTGAGAGAAACCATGGTTCGACAACTGACATCAATTTGTTCTCTGCTGGCAAACGGTTTCCAGAATCAGTTATTCTGAAAATGAGATAAATCATTTGTAATGCCATTATCTCCACCAGGAATATGCACTGCACAATAATGAATGTTAAACAAAAGACAATCCAGTGCAAATGAGCTTACTTTTCTTATTACTTGAGTTGTCTTTGCTGACTATTGATTCACTATGTGAAACACTGCCTGGCTGTCACACCAAAACTGAATCTTTTTGTTCCTTAATTCTTCTCTTCAGATAGACAACATGACTAATAATGGAAAGAACTCAAGAAATGTAATGTTTTTTGCAGTACCCTGTGCTGCTCATTAATTTGGCCATCTTTCTATGCACCACTCTCCCTGACAGTTTACCCCAAAACCTGAATCACCAGAAGTGTCCTTTGTAAGTACCGCTCTCTTTGAATGGATCAAGAATTTTTTCTCACACTTGTAAGGAGGAAATCAAACTCCAAAAGCTCAAGTTTTCCAAAACCCTGGAGAACTGGGCCACAGTCTTCAATATATATACATGTGTAGTTTGCGAAAGGCAGTCCAAGGGCAATCCAAGGGTTTCTTTATTTAAATATGAAAATTTAATTGCAAAGGCACATGCTATGTCCAGGATTAGGTATGGCTGAGATAAGATGAAGCATTTAGAAGAAGGGCAGCAGAGGAGACAAACATTTCATGGGATACAAAAGACTAGAACTTTAGTTTGGAATATATGGATGCATCTACACTTACAAATTAAGTTGACTTAAGGAGGCTTAAGTCCACTTAAACTACTCGGCATCCACACTGGACTTTCCTTAAGTTGACTTAAGCAGTTCCTTAAGTTGATTTAAGGAAACGTTAAGTTGATGTAATAACACCTCCTTTTAGGTCAACCTAACACTTAAGTCGGCTTTATTAAGTCGACCTAAGCCAGTGTAGATGCAGAGTAGCCCTAAGTCAACCTCCATGGCCTCCAGACTTTCCTCCCTGACCTCCCTCCCAGAGTTCCTAGCACAGAAAGAGCCTGCCTTGGGCAACCACAGAGCAGGACTCACCCCTGACCACCCTGCTTCCCAGAGCTGGCCAGACCTGCTGTTTGGGAGCAGGGTAGAGCAGAGCCAGCGCCGCAGGCAGGCCCCATCTTCGGGCCACCAGGAAATCCTGGACCTGCTGGCCATTTGGGGGGATGAGGCAGTCAGCTCTCAGTTGCGAGGCAGTCATCGCAACCGAGTGGTGTATGCCTCCATCTCCCAGGCCCTGACTGCCAAGGGCCACACCCGGCACACCCTGCAGGTCTAGGTCAAGATCAAGGACGTCCACCAGGACTACCAAAATACCCATGAGGAGATGCTCCAGACAGAGGCAGCCCCCACCAGCTGCCGGTATTACCAGCAGCTGGATGCCTTTCTGGGCCAGGAGAGTGGCAGCCTGCCAGCCCACACCATCGACTCTGCCAAGCCCCCCTCCCTTGATGACGATCAGGAGGAGGGCTCGGGGGATGAGACTGTGGTGCTGGAGCAGGGGGAGGCCAGTGTCCAGCAGAAGCAGGAGGGCACCTCGCCAGCCCCAGAGCCAGCTGCCAACCCGGAGCTCATCCCTGCCCCGACTGCAGACCCAGCCTCACAGGAGGAGGAGGAGCAGGTTCCTTCCGTGGAATAAGACCCAGGCGAGGGGACATTGTGCCAAATACCTGCTGGTGAGTACTCCCTCCCTCCCTCCCTGTAGGCTGGGCTGGGCATGCCTGTGGTCAAGGACTGCAGGGGGATATGGCCCAGGGACAGGCAGGGTCCGGGGGGAAGTTGCTCCCACAGGGGCAGAGGGGCTAAGGGTGGCATGGCAGGGGCGGGTGGAACCGGGAGGCGAGCAGTGCAGTGGCGTGTCTGGAGTTTCGGTGGGAGACCATAGGCGGGAGCACCAAGGCCAGACAGCATGCACCTAACACCGGTGGCACATGGCCTCAGGAGAGACCCCCGAGGCCGGGCTGTCTGCAGCTCACCACTGTGGGCACTGCAACCGACCTGGGCAGCCGGCATGTACCATGGGGTCCCTGTCCCAAACGACAAGGAGTGGGAAGCAGAGGGATGGTCAGGGGACAGCAGATGCTGTCAGGCTGCACACTGCACCAGATAATGGGAGGGACTTTGCTTCTCCGCAGCAGCCTCTGCGCCCTTGATACGTGGCACTCCCAGTGCCCCACCAGCCCTGATCATGAGGAAAAGGAGCATGTATCACTCACAGGACGAAATCCTCGAAGACCTGGGCTGGATCAGTGAGCGGACCGGGGCACTCTTCGCGGCGCGGCAGGAGGATGACCACCAGAGGGTCAAGCAGGGGTAGCGGAGGGGTGAGCAGAGGCTGCTCGAATGCATGCTTGACCTCATGGAGTGGCAGACTCAGTCCCTGCAATGCCTGGAGGAGCACCTATTCCCTCAGGGCCCTGCCCTGTGCCCCAGATGCAGCCCTCCTCGCCTGTGGACCCAGGCAGACATCTGCAAGCCCAGGATCTGCTTTCCGGAGGTCACTAGCACCGGCCACTCCCCCCAACCCTCTTCACTCCCCCCAACTGCCCTGACTTCTCTCCCTCACCCTGACCCTCTTCACTCCCTCCAAGCCTCCCAACCCCCACAGCTCCCAACCCCCATTTCCGACTCTGAATAAACACCCTGAACACTGTTATACAGTGTGTTGTCCTTTTAACTGGTGTGGGGATGGGCGGGACAGGGGGGAGAGAGGGGGAGACAGGTGCGTGGGGAGGAGGCATGGGAGGATGGTGGAGGTGACGGGGCCTCGTAGCAGGCCCATCCCTCAGTGCTCCTCATTATCGAAGTGGTCCCTCAGCACATCCCGGATGAGCTGTGCTTGCTGCTGCACCTGCTGAGTCTGGGTCAGGGTGTTGTCGGGCTGCTCATACTGCACAGTGAGCCACTCAGCCTCCCAGATGCAGGGGATCCTTTCCCCCTGCAGCTCGCAGAGGTTGTGCAGGCAACAGCATGCCTGACAACCACTGGGAGGTTGCTGTCGCTGAGCTCCAGGAGGCCCCTCCAGCGGGCCTTGAGATGGCCGAAGGCACTCTCGATAACGCTGCAGCACCGGTTGAGCCTCCAATTGAAGAGGTCCCTGCTGGCATCCATGCGGCCCGTGTATGGATTCATCAGCCCAGGGAGCAAGGGGTAGGTGGCATCCCCCAGGATCACGACTGGCACCTGCACGTCTCCGATGGTGATGGTGTGGTCAGGGAAGAAGGTGCCCGCCTGTATGCACCTGTACAGGGTGGAGTTGCAGAGGAGCCGTGCGTTGTGCGCCTTCCCTGGCCAGCCCACATCGATGTTCTTGAAGATTCCATGGTGGTCCATGAGGGCCTGCAGGAGTAGTACCCTGGCGGTTGACATAGTCCCTGGCGTGGTGTTCTGGGGCTGGGATGGGGATATGGGTGGCGTCCACAATGCCCCCACAGTTGGGGAAGCTGAGTCCAGCGAGGCCGGCAAGGAGTTCGCGCAGGTTGCCCAGGGTGATGACGCAGGCTAGCAGGACCCGGTTGATTGCCCTGCAGACCTTCATGATGGCAGTCCCCATGGTGGCCTTCTCGATGCCAAATTGCTGGGCCACGAAGTGGTCGGAGTCTTGGGTTGCCATCTTCCACACGGCGACGGCCACTTGCTTGTCTATAGGCAGGATGGGTCGGAGTTGGGTGTCAATGTGCTGCAGAAGTGGAGTGAGCTCACGGACGAGCTCGAGGAAGGTCCACTTGCTCATCCTACAGCTCTGCAGTCACAGGTCGTCATCCCAGGTGGTGATCCCACCAGTTGCTGTGGGCTTCACGTGCCCAGAAGCGACGAGGAACAGAGTGCAGTGCTGTGAGCACAGCAGCTTGCTGGGGCAGCAAGGTGAAGGGCAGGCTGTTGTCTTCCTCCATGCTGGCGGGTTGCCAGACAGTCCTGCTCCACAGCCGAAGCAGCCTTAGCACTAGCTGGCAGGTTTCATGCAGCTGCCTGGCAAAGCGCAGGGGAAAAGGCTGATCCATGACCTGCTCAGGCTCCAAGTTTCCAGGTGCAATGGGAAGGGGCTGAGCTCACTTCCTCTTGTGAAGGCATAGCCAGGGGAGGGGAGACCTTCTCTGCTGCCACGCTGCCACATGTCCCACGATGCACCCCTCCAATCTTCCCCCAAGTTGACTTAAGAGTCTAGTGTAGACTCTCTAAGTCAACCTGATAAAGTCTCCTTAAGTTGACTTAGGAGTCTAGTGTAGACTCGCTACATTGACTTAATAAGTTGACTTAAAGTTAACTTAATAAAGGCAACTTACTAAAGTCGACTTAACTTTCTAAGTGTAGACATAGCCAATGATTTTGTAGTGCCTGATCCTGCATGCTTATACAGACATTAGACTGCCTGTGTCAAAACTACATGTTGCTATGATGAATGGTAGATCCAAAGAGGGAAATGCTTTCATTCCCAATGCAAATATAAACACTTCTGTAAGAGGTGTGTAATCAACATGGTCCCATTGAAAGTTGCAAGAGCAAAAAAAAAGGCACATATACTAGAAAGAAGTGAGTGCATTTGATTATACCAACTGACCTATATTAAAAAATAAAACAAAGTGCCCCCCTTTTCCCTTTTCAGGGCCAATGCCCTAATTCTCTTCTTCAGAGTATACAGATTCATCACTGTGTTGTATTAGCTGTGCCTCACAGTCTCCTGCTCTGCACCTTGTGGAGTCATTTATGCTGATGCAAAATAGGTGGCAGGGGATGTAAAATGCTACTAAGCCAGAAAAGTAGTTTTTGCAAAGATATAAGAAGCTGCACAAGACTTCAAGCAGTAGATCCAGGCCCAGTATACTGCACAGATCAACTTTTCTACTGAAGCGCCGCTTTAATGTAATATTGTTGCCCTTCCTTCACTGTATAATAGTGACAGAACTCAAGAACGAGTATGGGAAAGAGGGCTTTTGAGTCAACCCCAAGCTAATTGTTTCGCCATCATGTAGCAGATACATTCTGTTAGTTCAGACTAGGAGAGAAAAGTGGTAGAAGCATCTGCTAGGGAAAAGGAAGGGTGATCCTAGCTTGGTTTGGAGAGGAAGCTTAACTTGTGTTATTTATGATTAAACAATAACGCCAAACCTCCACACGGGGTTGAGCCTGACTCTTACTCTGTTTATTTGGTTCAGGACAGAATAAGGACTCAGTCCATTTCCACTTGATTGTGGCTATGAGAAATGATTCTGTAAATGGAAAGGGAAATTAATAGATGTGTCTGATAGTCTCCAACAACTCACAGATGGCATATGTGACTAATGGATTAATTTTTTATAGTCTCTTGTAAAAATATTGATGGTGCATCAGTTTGTCATTATAACCTATGCAGAATTCATTACAACTGTATTTGAGTGTCCTTATGCTATTAAAATGTATCTTTAATATTCAAAATATGACCATATACATGTAGAGGATTTTGATAAGAGCTAATTGTAAACTCTGTGAATTCTCCAGCGTGATGAATAGCTACTATTTAGACCTAGCAAGAATTGTGAGGTAAGTGTAATTACAACTTTTTTGTCTCACTTTAGAGACCCTACTTCTTGCTTTTTTACTGACCAAATAGAGTCTTAAAAGAATAGCTAGATTATCCAATGTAATGTGTTATCGTCAGATGAAGGAGAGAAGAAATGGACTTTGCAAATCAGCTATTAGACACACTGGTGATAAGGCAGGTCCCAACAATGCACGCAGGTCCTTGACCTGTTTTGACTGGCACAGTTATGCATGACTAACCCAATGGCAGGCTCAGCAAAGCAAGCAATGGTTTTATTTAACTAGGGAATTGGCCATGCGTCAGAACATTATTTATACGATGTGTGTCTATGAATAAATATTGTAAGTATATTCGTAAATGCTGCTTTTATTTACAGATGAATTGAGAGAGTCTCTCTCAAAAGACTGCACTTTGTAATGCCTGTGTACTGAAAAATAAAATGCATTTTATTCAGAGTATGAAGTGGATATGACACCAATTCACATATCCCTTAACAAATATTGTTCCTTGTTCTGTAGAAAGAAAAAAATGCTTCTGCTCTGAAGGACAAACTGTGCTTGTACTCTCCTTGGTATTCTGTGGCTTAAATCCTGTCCTCCATTCCAAGGACCTGATCTAAGATCCAGTGAAATCAATGATGGTCTTTCCAGTGACTTAAAAGAATGCTGAACCAAGCTCCAAGTTTAGTAAAAGATTATTTTTTTCAGAGAATTGAATTACTGAAGTAGATTGAAATAGTCCTGTCTCTAGTCTGTGGAATAGCCTCAAAGTTACCTCATGGCCCCTGATGATGTAATGGTATCACAAGCTGCTCCTGTGCCTGTCTTTTGTGGAGGATCCTATTAGCTGGAGATCTTGCAGCCGCTGACTTTTCTGCAAATACTTCAGAGTGGGGGATGAACAAAGAATTTACATGGATGTGATAAGGTCAACTTTGTAGGCTACCTATATCCCAGGATCCAAAAAATCATACCAGGTATTTGGAATCTATATGGCCAGGCTAACAGTGCTAATAATACAACAGAGTCCAGTGGCACTTTTAAAGACTAACAGATTTATTTATCGCATGAGCTTTCGTGGGAGAAAATCCCACTTCGTCAGATGCTTTGAAGATGGGAAAGTTACAGAATGGGAGAAAATTAAATGCAGGGGAGTGTATGACATAGGATCAGGTCAGGCTGTAACAGCAAATCTAAATAGGTGTTAGGATTCAAACACTGGGGAACAGAACATAGAGGAGAGTGAGGTCAAATCACTTGTTGTATTGAGAGAAAAATCCATAGTCCCTGTTTAACCCCAAGACAACTGAGTCCAATTTGCATATAAATTCGACTTCTGCAGTTTCTCTCTGAAGCCGTGATTTGTTATTCATCTGTTTCAAGACAGCTGTTAACAAGTTGTCAAGGGAGTGAGCAGGGAGATTGAAGTGTTCCCCTATTGGTTTTGTAGTGTTGCAATTTCTGATGTCAGATTTGTGTCCATTTATTCTTTGGCGCAGAGACTGTCCTGTCTGTCCAATAGATAAGGCAGAGGGGCATTTCCGGCACATGATGGCATAAATCACATTGGTGGATGAGCAGGTGAATGAGCCCTTGATGGAGTAGCTGGCTTGATTAGGCCCTGTGATGGTGTCATCAGTGTAGATATGAGGGCAAAGTTGTCAGCGTGGTCTGTTGCAGGGATATGTTCCTGCTTTAGTGTTTCTGTTGTATGATCTGTAGTTGCTGGTAAGTATCCTTTTAAGGTTAGGGGGCTGTCTGAAAGCAAGGAGAGGTCTGTCTCCTAAGTCTTGAGAGAGTGAGGGCTCATCTTGTAAAACAGGCTGTAGATCTTTGATGATGTGTTGAAGAGGTCTGGCTTGGGGGTTGTAGGTGGTGACCAGTGGCGTTCTGTTGTTGTTTTGATGGGGCATCCGGGGTTTCCTCTTTTATGGATTTTTGATAGTAGATAGAATATCCCTGGACGGTGTTCTGCCAGAACCCCATCTATGTATAAGGTCATATTCTATCTACTACCAAAAATGCCCCATCATCTCAGGCATTGGCACGCTTACAGCAGGATTATCTGGCTATGTGGACTCTCTCCTAACACCCTATGCTATCAACACACCTAGCTATCTGAGAGACACTACAGATTTCCTGAGAAAAATCCAATCCATTGATGGTCTTCCAGAAAATACCATCCTGGCCCCTATGGACGTAGAGGCTCTTTACACTAACATCCCACACAAGGATGGATTACAAGCTATTAGAAGAACTATCCAAGATGATGACACAGCTAAACTTGTGGCTGACCTCTGTGACTTTGTACTCACCCACAACCATTTCAGATTTGAAGATAATTTATACTTTCAAGTCAGTGGCACTGCTATGGGTACCCGCATGGCCCCACAATATGCCAACATCTTTATGGCTGATTTAGAACAACGTTTCCTCACATCTCATCCCAAAGCACCTCTACTTTACCTACGCTATATTGATGACATCTTCATCATCTGGACCCATGGTAAAGATGCCCTTGAAGATTTCCATAGAGATTTCAACAATTTCCACAACACAATCAAACTTAGCCTGGAACACTCCACACAAGAGATCCACTTTCTGGACACTGCAGTGCAAATTAGCGATGGGCACATAAAGACCTCTCTATACCGCAAACCTACTGATCGGTATAATTACTTACATCCCTCGAGCTTTCATCCTCGACACACCACACGATCCATTGTGTACAGTCAAGCCCTAAGAGATAACCGCATTTGCTCTGATCCTTTAGACAAAGACAGACACCTTCAGGATCTCTACCAGGCATTCTTAAAACTACAGTACCCACCCGCAGAAGTGAAGAAACAAATTGACAGAGCCAGACGGGTACCCAGAAGTCAACTACTGCAGGAGAAGCCCATGAAAAACAACAACAGAATGCCACTGGTCACCACCTACAACCCCCAAGCCACACCTCTTCAACACATCATCAAAGATCTACAGCCTATTTTACAAGATGATCCCTCACTCTCTCAAGACTTAGGAGACAGACCTCTCCTTGCTTTCAGACAGCCCCCTAACCTTAAAAGGATACTTACCAGCAACTACAGATCATACAACAGAAACACTAAAGCAGGAACATATCCCTGCAACAGACCACGCTGCCAACTTTGCCCTCATATCTACACTGATGACACCATCACAGGGCCTAATCAAGCCACCTACTCCATCAAGGGCTCGTTCACCTGCTCATCCACCAATATGATTTATGCCATCATGTGCCGGAAATGCCCCTCTGCCTTATCTATTGGACAGACAGGACAGTCTCTGCGCCAAAGAATAAATGGACACAAATCTGACATCAGAAATTGCAACACTACAAAACCAATAGGGGAACACTTCAATCTCCCTGCTCACTCCCTTGACAACTTGTTAACAGCTGTCTTGAAACAGATGAATAACAAATCACGGCTTCAGAGAGAAACTGCAGAAGTCGAATTTATATGCAAATTGGACTCAGTTGTCTTGGGGTTAAACAGGGACTATGGATTTTTCTCTCAATACAACAAGTGATTTGACCTCACTCTCCTCTATGTTCTGTTCCCCAGTGTTTGAATCCTAACACCTATTTAGATTTGCTGTTACAGCCTGACCTGATCCTATGTCATACACTCCCCTGCATTTAATTTCCTCCCATTCTGTAACTTTCCCATCTTCAAAGCGTTTGACGAAGTGGGATTTTCTCCCACAAAATCTCATGTGATAAATAAATGTGTTAGTCTTTAAAAGTGCCATTGGACTCTGTTGTCTTTCTACAATAGACTAACACGGCTACCCCTTTGGAGTTTGACTACATGGAGAGTGCTAATAATAGCTTGAGTACAAATATATTTGGTATATGCTCTGGCTGTTGCCAACAGGTGACACTGTCACAGTCTTTCAGGTTCTTTTTCTTAATGTGCAAGAAAATGTTCAGTCTTAGAAAGATATGCTGTGTTGTTATTAGGTTTAGTTACGTATGCAGGCTTCTAGATATATCGTTCAGTGCAAGGAGTGCGACAGTTTGCTTTCTATTTTGGTGTCTGAGTGGTGTCAATTCTTGAGGCAGTGTTGCTTTCTAAGAACTGGACATTGGTATTGAACTGAAATTAAGTTTTCCTGCATAATTTTTGAGACCATGTCTGTTCCAAGACTGGTATGTATTTGTAATTTAAACCACTCAGACATAGCATATACTCACATCTGCAATACTGATTTTGCTTCCACTGGAAAGCCAATATGTAAGGCTCTGGATTTCTGCTGCCACATAGCAGAGGTGCAACACATTTATAATTGTGAAGGTTGTTCTTTTGACTATAATTTAAAATAAAATAAAATAAAATAAAGAAACCTGACATGTGGCTTATTACTTCGACATTGCAATTTAATTCTACCTATGCTAATTATAAACCAGAGTCTAGGGATATTAAATAAATACAAATAAGCCAAATAAAGTCAAGCATAAAGGTTAAATAAGACATCTTCACAGAGTGTCAGAATCTTTATTAAAATATCATGAGCAGGATATTTAGTATATTAAAATGTTTTAGGATGCATTTTCCATGCCAAAGACTTAATTTGTATTTTTACAACTTGATTAATATACTCTGATGGAATTATAAAATTGCAGAGCATTAACTCTCACAAAATTAAGACAAAAGTTTAATATTTTAACAATAGTATTTTTGGAGCCGTTTAATGATATTTGAGTCTACATTTTTCTTCTCTGTATTTTTTAAACAGCTTAAAATATTCTTTGAAATTAAAAGAGGGAACCAGAAGCTCTTGTGTCTACTCTGGGATCCTCTTCATGATTCTGTACTTCTGTCTCCTTCCCCACCCTCCCCAGCTCATCTCTTTGGACTATAATGTCTGGCTCTTAATAATGTTTGTACAATGCCTGACAGACTAGGGGAGTGATCTTGGTTAGAGCCTCTTGGTGATATATTATACAAACAAAAATTATAATAGCACACATATTTAATTATACACAAATGTATATTTAGATTTTAATTTACCATGAACTATTGAATATCTCCCCATCCATTTTCCCAGCAACCTCTATTCCTCCAGTTCTTATTTTAGAATTTCACACATCTTCCAACAGCCATCCGGAAATTAAAAAAAAAAAGCTTTACAACAAACCTATTTCATCCTCCCACTCAACCCCAAATTTCACCTTATGTAAATAAAAGGCAAAATTCAGCCATGGACTAGTGATAGCTTTACTATTCATAAAACCATCCTAACTTTAAATTCAGGCATATGATGGCTTTCAGGGGTATAACTAGAAGCTTTATACCTTTGGAAAAGGGAGTTTTGCAGCCTGAAGGAGTCTGAAAGAGCTGTAGGTATTAGAATTAAATTTGTGACACCTCTGTGTATTCAAAAGCATTCTTTGTACCTCTGGCTTTCCCTGAGACCTCTAAAACTGGACAAAGGGTATGTCTACACAGCAAAAATCAACAACCTATGACAGTGAGTCTCAAAGTTCAGGTCAACTAGTTTGGACTCGTGGGCCTTATATTATGTGATAAAAAATAACAGTGTAAACATTCCTACTTGGACTGAAGGCCAGGCTCTGAGACTCTCCCTCCTTGCAAGAGCCTGGATGCCAGGCCAAACAGGAATGTCAGTATTTAGCCCTATAGCCTGAGTTACTTGACTCAGGCTTTGAGACTTGCTATTGTCAGGTTGTTTTTGTTTTTTCTTTGCAGATCTACCCTAATTCTGTGTAATGGATGAGGTCAGACTAGATGCTCATAATAGTCCTTTTTCATTTTAAGATCTATGGCTATGTCTACACTTGAAAAGTTAAGTCACTTTATTAAGTTGACTTAATAAGGTCGACTTTAAGTCGACTTAAAGTTGACCTTATTAAGTCGACTTAACAAAAGTTGACTTAACTTTTCAAGTGTAGACATAACCCCTTTTCGACCTTGTTAAATCGACTTAACAAGGTGGATTTAGGTGCTAATCCCTGTCCACACTGGCTTAAATTGACCTAATAAAGTTGATTTAAGCGTTAAGTTGACCTAAAACAAGGTGTTATTAAGTCGACTTAACTTTTTCTTAAGTCAATTTAAGAAAATGCTTATAGTCCATGAAAGCTTATGCTGAAGAAAATTTATTAGTATATAAAGTGCCACAGGACTCTCATTGTTTTTTGCTGTACAACAGACTAACACGGCTACCCCTCTGGAAATTTCTAACTTGTAAGTGTAGACGTACCCCATGAATCATTGACTTGATCTTCCCTTACCTGAATTCAGTGGAAGGAGATTAGGCTAAAATACATCTAGTTATACAGATAAAGGGATTAAAAATAATCCCAATATTTAAAAAAAAAAAAACCTCTCGAAAACATTTCTAGACCAGTTTTTCTGTAAGGTATGTAGCATATGTAAAAAAACATAATGATATGGTGTGGTATAAAGGTTTCTAACAAGTTCTCATTTCAGTAAACCTGAATAATTCACTTGCAATATCACCACTTGTGAGTAGTATAATCCTCTGAAACATTACCACTAATAAAACTCTGTATCATATCATCATCCATTCTGTCTCTTCATATGCACACACATGAACACATATATATATTTTTCAATACCATGTAAGGTTCATTGTCCACCATATATATTGCAGTGTTTCAATTAACAGATTCTTTTAATAAACTACAAAGAATGTGTGTGTGTGTATCTCTCACACACACACACACACACACATTCTTCGTAGTTTATTAAAAGAATCTGTTAATTGAGAAACCTCAAGATATATATATAGGCTGTGGGTTTTGATTTTTTTTGGAAAAATAAAAGGACACTAGAAACATCAGTTCATGTTTTCACTTTAATAAATCAGACTTTCAGGGTTCTGTTTTTATTGCTTAAAAGTGTGGGAGTATTTAATGTTCATTTATATTTTGCTCCAGGCAGCTTCTGTTACTTTATCTTCTCATGTAAAGAACAGCAGAGCATTTCAAGTAAGTGGGGTTGCTATAGTGTTTGATGTAGAAAGTTTCAACTATATATATATATATCTTCATTTTCCCCTGGAGCTTCCATTGGATAAGTAACGTTTGGAATAAATCTAGATGCAGAAGCAATAAAAACAGAAAGATTTTCATAGTTTATTTTTTTTTATCAAAAACCATTGTGTTTTGCTCCTTCCTGGCTTAATTGACTCTGATTTGCTTTTGAACTTAGACAAAGATTCATGTGCTGTAGCATGCTGCAGAGAGCTCATTTGATTGCATATATTTTATATATTCCCTCTATAGATGTTAAGGAATATTTTACAGCTCAATTATTCTAAAGCATTTTCTTTCATCGTATCTTGGAATTTTACCAGAAAAAGATTGTGCAGGTTAATGAAAAATATTTCACTTGGCCAAATGTCACTTCTAAGTGCAGATGCTAAAAATATGGAAATGGTTTACTAAGAGAGTTTATCTGAAGATGTGATCAGACTGATGAAGGATGGTCTGAATAAAGCTGCAGGCATAAACACTAAATTACCTGAGCAGTCTTTGTCCACCATTATTTTCAGTTCAAGCTAGAAACCCTGTCACTGATGACTCATAACTCTATAACCCAGTCTTCTCTTTATTCATACTAACCCCAGGGGAGAAATCAAATCTCAGTTCCAAAGTCAAGGGAGATATAAAAATATTCTTTCTGTCTTGTATGTAAACCAGGCAAAGTTTATCCCTGTACCAAGAACTCATCAATCTGAACCTTTTGACCAGATTTATCAGGCTGATGGAGATTTGGTGAAGCTTTTGAGAGTGCCATTAAAATGCATGTCCCCTCAAATTAAAGTGACATTATTTTCTTGCACAGAAAAGTGAACTCAAAGTTAGTAATAAAAGTGCCGTCTATTAAACTAAATTGCTTACGTCAGAAATACACTCTTCAATTTGACTGCCTCTAAGCTCATTAGGTTTTATCAAACCTGAAGATATTGGAAACAAGGAAAAAATAATGGATTTTAAAATAAAGTTTAACACTGAGATAATATGTGTATAGAAAGCCTGCAGAAATTGGTCAGCAGGTAAACAGTGCATTCATAAGCTGTATATAAATGTTTCAGAGTTATAAAATGGTTTAGAAAATGTGATTAACCAGTAAAGATTCTAGCAGTTAAATTAATTCATCTGTTTAGAATCTATGATCTATATCATGTTTCCTCATTAAAAAAAATGCCCATAAAACCAGAAAGAGGAAAAAAAAGCAGGAAAACTACTGTATTTTGTGGTGAGTTTTCTTTCAAATATATTAAATATTGAAAAGTATTACAATGCAAGAAAAATATATACATTTCACATGCAAAACTTTTCGTCTATATAGTATGGGCAGTTGATTGGTTTTAAATGCTAGTTTGGATGATAAAGGAATATAAGACTAAATCCAGAATGTGCAATTCTCAGGAAAAAATAAAGTGCTTATTTTCATATTGTATAATTTCTAATCTTCACTTAGAAATTTCTGTGTTTTTAATGTTTGTTTAAAGTAGCTACAACATTTAAGGATTTTTGGGCCAGATTTCTAAAGGCACCTAAAGATGCAGATAGGCCTGCAAAAGATGCAGATAGGCCTGCCTATTTTCCATGAAAGTTGAGTGCCTATGCACAATTTAAGGTTCAGCTAGTGCCTTTCTGCAACATTTAGGTGCTTAAACACCTTAACAAATCTGGCATTTAACCCTTAAAAAACTGATATGTACTTTCAACCATATAATTCTAAGTTAGACATGTTTTTTATTTTGTTTTGGATTGCACATTCTGGATTTAGTCTTATATTCCTTTATCATCCAAACTAGCATTTAAAACCAATCAACTGCCCATACTATATAGACGAAAAGTTTTGCATGTGAAATGTATATATTTTTCTTGCATTGTAATACTTTTCAATATTTATTTTGTTTGTTAAGGGATTTCCTTAGGTCTTTCCTCTCTTAATATTTGAAATATTTAAGACCTGTACTAGAAAACCAGGAATGGGATCCTCTAAGCTGTGCACAGTACTGGGACTAAGGGAGCCAGGAATTCCACATGGCATTTCAAGCAAAGGAAGAGGAACATTGTGGCATTTCAATGCTTTTGCAAAAAAAGCAAACATCATTCCGAGGTGTGTTAAAGTAGTATGGTAAGTAAGACATGAGAAGTAATTCTTATGCATTACTCCCTGCTTATTAGGCCTCAACTAGAGTATTGCGTCCAGTTCTGGGCATCTCATTTCAGGAAAGATGTGGACAAATTGGAGAAAGTCTAGAGAAGAGCAACAAAAATGATTAAAGATCTGGAATACTTGACTTATGACAGAAGATTGAAAGAATTGGACTTGTTTAGTCCAAAAAAGAGGAGACTGAGAGGGGACATGATAACAGCTTTCAAGTACCTTGTTACAAGGAGGAGAGAGAAAAATAACCATTGATGGTAGGACAAGAAGCAATGGACTTAAATTACAGCAAGAGGTGTTTAGGTTGGATAGTAGGAAAAAAATCTGAATTGTCAGGGTGATTAACCACTGGAATAAATTGCCTAGAGAGGTTGTGGAATCATCATCACTGGAAATTTTTAATAACAGGTTAGGAAAACACTGTCAGGGATGTTTTAAGACAGTACTTAGTCCTGCCAGGAGTGCAGGAGACTGGACTCAATGACCTCTCATGGTCCCTTCCAGTTCTATGATTCTTTTATCTCTGGTTGTCCATCTTCTCCTCTGGCCTTCTTAACCCTACCCTCTGGCTCCATAACTTGCTTCTTGTTTCCCCTGCCATTTTTGGCTCCCTTCAGACCTGAAATCAACAAAACTCTGTAGACACTGTGTCTTTCTATAGTCCTCATAGTCTGAGGCAATTTTTATATAATGTGGATTGGGGTTATTGTTCCTAAGAACATGTTTGATAAATGGACCTTTAAGAACTATGGTGACCATATTGCATCCTTGAAATATTTAAGATGTAATTGCAGTTAGTAGGAAGTTTAGATTTTTTTGGTTAAATGAACAGCTCACTTGCCATGCTAAATAGATTCAGTTTATGTATATTCTTTCTGTGTTAGGGCTGTAGTTAAATGAAAGCATGAGTGTCTGCTTGGTTTCTGGGAGACATAACCCTATTAAGGTCCACAGCAGATCTTATGGCCTGTAAAGCAGTCTGCAAAAAGGCAATCCTGGGAACAAGAACAAGATTTAAGGTATGGAGATGACTTGAAAATGTTAACTGGAAGTTAGAAAAAATGTGGGACTTTTCAGAAATAGAGAAAACCTGTGGGTATTAAACAGCCTGCAGGCACTCTGAGCTAGGAATAGGAGAAGTGCACTGTGAAATTTAGAGATTAATAGAACTGTAGCGGTGCTATAGCCCCACTCTGTTAAATTCAGGGTTAAAAGAGGCCTGACAGTGGCAGCCAATCAACTGCTGGGACTGTTGAGCCAATGAGAGGTGAGCAGCCAGTATTAAAAGGAAGTTGCAGGGGCAGCTTAGTAAGTCAGCTGGAGGAGCTGAAGGGAGAAGGTCCTTTCTCTGGCTGTCTGCTGTAGCCAGTACCCTGGAGAGCTCTGAGTGATTGCTGCAGTGGGAGCTGAACAGAGCTGAGGTTTCTGAAGGCACAGGTGGGCGGTTGGCAGCAGAGACCTCAGCAGCAGCCTGAGGGCAAGGAGCTGGGAATGGACGGTGGCTGGACTCAGGTGGTGCACACTGCATGTGACTGGGGCTGTGGGGAAAGTGGTCCAGGGAATTCTTATGATTTTTGTATGGGATTGGAGGGAGGTGGAAGGCCTCAGCAGAAACATATAGAGTCCCTGGGCTGGGCCCTGGGGAAGAGGGGGCCTGGTCCCCTCCCTGCTCCCCCCAGCATGCCAGAAGCAGCACAGGTGCTAGGACCAGCACAGGCTTGCTGATCATTGACTCTTTTAATTAGTGGCCAGGAGTGGAGCAAGTAGGACTATACACTGAAAGGGGTGGACTAACAGGACTTGGCTGTAGGGCTGGGATCCCAGAAGAGGACTTGAGAGCAGAGTCTGGCATGGACAAGAGGGTGGAGCACAGACCACCTGGTGGGAGACCACTTGAGCATTCCCCAATACTACCAGCATGAGCCACCCTGCAGGTGGGTTGAGTGCTGCCAATGCCCTACAAGAACCATAAGAGCTTTGATGACTGGAGAAGCTGGAATTCAACTGTTTAGGTTATTCTCTGCTAACATGCTGATAATGGTGGCTGTCATTTTCTCATTAGTCACTTGTCCATATGTTAAAGCAATATAGAATCCAAAACACCCTAGGCTTTTATGGACAGTATAACAATTTTGTAATGGTGTTTACGGAAATGGATTGATTCTATTATTATCTGTCTTTTTAGACTTTCTCTTCCCCTCCTTTATATATTTATCCTTGCTGGAATCAAAGTACCAATAACATTAGTGCAGATAGTACTACATGTATCACATAGGTGTGGTGTTTTTAAGATTCTGTATTTTGCCTCATACTGGTTATATGTGTGAAAATTCTGCCTCCAATCCCTGTGTGAGAATTTTGTTGTTGTTAGTCTTCCCAGTTGTACCGGTGAAGGGTCTGAGGCCAGCAGACTATCTTATCCATAATGTTGAAGGTCAACATATACCTCCTGCAATTCTGGGATTGAGGATTCAGGTCTTTGTGAAGTAGAGCAGCATTTGTATCCTGCTGCTTCTGAGAGGTTTCCACTGAAACAAGCCTGATATTGGAATGATGCTGTGACCTGGTTTCTCAGACTAAAAAGTACCGGTGTATGTTTGTGGGGAATGGGAGGGAACTTCCTTAACTCTTAAAAAAAAAAAAAAAAAAAAAAAAAAAAAAAAAAAAAAAATGGCAAGTAAAAATCCTTCAGGAGAAAAAGAAATCTCCCCATGGAAAAATGGAAGAGAAGCTACAATGTCAGAAAAAATAATTGATGTAGGAACTCTGCCTGCTAAATCCTGGGAGGAGTGAAGGAATGGTGTTAAGCTGTATATCTGATCAGGCTGGGCTGTGTCTTGTTTCTGAGGTAAAAATATATTAAAATAGTTATTCCAGATACCCCAAGCGATGTGCTTACAGTTTGAAGGCCACTTCTGCAAGTAAAAGGATTAGAGAGCTATATTTAAAAAAAATGAAATAATTGGTGTCCTTTAAAGGTCAATTAGAGGCAGAGTTTCATTTCCTTAAATAACTTAATATGCAAAACTTAGAAGTCAATGTCACATTTCTGTTGATATTATAGGTGAAGGCTGCACAAGCTGAAGCTTAAAACAGAAAACAAGTCTCAAACTTCAGATCTAGAATGCCTACTACCTCCACATGGCTAATTTTAAAATTAAAAAGCAGGATATGCAGTAGCTCCTTCATAAATCTTCCTTTCCATCATCCTGCATGTTCCATATAGGACTTCTATTGTCAATTGAGTGGCTAATCCTACATGCCATACAATGGCAGATCTCCCTTCAGGACCCATAATTAATTTAAAATGCCAAGGACCTCTTCAGAAAAATTACTTTATAGATTCCATACTGTTGAAGATTATGAACCCCTTGTAAATTTCTGGATTTTAGATTCAAGACCATGCCAGAGCCAATTGCTCATAGCAGTTCTCATGTCACTTTCCATTTCAGCCCGCTGGTAACTCAGTTGACATCCCAGATTATTTGAGAATGTTGTCTGAAACAAATGACCAGATATATTTACCTCAGCAGATTGATTATAAATGAAATGTAGAAATAAAATAGTATTAACAATTATTTTTAAAACTCTTCATATGTTTTTATCATTAATACTTTTAATTTCAGAATAATGCACAAGGTTGTGTTTGTTTTGGATTTGGTTTTTTGAAATGTGGTACCCTTGTAGCTCCCATAGGTTTCTATACCACAAATCATAAAGCCCTATCATATCACTTATCAACATATCAAGTTTAGAGTAAAGCTGAATAAAATGTTTAGACATCAGAGAAACAGAAATAGAGTACTCAAGGGGCAAGTGAGTAGGGGGAGAAGTGGGGTGGAGATTACCCCTGCCACTGAATTTGTAAATGAGAAAGAGTGCCTTAAGAGAGCACCATCACAGACCAGCACTTTACCAGCTCAATTGGGACATCAACAAACTCTCCAGAAGGGCTATTAGTAACAATGTTTTATTTTTTTTTCCTCTACCTGTTGTTCTTAGCAATGTGGCCTATGGACCAGTAAGTGGTCTGTGAAGCACCTACTGGTGATTCACAAAGAGATGGCTGGACACATAGTCCTGCTTTTCCTCTTTGATTTTCAGGTCCTAAATCTTAAATCTTTACTAATATAACTTTTCAGTGAAAGTAACTGCTGTAGTCACTATAAGGTGAAAGTGAATGGGAAGTAGGAGGCCCATGAGATGATAAAAGGTAATGAAGATGATTTCTTTAGTCATGAATGGAAACCATGAAGCAATCTTTTTGTGTGGAGCACATGATGAAAGGATTCAAGAACCCTTGCTGTATTTCAGATATTTTCTCTATTCAAAAAGCATATTGTCACATTGCTATTAAAAAGATCAAATCCAATTTTGTATTTACCTATCATGATAAATATTCAATTTTCAAAACAATCCTTCTCTGAATTCTCCCAAATGGATTTTTTTAAAAAAATCTAATTTGTCAACTTGCAGAAAGTCCTGTGTTTCTAACATGCATATTAAATCCCCAATATGATGTGTATTTGTATGCTTTGGACAAAATAGAAAGTGTATATATAGTTTTATCATTTAAGTCTTTTCAGCATCTTCAAGAGATAAGGCATATTTGTCACATTTTGAAGGGGGTCTCATTGACAAAGACTTCAATCATACAGAAAGCTGTTTTCAAATTTCCATAAGACAAAGACGACACCATTTACATGATAAATTACTCTCAGACAAAAATCTTAGCTGACTACCCAAGTGCTTGATTCTGTTATCACTGATTTGTCCTTCAGTTTTCAGCAGAATGAAAATGAAGGACCTGCAACTAATTGTGCCAGGAAAACAGAGCTAATTTGCTCATACTGCCAAAAAAATAAATGGATTGTAAGCCATTAGACTTGAACATAAATCATATCATATGCAATAACAAGCATTATTAATGGCTGTATTGTCCTACAAAGAGCCTTCGGATGATATTCTCCAGTAAAATTGCATCTTGAAAGTTCTGAGGAATTACCTTTTTTTAAAAAAAAATGGAGAAACATGTCAAATTCAGAACCAAACAGTTTTTGAAAGTATAAACATTCCAATTTGTATTTGTTTAACTGTACTTATGTACTCATCTAATGTTATCATGTAGTCTTAAAATAATGTCAAGATGTATGTTTCCCTTTAATCTTTATTTTCTTTACTCCTTTTTATCTTTTTCAATCCATTCAAAAAAGTGGCAGATTTTCTTTTAAAATTCCATGCAATTTGTAAGTAGCTTTTGATGGCACAGAAAAGAATGTTTAAACAAGAAGTTTATAAAGATATTTAGTTAAAAGGCAGGCTATCTTACTGAGCCACATTCTGAGATAATAAGATCTAAAAGCTCTCTAATATTCCATCCCCTTCCTACACCTCTTCTCTACAATCATGTTTTTTCTTGTTTTGATGGGGTCATAGGGCTTCTGAGTATACATAAAAAGAAAAAAAATCTTTCTCAATTTTACGAGGCAGGAACAAAATGCTATATTTTAATCCTTCACACTTTCCTGTTCAGAGAACAGCATGTACCTTATTGAGTTATCAAAACATTATTTAAGGGCTGATTTAAAACCTGTTAAGAATTGCTCATGTTTGGATAGCATAAGATGCACTGGGATTAGTGAATCGTTGGGGGTGCTGGTTTATCTGAAAGCCAAGATTCCATATAAGAAAATTTGTATTAATATATTGACCCCAGGGAAAACAGGAGGCTCAAGAGATCAGTTGATCAGGATATGTTGTAGAATGAATGACAGACAAAGGAATGAATTTTAGTGTCAGGTCACAGCTTTATAAATTTAATGGAGAATGGATGCCATGCACCCACAGCATCACTACCACATACCAACCATTTAAGAGATTGCATCCTAGGATTACAGGGCTCCCACCATGCAGTCAATCAATCAGGGTAGATTCTCTTCAGTCTCCCTTTAGGACTCAGATTTCTTCTGAATTCTCTCTCTTCTCCCAAATGGGTGTCAGCCAAGGAAGGCAGTCATTACTGTGGTGGGATTCTCACTTCACAAAGATATCAGCTCTGCTCTTCTTTGGCACAAGATACACCAGCTAAATCCTATGTCTCATTTATAACTGTAAATTTGCCTTTTCAGCTTTTATTGGCACTGGACATAAGTTGCAGTGAACTAAACAACCATATCTTTTTTGATGGCTGGTCTGCACTACAGAGTTATTTTATCTTAACTTTATCACTCAGGGCTGTGAAAAACTTCATACCCTGTACAATGTAACTAAGCTGCCCAGCGTTCAAGTGTAGACACCCTCGGTCAATGGAAGGATTGTTCCATGGATCCAGATACCACTTTTGGAGGGGTGGCTTTACTACAGTAGCAGAAGAATTCCTTCTATTGCCGTAGTAAGTGTCTCTGAACAGCGATGCACTTGCTGTAGTGTTTGTTCTGTAGGCTTACTGTTAATGCTGAACTTTCAAATCCTGCTGCTTTTGATCCAACTGTTCCAGGAACAGCTGATAGCACTGCACAAACACCATGTAATGACGTTTCCACATCTGGCTCAATTGTGCAAATGTAGGAATCCCTGGAGCAGCTCTATGGCCAGTGTTAGGCAAGGTCAGAACATTCATCCTTTTGCATTTTGACAGAGAACTGAAGATCACGGTTGGGGGAGTGTTTTTCTTCAACTGGGCAATATGGCCTAAAAGCATGCAATGTCACTTTTGAGCAATTGAAGACAGGCCTAATCTTTGAAGTTGTGGCCGTTAGCACAAAGTTGAACCACTTCATCTTCAAGCTATGGCACTGACAAGGCATATGGAATGCCCTTAACTGCTTCAAGTCTCTCTGTAAGAGAATCCAGGCTTCTGACCTATACAGTAATCCCAATAGCATATAGGTTTCATAAATCCTAAACTTAGTCTCAGCACAAAGACATTTTTGCATCCATAAATAAAACCTGGACTTCGTGCAGGAAGCGGCAAAACCTATTAATTAATGTATGTCTTTTTTGATGGGACCATTCGAACACTGTGCTCATCCTAAGTAGATGAATTTGTCGATGCTTTACCTAGTACTCAACCCTATCTGCACTAAATGGTTTGGTGGCCCAGATCTGAGGAACCAAACCTTGGTTTTCTGCCATAAGACTTTCAACTCTTCAGTGCAGGTGGTGTATGGGAGGGCAGGGCTGAAATTCCCTTGATTCTGACTTATGGCATACCAGGTCTTAACATCGAATTAATAGTGTGACAAAATAGGGCTTATTAAAATCCTTAATAGAATTTCCAGCTGATTACCCATTCTAGTTGAAAGAATATGGGGTCTAACTTCCCCACATCTCAAATATATTTGGATCCAAGGTTGTTATATGGGTCAGAAATACAAAATCTGGATGTTTGGGGAGAAATTAGAGATGAGGATGTCTACTAAAATAGATCTATTGGCCCACATGAAATGCATTAACTAGAAATGTCTATTCCAGCCTTATAAGTACAATATAAGCAGGGCACAGAGATATGCTTTAGATTCTTTAAATCAGACACATATTCAAGATTCAGAGAGAAGTCACAGTCAATTACAGAAACTTTTAAACTAGACCCCAGAAACTACAACATGATTTATAAGTGAAAACGGTTTTTGGCTTTATCCTTCCTGTTATGGCTCAAATCTTTCTCTCAGATACACAGCTTTGGTCTGTCTATATCTATCACGACAAACTACCACACAAAGATAGAATAGTAGGGAAACTGTGAGTGAGGGCTGAGCAGCTGTGTAGGAAAGCATGAATACGCCCAATCACTATGTACTATGTCTGCTTGTCAATCATGGATAACCAGATCTAAGGTATAAAGCCAGATTGTAGCTCAGCATTTCAGTGAAAGACTGCACCAATTGCACTAGCAGTGAGGTTCCCCACTGAGAGCTGGGTTGGATGGCACCTCAAGACATAACATCATAGAGGGCACAGCAAAGAGTCAGGTATCAACAGTGCAGTAGTAGGGGAAAGTACAATGGTACAGTAGCCTATGGTGACAGCAGTAGACAGTGACGCAGAGTGAATGGTGGAAACTGTAAGCCAGTTGCAGCAGTTGCCATAGCAGCTGAGGTATTGCTCTGGCATCATTCCACACACATCCCTTTCCCCTGGCTCTGGGGTGGGAGGAGAATACAAGTAAATGCATCTCCAAACTCAAACGAAGGACAACAGCTGTGAGTTGAGTTCAGTAGAGAGAGGGGTTAGTGGCACATTAAAGAATCATTTATCTTTTGGATTTTTAAATCAGAAAGTGAGAAACTGAGGCAAAGGGCATGGCCTAGCATACTCTGGGATGAGCATTTTGCTTATGGTCATATGCTTAGGAATCGTGGTTATGAGCTTTTACCAAATTAATGCTCAGTTCTTTCCCCCTTTTTATTAATCTTTTGGTGCTATACACAAACTTAATGCCTGAGAGAAGGGAAATGTTCCTCCTTAGCTGGGCCCAAGGGTTGTTTTTAATTTTCTGAGATTGCTTGGGGAAGGATTGAGTCAATTCTGTTTTGCATTGTTCAGAGAAACCCCTCGATATTGCGTCCAGCCCTTGTTGCTGCTGACTCCATCCGGCAGGAAGGTTACATAATGGTAATATTAAAAGAAGAACTATTCTGACCTCTGATGCAATATTCAGGGTTAATAGAAAACAGAATCTTGTACTAGTGAACTTTGCACATTTGATGTGGAAATTATTGAATACAGAAGAAACTTTACAATGGAATTTTTACTATCATGTTTCAAGGTAAAAGTTTAAAAATCTAGACAATTTTTTAAAAATTGGGTGCTCATTGGATAGCCAATCTGAATTGTATAGGGCCTTTAACATGTCAGGATTCTAGCAAAAATTAGAAATATGGTACTTAATAGCTATTGTATTTCAAAAAGACCTTTGACATATCATATGAATGAAATAAATGAAGCTAGAATCAAACTATTGAGGCTTTGGAGTTTATTTTTCCTAATTTGGGAATGATGAGCTCTGCAAACAACTTGAGCCATGAATAGTTTGATAGTAAAAGCACATTCAGATATATCTTTGCATTTTTTCTCTACATTGAGATGCAATTGTCTTTTATTTATGCATATTGCACTAGTATTATCATCTGTCTATGTTATAGAGAATAATTCAGAGTACTTAAGGCTTCTCCCTGAAAAGCTAACAGAAAATTCAGTCCCTACTAAATTGTATTTATAAATCTTACTTACCAGAGCAATTTTTCACAATGAGTGTTAGTGAGCCTTATTCCACAAAAAACATTTTACAATCTCATCTGGTAAGTGTGGACATATGTGACTGTCACACCTTTTCCAATTTACTTGTGTTCTATCTAGCAGGATCTGTAACCATTGAAACTTTCATACAGGTATAATCTGTGAACATCATGGATCCGATTGTCAGCAGACGTTCTCAATTCTGCTTACACCAAAATAACTGCAAATGTGTTTGTTTGGCTGTTCAGCCCCTTTTTTGGGGGGGTGAGGTGCTGAAGGGATCGGGGAGCCCCTATGGCATATAACCACAGAAGGGGAGCCCCAGCAGGGAAAGGGATGGAAGAAGGAGAGGAGGAGGAGCCTCTGCAAAAGAATAGGGGTGGGGGGGGAGAGGAGACACATGGACATGAGGACAGGGAAGGAGGGAGGGACTTGGGGAGAGGGAAGGTCAGGGGCTCCTGGCGCTCTCAGGGATGTGTGGGGGTTGATGATAGGGATAGAATCGCTGCGTTCAGTGAAAGGGAAGGAGCCATGCAAGGACAGGGAGGGGGAGCGTCTGGCATGCGTGGGGACAGAGAAGGGGGAGTGTATTGGGGAAAGGAACTGTTGGCACACATGGGGAAGGGAAGGGAGGGGATTGGGGAGAGGGAGGGGCTGCTGGTGTGTGCGAGAACAGGGAAGGGAGAGAGGGGTGGTGGGGAGGGAAGGAATCACCATGCACGGGGAAAGACCAGGAAGTGGGGGGAGGGGTTGGGGACTTTGGAGAGGAAAGGAGCCGCATGGGGAAAGTGAAGGGGGTGGAGAGAAGAGCCCCCGCGTGCGGGAACAGGGAAACGGGGGGGGGAGAGGGGGTTGGGGAGAGGAGCCCAGCTGGAGAAAGGGAAGGAAAGGAAAGAAGCCCGGGTGAGGGAAGGGAGGGGAGAGGAGACCGTGTGGGGTAAGGGGAGGGAGGGTATGGGGAGCAGAGCATGCAGGGAGAAGTGAAGGGAATGGAGGAGAGGGGAGAGAAGTCCACCTGAGGTAAGGGGAGGTGGAAGGGGGTGAGAAGAGAGCAAGCAGGGAGAAAGGAGAGGAGCCTGCACAGCGTGGCATAGCACAGCAGAGGCTAGGGAACGGGTAGGGGAGCCGATGGAGTTGGAGAAGAGATGTGATCAGGGAGCCCAAACAGCACATCTTGCCATCTCACCTCTGCTTTTACCATCCCTGCCCTGCTCCCCCTTCCCCCCCCCACATAGTTATCACTGACCTCCATTGACCTTGTCAGCTCTGCCCCTGCTCCCCATGCTTTCCCCTGCCTCCACACATGGCCTCCCCATGCCCGCCCTTGCCCTGCCACACTCTCCTATCACCTGTACACATTGACGTTTCCTGAAAAAAAATAAGCGAGCCCTTTACAAGTTTTCACAAAATATGGTTTAATTAACAAGTGAAAATTTGTTGTATACAGTTGTGAAAGTCACACTTATATAAACAATTACTGTAGGGAGGATGGGTATTATTTGAGAACTGTATTTAGGTATGAAATGTTAAGTTTCTGGTTTTACAGAATCAAACTGAATTTGTAAACCGGTGTTTATTTTTTGACTGTTCATATTTTAGGAATAGTAAGATCAATTTCTATTATGCCTTATCTATTCAAAATTTGCTCACTGGCCCTCTGAGTGAGAGAAGAGTTAGGAAGTGGCCCCTCACCCAAAAAAGTTGGACATCCTGGTCTAAGTCTTAAATGTTCTCCTGAAAACCAAGATTTATTGGAAATCAGGTTAAGATATAATAAATAATGTGAAGGATGTGAGAAATGTCTATAATTTATGAAAATGATACATCCAGCTATTTCTATTGTTATTGAATTTTTTTTCTAGATGACAAGCAGTGATTAATTCCTGTTTATATTTGGCAGGAAAGCAAACAAAAGCTTTATGCTAGCTACCCACTTGCTGATATTTAAAAGACAATTATAAAATCATAGAAGACTAGCATTAGCAGGGACCTCAGGATGTCAACTACTTCAACCCCTGTTCAAAGTAGGATCAACCTCAGTTAAATCATCCCAGCTAGGGTTTTGTCATGTTGTGCCTTAAAAACCTCTAAGGATGGAGATTCTACCACCTTCTAGGTAATCCATTTCAGTGTTTTACCACTCTCCTAGTGAAAAAAAGCTTTTCCTAATATCCAACCTAGACCTCCCCCACTGCAACTTGAGACTATTGCTCCTAGTTATGCCATCTACTACCACTGAGAACAACCTAGGTCCATCCTCTGTGAAACCTTTTTTCAGGTACTTAAAGGCTGTTATCAAATCCCCTCACACTCTTCTCTTCTGTAGACTAAATAAGCACAGTTATCTCAGCTTCTCCTCAGAAGTCATGTGCCCCAGCCCCCTAATAATGGTTTTTGCCCTGCACTGTATTCTCTTCCATTTTTCCACATCCTTTCTATAGTAGGGGCCCAAAATTGGACACAATACTCCAAATGTGGTTTCACCAGTTCTTACTAGAAGGAAATAATCACTTCCCTCAATTTGCTGGCAAAGCTCCTACTAATGCAGCCCAATATGCTGTTAGCCTTCTTGACAACAAGGGCAAGTGTTCATGCATATCCATCTTCTTGTCCACTGTTAGCCCCAGGTCTTTTTCTGCAAAAGTGATACTTAACTAGTGCATGGGATTCCTCCATCATAAATGTAGGACTTTGCACTTGTCCTTGCTGAACCAAATCAGATTTCTTTTGGCCCAGTCCTCCAATTTATCTAGGTCACTTTGTAGACTATCCCTACCCTCCTGTACATCTATTACTGCCTTCAGCTTAGTGCCATCTGTGAACTTGCTAAGGGTGAAATTCACCCCATCCTACAGATCATTAATGAAGAGTTGAACAAAACCAGCCCCAGAACCAGGGACACTCTGCTTCATATCAGCTGCCAACTAGATGTTGAGCTGTTGATTACTGACCTTTGAGCCCAATGAGCTATCCAGATTTCTATCTACTTTTCAGTCCATTCATCCAACCAACCCATACTTCTTTAACTTGCTGGTAAGAATACTATGGGAGACCACATCACATCCACTGCTTTCCACTCATCCACAGAACCAGTCATTTCATCATAGAAGGTAATTGAGTTGGTTGGGCATGACTTACCCTTCATGAATCCATGCTGACTGTTCTTGATCACCCTCCGCTCAAAGTGCTTCAAAATGAATTTCTGGAACACTTGCTCCATGAGTTTTCCAGGAATTGAAGTGAGCCTGACTGATCTGTAGTTCTTCAGATCCTCCTCCTTTCTTTTTTTTAAAGATGGGCATTTGTATTTGCCTTTTGCAATCATACAGGACTGCCCCCCATTGCCATCATTATTCAAAGATAATGACTAGTGTGGACAACTAACTGCTGGAAAGTCAATTTCTTATCCCTATAACCAATAGGTGTTGGTCCAATAAAAGATATTACCTCATCCACCTTGTCAAGTTTATCCCTGACCATCCCAGCCTATTGGGCCACATAAATGGTCAGACCAGATTCAAGGGATTGAGTGGAGATAGAGCTTTGGGACTGATAAAAGCAGAACCTTTTAAGAGAGGTAGAGAGAAAAAAAAAATCTTCAAGGAAACAGGTTGAACTCAAATTTGTGAAGTGGAGGGGTCTGGGTAAGTGGGACGTACCAATCTAAGTTTAGAGAAAAGATGTGTGTAGATCATTGGTTATGTTAAAACCATTGGCTATGTCCACACTTGCTAAAATTAGTTTGAATTAGTTAGTTCGAACTAACTAATTCAAACTAATTTTAGTTAGTTCAAATTAGCTTAATTCAAACTAGAAAAAGTTAGTTCGAAATAAGCAAGTGCCATTCGTGGCACTTGCTTAGTTCAAATTAGCAATCCCCATTCATTTCAATGGCCGGTTAGTTCGAACTAAGAAATTAATTCGAATTAACATGGCCACATTGGCTAATTCGAACTAGTTAATTCAAATTAAAGCCTTAATTCTAAAGCCCTATTTGAATTTATTAGTTCGAATTAAGGAAGCCCTTAATTCGAACTAACTAAAGCCTAGTGTAGCCATGGCTTTACTTAGTTCAAATTAAGCCTCCTTAATTCGAACTAACTTGCCAGTGTAGACATAGCCATAGTGTTCTTGTTTATGCTTTGTTCCAACTGTTGGTATTGAGCTGATTGTTTTGGAAGGGTATCAATCACTGCTTTAGCATAGTGTTAACAATTCCCAAAGGAAGACTAGCAGGGCTTGGGCTCAGTCAGGCTTGATCTCATATTACAAATGATACACAGGATATGGTTTATGTGGTATAGCTTTGGAGAAAAAAAATAGTTTCCATTTTGCCTGTTCCATTTTAGCATTTTATTACCCTGAAAATTCATCTATCTCACTAATGGCATCTACCCTCAGTTGTCTCCTGCTACCATGCTTTTCTGAATGTTAATATCCTGGCTCGAATTGTGGGTGTGAGTCAAATTTAGTCTGCATTTGAAGACACAGGTTTGTAAAACTCTTATAATTACTTAATTTGACTTTTGCTGTCTGTCAATTACACATCACAGATATATTAACTATTCCATCTCAGTAAAACTGAAACATATGAAATTTCCAGAAACACTTGCAGTCTTGCCTTTTTTTGGAATCAGGCTAAAGATCTTATGTGTTCTTATTCAGTCCTGAGACATGCTGAAAATATCTCTGGGATAATGCTAATGTCCTTAACAAACATCTGATTGCCAACCTTGCAAAAGAACTCCCCAGTTTCAACCTACCCTGTAAAAGATTGTTTGAATCGAACAATTTCAGAACATTTCATGGCAGATGCTGTTATCCTTTACACCTCTAGAAGATGAGGAACAATGCACAATATGACCATGGACACTAATTACCAGTTGTAAATTATGGAACACATTATAAATCAGCAACTGTTTTACTAATTTACCTGTGGCATCTCAGACTTTACATCAACTGACTTCTGCAGCTATTCATTGGTTTTCTTATCTGGATTTGATTATTTGCTAATCACCTCTCCTGCCATATGAAAGAAGAAGAGCAAAATTTATGGGATTTCTGGCATCTAAGTTTTACCATGGGAAGCACAGTTTAAAAAAAATAAAGCTTAAGTAAAATTTTCTTTAAGAAAATAAAGCACATGTTTGTCACTTAAGAAATTTAGGATGTTGTTTCTGAAAAAGTGGACCCTAAAGAACTTCCATGCATCCTGAGGAGCTTTCTTTGTCACTTTGATGGAGCAGTGATGAAAAATTGCAATGAGTTCACACTGTCATCGTAGAAAATTTCTCCTGAGTCTATCTTCAGGGACAGCTGCCAGAACTCTCTGGTATGTCTTTGCCTGTAGGGGTTACTCCACAGGAAGTGAAGTTTTTTAAAGAGTCTTTCTTCCTTTCTTTCTGTGTTGTAAAGTTAACTAAGGTCAGATTTGCTGTTTATGATAATACTCGAAGGAAAAACAGGCACAGGAGTGAAAATTTAACAGCAGTGTGATCTGGAATAAAATAAAGCTCTGGAGAGTGCCAGCAACAAGGTAAGAGTCAGCCTTAATAAATATGGCACCCAGATTTTTTTTTTTTTTTTTTTTTTTTTTAAAGGCAAGGGGAAGATCACAGATGCAAAATTCTGAAGAGGGACCACAAGAAGCAGACTCGGTAATCACAAAGTGATTTTTTTCATATTTGTTTATTTACTTAGTCTTTTTAAATATTATAGCAACATTACTTTTCATTTAACCATAGACCACAAAGAAACTGTTGGATTGGGAGAGTAAGTGTATCATTAAGGAATCTCTGCTTGGAAATGGTCTGCAATATGAAGAAATATAATATGTGGATCGCTGTTCCATATCTCTGATACACTCAAGAGGATACCTTTGTCGTAATGGGAAGTGTGAGCCATAAAAAGGGCAAATTAATTTTTGCAAACATACAGAAGAGGTACTAAAATCTATGATAGTCAAAAGAGGATTCCAGTTGTGGTCTTATTGTGAGCAAGCCTTTCTTTGTATGTGAGTGAAGGCTGGAATTAAGCATCCTAGTATTTTGAAGTATGCTCAGATTTTTATTTTTTTTTCCTCCAAAAATATTACAAGAGATTGAGATGGAAGAGTAGCATAAGAAAGCATGGGTGGGAAGGAAGTAACCTGAACCTCCTCAAAGCACATTTGAGAAGCTTTTATTTTTTCCAAAAGCTTTGGAAATTGAAAGATAGCTAGAGGAGAATTGATTATATATTCAGAGATTGAAGGCAAGAAACACAACTATAAATCGTTTTTCACTCTGCCAGTCAGACTGTAAAGTTCTCCAACTAAACCTTCTCAAATGTTGGCCACTCTGCATTCTGTTAATTCTGCCATCTTAATTTAATTCTCTGCCCATTTTTCAGTGCCACATCACCATAACTGTCTTACCCATACTAAATAAGAATATTTAGCTCTCATATGTTTAGTCCTTGTAGCATTGGGGGAGATTTCTTGTCCTCTCACCTTCAGAATAAGTGTAGAAATATGCAGCAACCACTGCAGCTGCAGCAGCTGCTGCTAAAAAGAATATAGAAAAGATTATCAGAGTCCTGTGGCACTTTTAAAGACTCATGCAATAAATAAATCTGTTAGTCTTTAAAAGTGCCACAGGACTCTGTTGTCAAATTCCAAAGGGGTTGCCGTGTTAGTCTATTGTAGTGTTCAAAGCGTCTGACGAAGTGGGATTTTCTCCCACGAAAGCTCATGTGGTAAATAAATCTGTTAGTCTTTAAAAGTGCCACAGGACTCTGTTGTCTTTCCACGGGACTCTGTTGTTTTTCTACAATAGACTAACACGGCTAACCCTTTGGAATAGAAAAGATTATGACCCCTATTTCCAATGCATAGAAACCTGTTGTTGTTGTTGCTGCTGCTGCTGCTGCTGCTGCTGCTTAAAGGTCTGTTAACTACCCTGCAATGGTTCTTGCACTCACCCATTTTCTCTCCCCCCCCCCCCAATAGCTCTTGAATAATGTGTGTAAAACCAAAATCTGCAGTCCTTAATGTTTCAAAACTCAGGTCAATTGAGAACTGCAGAGCATTGCCCAAGGGCTCTGATTCTTCACTAACTTTAATTTTTCATAACCATTTATAGCTTTGCAGTGAGAACAATGGTGGGTGTAGGTGTGTAAACAAATCCACAAATACCTATCCTGCTAACTCCGTTGTTCCAGTATTATGATCCTGATTCTCTTCTCTGCTAAGGCATAGCTCAAAATCAGAGATATGTTTATAAACAAAACCTGCGTCCTTATAAAAAAGGTGGAACACTCACAATTTTGTATTGCATGTTACAGATTGATTCAAGTGAATGTAAGTCAAGCCCACAGCAATTTCCAGTAGAGCTTTTTTTTTCAACATTGGCCTCTTCTCTTCTTCAGTTTCTCCCCAGTAGAAAATAAGAAGGCAGCCCAAGATGCTTGAAAGAAAAAAGAAAATAATCAAAGTAAACAAGTAAAAGTGCTTAGAAAAAGTCTCATATAGGGAAAAAAACCAGTACATCAGAGTGTCCAGTTAATATTAAATTCAGTTATTGTCTGAGAATGCTATTCTGCATATGATGATGTCAACAGTAAAGTTCCAATCGATTTCAGTGACAATAGCGTGGAAACTTTAGCAAAGCAAGGAATTTCCTGGGTTTAAAGAAATCCAGCTAAGATGACTAGGTTCTGCAGAAGGTTAGGCAGCTTTTGCTGTATAAAAATAAAATATCAACAGTGTGGACCAAATTTAACATTTTTTTAAAAAATAGCATTAAAAGAGATAAGAAACCTCATCAGGATAATGAAAAACACTTTTTTATTTTTTTTATTTTATTTTAAATCGTGCCACCTGCATTTATATCACCAAAAAACTGTTTTCTTCATAAGTGTGTTCTAAGACTCCTGGTGTTGTCATATTTAGTGCAACTCATTTTCTCCTCCTCTCTCCCAAATTATGAATGCATCTGGTCACACTTTCAATCTTTTTCTCACTTCTACCTAGGTGACAGTGCCAGCCCTCTGGGAGCCTGCAAAAGGCGGCTGGTGAGCAAGATATTTTTTCTGTTTAAAAAGACTTGCACAGCTTACAAGCATACAGAGAGCTTAATTAGTTTTTCTTTATCTCTGTTTTTGTGCGTTTCCAAGTCTCTCGATGCTGAAATATATGCATTCTCACACACTCTAAGAAGAAGAAAGAACTACATTCTGAATGATCTCATTTTCAACATCACCTTATGGTTTCAGCAGCTCTGTTGGCTCTGTGCTTAGAGCAGTAGGAAATGTTTTGGCAGCTCAGTGGCATGATTTTCAATGTGCTGATCAATATGAGCCAAATGGGTGAACAGCTGGGAGCTCACCATTTTGGAGAGGGTTGCTTAGCAGAGTTCATTTCTTTGGCAGATATGCTGTAGCATTATTGAATGATACCTTGCTTTTTCTTTTGTTTTGTGGTCCCAATGAAAGGAATATATAAAAGTTCCACAAGCAGATAAAATTACCTTAATTATCCCTAGCTATTCATTTTAATATCAAAAGTATGCGGTGGAAATAATAATTACATATGCAACCTTGCAGTGGAGGCCTAACAAATAAAAAGACCTAATAGATAGGCATAACTGACTCAATAAAGACAATTTACCTCTTCTCCTTGAAACAGATACATACAGTTGTGCTAAAGCTCAGCAACAAGGCTGTATTGTGCAGCTTTACAATAGGTTCATAAGAGGATAAACAACACTAATTCGCTTGATTGAAAGGAAAGGGGATGGGCTTAACATAGAATCCCAGGTGGCTGATGCTGACTTTTTAGAAGATCATCTTTTCTGTTTCATCTTTCTCTGTTTTATCTAAAATTTTTCTTTTTCTTTCTTTGTTTCTTTGTTTCTTTCTTTCTTCTCTGGATGCAATCAATATATTTTCATTTGTATACTTATCAGTGCTTACCCTATGATACTTCTCTTGGATTCCTTTCCTGGAAGAATACCCAGGGGCAAACAGAGTAGAGAAATTCAAGTGCTTGGAACATATTGAGACCATTCAAACATTTAATTTATTCAGAACTATATTTAAAAAAAATATATTCAGAACCAACACACCACTGGAAAATAATGCTGCACTGACCTCCTTCTATAAAGAGTTCGGTAAATTTTGGTCAGATTTCAATGGTCAGCTTCATAGGTTTTCTAGTAGATGTTAATTATCTCATAAATATTTTTTTTATTTCTTTAATAGAGCTGATAGAAAAGATTGTGATTAATTGATTTTAGAATTAAAATAATAATAATGCTTAGCATTTATATGGTTCTCTTGATTAATGATTTTCAAAACACTTGAAGAAGAGGGTTAAGCATAATTATCTTCATTTTACAGATGGGAAAACGAGGGAAAGGAAGGTGAAGTGAATTGCCCAGCATTACACAGTGAGTCAATGTCGTGTGAAAAAGTAACACTTGTCAATCATTAAAATGTGTGGCTAACTGGTTACATCTGGTCAATTGATCTCATTTTCTCAGCTTTGTATATTATAACCTAAGTTGGTTTTTAAGTTCTTGCAGTCCAGCTAGAAATATCTTTTTCAATTAACATTTTTGTCTGCACGGCTTGTTCTGTCTTAGTCCAGTCCAGAATCTAATTCTCTTGAAATGTTAGCTTTCCAAATGAAGCAAATGATAAATTGCTTAAGGGTTGGTTGGAGCTAGTACTTTCCCCAGACAACAAGAAGAATGATCTATCATGAAAGATCCTAATTCTAAGTATTTTTTTTCTAAATATTCATCATTTGTATTTAGGAAAATTTTGGCTCAGTTTCAGGACTAAAACATGGTTTTGATCTGCCTCTTAGCAAGGAGCTGACGGTAAGCGATATTCATGCCCAATTTTTCAAAAAGGCCTCTACTTTTGAGTGCACTGGACAATAAAAATTGGGACACCCACAATCAATGGCCACTTTTGAAATTGTTGGCCTCTGTAACCTCCAGACCTCCTCAAAACAACTGCAGCACTTTAAACAGGGAAACATTCATATACTTTTGAGGTGTGTTTTATGAACATTAGAGATGGTCTAAATCAAAATTCTGTCCTGGGAACATTAAAATCTGTGTACAATATTACTTCCTGCTGTACTATAGGCTGAGCCAGATTGAAACAATCTCAAACATTGAATGTTAAGCTCATGCCCATCTTCAGTGTAAATAGAACAAGTTCTTGTTCTCAAATGTTTTTGTCCAGTGGGTTTTATTGGTTTTGACTTTAAAACCAATACATATCTCTAGACATGAGCTTTAGTCCTTTGTCCAGTTTAAATGAAGCCAGAAAATTATTAAAAGCATCTCTTATTTCCCCAAAGAGATGGTGAGCTCTTTTGTGTGTATAGTACCTCATCTTATTTTATTTTTAAACATGTGGAACAGCTAAATCTTCAAACATGTATAAGTTTTTGACACTTTCAATTTACTTTCAATTAGAACTCTGAAACACGGTTCCAAAAGAAGTTAAACAGAAATCATAGAAGAGGTTAGAGGGAAGACAAACACTATAAAATCTCAGACTATAGCTATAACAGACAATGCAGAAAACTGTCCACTCAAGAGTGAACTTGACTTTCTTTCTTTGAATAAATCAACAAGTTCAGTAATATGATAATACTGTGAGTTAATAAAAAGCAAATGTTGATAATCACATAGATAGCTCATTGATAGCTCACTTACTATAAATTCAGCCCCCCAATTCCAACTCAAATAGCTCTTTCAAGGACAGAGTTATACAGTTGGGAAGAGGGAGGCTGTAGAATGTAAAAAACAGTGTGCAGTAAGGCTGGAACCTGCTCACCCCTATCTCCTCTGTATTGGTGTCCACCCATGTTGTGCCCCTTGGCTATGTCTACACTTACTAAAATTAGTTCAAATTAGTTAGTTCAATTTTAGTTAGCTTAATTAATTAACTTAATTTGAACTAGAAAAAATTAGTTTGAACTAAGCGAGTGCCATTTATGGCACTCGCTTAGTTCAAATTAGCGATTTGCATTGAATTCAATGGGCCAATTAGTTCGAACTAATATGGCCACATTGGTTAATTCGAACTAACTAGTTCAAGTTAACCCTTACTTTAAATAGCCTATTAATTAGAACCCTTAATTCGAACTAATGAAAGCCTAGTGTAGCCATGGCTTTAGTTAGTTCGAATTAAGCTTCCTTAATTCAAGCTAACTTTCCAGTGTAGACATAGCCCTTGTGATATGCTGAACAGTAATTTGTGCAATCAGGTTTGCATGATGTACCTGATGAGTAAAATTCACCTTAATGCAGAAGGCCAACAAAAGATCATATCTTCTGGTATGTTTTGCATTTTCCACGCTTAATCTCTCTCTTCCAGTGTTATTCTGTATGTTCTAATCTTTGTGTCACATTGTATAATTTGGCTGCCCTCATAATTTAGTATCCTAGTCAAATGTGATTAACATGTCCCTATTCCTTCATCCCGGCCTAACTCTGATTAACTCACTAGATATCTCCCTGCAGCTCAGTATGTGCCATCTATCACTGCTTTTATTTATAGTCCTTCAGGCATTTTTTGATCCATGTGTCAGTGTACATATGCAAACCAGTTTGAATTAATTTTGATAGGAAGATGTTGGCTTTACATACAGTAAAGACTCAGGACCGTTCCTGGGGGGCGAATGGGGCGAACATCCCAGGCCCCCCCACGGCCACATTCTTCCCTATTCCACGGGCAGGGAGCAGTAAGCCCGGCCTCTGAGCTAGCCCTCCCTGCCCCTGGGATGGAGCAGGTGGCCGGGGCCGCCTATGGGCTGGGCTGCTGCGACCTGCCCCATGTGGCCAGGGCCAGCCCTCGGCGGCGGCCTTGGGTCCCCGGCTGGGGCACCAGCCACAGAAGCCTGGGGTCCCGGCTGCAGCTGGCTCCCTCCACTGGCAGCCCCCGCTTCCGGGGCCAGGCCCAGAGCCGGCTCCCCCCAGCGGCCTCAATCTCAGCGCCTGGGCTGGCTCCCTGGGGGGGTGGAGCGGCCCACCTGCCTTCCAGCATGGGGGGGGGGGTTGCAGGGCCCTGCCTAGGCCAGTTGGCCCTGGGCCCCGCTCCCCCCATGGGACAGCGCTGTAAGGACTACATCAGCAGTTCCCAACCTTTTTGGCTTGAGGGCCATAGATGTCATTTTTACCTCCCTGAAGAGTCACAAGTCTCTACCAGCTGGGCCCCCACTCCATCCAGACAGGAGTTGGTCAGAAAAAATGTTCTCTCCTCACTAATCTCCCTTCTCCCTGGTTGTAGCAGGGAAGAAGCACACATCCTGTAGCTGTGTGCGTTCCACCTGGGTCCCTAAGCAGTGGCTCCCTTCTGTAGCCAGGGAGACAGAAGATCAGTGCTCCCCTTCCTCTGGCTCCAGCATGGACTCCAGAACTTACGGACACAGACGGAATGCTTTACTGTACTTCCTGCTACAGCCATGGGTAAGGTAGAACTGATCTCCCATCCCCTTGGCTGCAGCAAGGAGCCTGCACCAGACTTTAATCGCATGGAAACACTCTCAGACTTGCTCCTTAGGCAGCAGCTCCCTTCTGAGACCAGCAGGTGGGGAGCCGTGGGCCACTTTGAAAGCCTCTGAGGGCCACTTTTGGCCTCCAGGAAACAGGTTGGGAACCACTGGACTACAGGATCCTATCTTTTTTCAGTGTCTAAATTGTGAGATTAAAGGGGGTAGTAAGGTCAGTTATGCTCTGCACACAAGGAGTCCCAGGAAATTGTGGGGTGGTCCTCTAACATTGACCCCTTCATTTAGGGGGAAAGAAAGTGAGCAGCAGGAACTCCCAATGCCTGCAGGAGGCAGAAGATGCTTTGTAAGTCTCTGTACACACCACAGGGAAATTCCTGATCTTTAGAGATTTTCACCTCATCTAACCAAGTGCTTTAACTGTAGGGTTTCTGTCTGTCTCACGTTACTGAGTATGAATCTGTGGTGTGAGCAGGAAGGACTGGACTGAGGTACACATTTGTCACAGGTTAGCAGTAAGAGTACATGGGCTGGACTTCTGGTACTGTGAGGGAGAGGCAGGAGTGGAATAGAATGGTTTTAATAAACAAGGAAGGATTAAAACTTATTGAAAATTGCAAGTCGGTTTTGGCTTCAGCCTGAACTGGTCAAACACAGTAGAATACCCATCAAGGGGTAGAGGGGATTTACTTCCCTTTGGCCACTGCTTTCACAAGCTGTTTCAGCTTTGATTGCCCTCCTGGAGTATCATTCTCTGTCAGTTCTCACAGTGTACAGTAGAAGTTATTGCTATTTAGCATCATTAATTTTCTTTAGATTTTGTCAGTTATTCAGTTTCACATGACAGTATGTCCAAATGTTGCTCACCCCACAGGTTTCATAGCTTCCCACTGCCTGCCCACGTCTCCCAGCCTCCTCAAGATTGTATCTTGCACCCTTCTTGGTGATGTTAAATTCTGAGGAGTAGAGACGCTGCTACTACTGGGTAGGAATAGGGTGTAGTCATCACAATAGGACTGTCTGAGATAGGAGCATAAATATGGCAGGGGGGGAGGTCCTTTTCTGTTTTCCCACATAAATAAGGAGTTCTTGAGATTTTTGAGTACACAGTAGTTCACCCCAGTACACATAATCTATTAATTTCAAGTATATTTTTAGAAACAATTATGGATACTCGGTAAAATTTTCAATTGCCTAATAAGCACTTTTGAAAATGTCACCCTAGGTTTAAAGTGTGCATGTAATCACAACATTGAATAGTATGTATATGAGGAAGCATGGTCTAATCAAGATCAGGGCACTGATGAACCTTGAATCTGATTCTTCATAATCATTGATTTATTGTGTTGTTTTTGGCAAATTGCTTCACCTCACTGCTTCAATTTAATCATGTGGAATTAATGAAACTTCTCTATGTCCTTTACTTAATATCTGTAAACCACTTTCAGATTTTTTGCAAAAGAATCTTCTGCAGATACATTCAAAAGAATTATTATTAGGGTAGGCTCATTCTGCAAGATTAGTAAGAACTTCTCCCAGAGGTCAGGGCAGTTTCCTGTGGGCTACCTTCTGATCTCTCTCTCTCTCTCTCTCTCTCTCTCTGTGTGTGTCTTTCTGTCTCTGTGGGTGCATCTACACTTACAAATTAAGTCAATTTAAGCTTGCTTAATTCGACTTAATTTACTCTGCGTCTACACTACACTTTCCTTAAGTCTGTTTAAGCTGCTTAAGTCGACTTTATAAAACCTCGTTTTAAGTCGACTTGCTGCTTAAGTCGACTTTAGAAAGTTGACTTAAGCCAGTGTAGACGTGGAGTAGCCCTAAGTCGACTTTAAGTCGACTTAGGGGGTTCCAGGGCTTCCCCACTGCCCTCCCTGCCAGGGTGGCTGGCACAGCCACAGCCTGGCGTGCCCCCCCAAACGGCAGGGCAGAGCCCTGTCGACCCTGCCCCTATACCCTGCTAGGGTCCCTGTCCCCCTTTGCCCCATTGTACCAAGGTACAATGGGGCAAAGGTTGATCCCCCTGGCACTTGGCAAGTGGTGCCCCCCTGCCACCGTGGACCTGTCCCAGGTCCACCTAGCCCCTACAAGTCGACCTAGGCGTCCAGTGTGGACACTCTAGGTCAATTTTTGTAGGGTCCCCTCTAAGTTGACTTAAAATTTTAGTGTGGACATGCTAAGTCGACTTGGTTAAGTCGACTTACCTAAGTCGACCTAAATTAACAAGTGTAGATATAGCCTGTGTGTGTAACACAGATGCTTTTGGGGATTTAGACATTCAATGAAAATAATATGGTGCTGAATGACATGGTTGTCTGACAATTCTTTATTTCCATTTCTTTATAGTCATATAAGTAACTTGATAACATTATACATTAGCAATTATAACATCTAACAGCTAAAAGTTACAGCTCTGTTTGACCAGTTTAATGGATGCTTTTAATTTCTCATTTGCCCTATTATGAATATGAATATTGTCAACAAATCTGTCCTAACTCACTCAGTCTCAGGTCTTTAAGTTAGAATGGATGCATTTCCCTTCATGTAGTAGATACCTGGTAACTTAAGAGCCCTATGGCACTTTTAAAGACTAAGATTTATTTATCGCCTGAGCTTTCATAGGAGAAAATCCCACTTTGAAGATGGGAAATTTACTTCAAAGTATCTAACAAAGTGGGATTTTCTCCCACAAAAGCTCATGGGATAAATAAATCTTAGTCTTTAAAAGTGCCATAGGACTCTGTTTGTTTTTCTGCAATAGACTAACACGGTTACTCCTTTGGAACCTGGTAACTTCAGGATCATACATGAGTTACACTGAACTGTTAAACCATTAATCTAATGCTGTGATTTGTGGGTTCACCCAGATCTGTAAAGGGTTTGGTTATGTCACCACTTGCCTTGGAAACTTTGGTGTATTTAGATTTGTGCAGCTTTGACTCAGAGTCCTGACCCCACTTCTCCTTGGGGTGACCTCAGCATCCCTTTTGGTCCTGAACCACCCCAAAACCATATCCCGCAGTGTCCAGTCCCTTTTACTGGATCCTGACAGAGGTATTACCAAGTTTGCTACCTTCAAAGAGCCAGTACACACAACAGCTTGTTAGCTGAGCTAGGTTTATACACATCATCTTAATATAGAGCAATGGGATGATTTGTAATAGCATTGTTTATTAACAAAGATTATACATTTAAGTCATTTCAAGCAAGAACAAAATAGAAATGAAAGTATTACAAACAAGAGAAAAATAACACATTTCCTAGCATTTAAAACTCACTTCTAGTAAGGCATAGCTTTGCCTAATACAGTTTCTTCTTCGCACCAAGTTGTTAGCATCCTCCAACATGACTAGTTGTTCCAGCTATGATCCCCACAGAGCCAAAGTGATGGTTTCTTTGTTCCCTCAGGAAATTAATACCCTCCAAAGTCTTCATCAGTTTTCTGTATCTCCAAAGTTGTTTGAGCTAGTAGCCAGAGCCAGGAAGACCTCCTGAGGTTCTGCCTTGGTGTCCTCTGCTGAGCCCACAGCACTTTAATCTTTGTCCCCCTGGTGAATTTTAGTGGAAATGTTTCTCCTGCAATTTCCAATGCAAATACCCCTGGCGTCGCCCTGCTCCATGCCTGGAACAAAACCTGTTTTCTTCCTTTGTGTAATTACAGACTTAAAACCATATTCACAGAGGATACCTAGAACTTTACCTATAATATTAATACTTCCAAAGTATAGAATCATAGAAACTGGAAAGAACCATGAAAGGTCATCGAGTCAAGTCCCCTGCATTCATGGCAGTGCCAAATATCCTTTTAAGCCATCTCTGACAGGATGTAGAATGACATTAATGACATTACTGTATTACTAGTTTCCAAACACTATATTACAAGACACCTATTGAACAAATATCCTTGCCCAGAGTGTGTGAGGTATAGTGAGGAGGTTGGGACGTTTGAGGCTTACTGTTTCATATGAGGGAGACTTTACTATCTGACACAAAGCCTCTACTTGTTCTTCTGCTGTGCAAACATCAAAGAGCATGCCTGGGCACAGAATATGGGTGCTGCCAAGTAAACAAATGTTCTGCATAATTTGTGTACATTGAAATGTCAAGTCAGCTGACTATAAAACAGTTTGAAACCATTTACAGAAGCACTGCATGAGACTGGTTTTTTGCAAACAATTCTCTGTATATCCACAAACTATACGTGATATAGATGACAAACGGTGGCAGCTGAACTCCACATGACTGTAAACTGTTTACAAATGACTGAATCTGTCATGTACAATGCTATGTATTTGCTATGCAAATGTTTCTGCATAATTTGCAGGATCAGAGTACATTGTTAGCGAGGAAGCCAGGATGTATTTTTTCAGAAGTCTGTTTGATCATTCATTTGAAGTTTTGAGTTTCCATCCTGCTGCATTGGATAACCAAAGTATAGGGATGCTCTCGACAGAGTTAATAAACTTTGGGTGAATGTCTGCCCTGGATACACTTGTGCAGCTCCAATTAAAATCCTTTTGCGAAATTCTTTTCTGCATTTTATCATGTGGAACAGAGTGCTGAATGGTAACTACCAGCCCTCTGTCACACCAACTCCAGTTAGCTAAGGTGCCTTACAGCTTGGTAGGAGGACCTTTACCTGATTAGGGAATAGAAGACAGCTGTCCACCTAACTGGGATGAGAGTTTGCTCATACCTGATTAGCAGATAGGAGGCAGCTGGCAGGCCAACTAAGTAGGGTTTATATGCCAGTCAGAGAAATAAAAAGGAGGAGCCCAGGGGAGTGAAAAGTCTTTACCTGATGCACAGGGAGAAGAGAAGCCCTGCGGGCTGTTATGCCTAGCTGGGCACTGTATGAAGATGGTAGAAGCATAAAAGCATTGTAAATAAATTGCACTGGTGACTGCTAAACCAGAAAGTCTTTGAGTTGTTTGTGAGCTAGTGGATGGCCAAAATGGAGAGGCTGCAGAGCAGAATCCTGACAGTAATGATTGCCATTGGAGTGCTGAACACTCTTTGTGGCAGATGGTTCTTATTTATGATATCATTAGCAATTCTTCTAATTGTGGAAATGTTATATTATTAAAAGTCACATGCATTAAAGCTCACTAATAAACCCATCCTTTATTGGTGACTTCACTTTTAGAGCTTATAACATCTCTAATGTGTTTTTTCCACCCGGCACTCTTTATTTTAACTGGAGTAATTTAATACAAACCTTGGTATCCTACTGTGCACTTTTCTGTTTGATTCTAAGTGGTAGTTTGTTTTGTCAAATGTTACAAGAGTTTTGTTCAATTTCGCTTAGCAAGAAACTGGGGCAGATTAAATTAGGAGTGCTGAGACTTGAGGTTTTGGTTTAGGCATATATTTATTTTAAATGGGCCAAGGAAGATTTCAGAGATATCCAGGTACAGTGGTGGAAGAGAGGGGACAGAAGCTTTGGAAAGGAGTCCAGGGAAGAAGTAACTGAATCTGAATAAGAAAGCCACAGTTGCCAGATAAAAGGTCCCTGTACTGGAAATCAGACTAGTGGGTGTGCCTGGCTTCCCCTACTGGCCACTGGGGAAGTGACACTATCAGGGACGTTCTGGAGAAGATTGCCTGAGAGTAATCTTGAAGAAGGACTTTAGTACTTTCGAAGAGGGACTCATTTAGAGACCTGGTTGGAGAACTGAATCACAAAGAAGCCGCAGCAGTTCCTAGAGTGAGAGAGGTCCTGCAGACAGAGAGAGAGAAGCAAAGAGACGGCATGCAATCATGGGAAGGGGTGTCATTCTTATGATGTAATCCCCAGAGTGGCTCAGTGAGGGCACTATTACAGCAGTGAACAGAGCCTTCCTGTCACACTCCTGTAAAGAAATGGTAGGTTAAATCTTAAGAGTAGTTTCTCTTAATATGAATTCCATGAAGTGCCTCACTACTTTAGGCATATGAAGTTCTCTCCATGTCTTAGGTGACACCATAATTAAAGGAAAGCTAAATAATCATAGTTATTAACTATTTTATAAAGGAAAAAATGGAAAAATAAGGCAAAACAATAAACAGAGGTTTTTTTCAGTGACAAACTTTTTGGTGTGTATCTTGTAGAGAGCTTTTACTCTGGGTGAGACACTGTTCTCTGGGTAAACAAAAACCAAGTACATTATTCCTAGGGTCACCAGATGTCCTGATATTTGGGCTTTGGTCTAAAATAAGAGTGTCTTACCCTTCCGCACCTCATCCTGGTTTTTCACAATTGCTATCTGGTCACCCTAATTATTACCCAAATCAGTAGTGACTCCTATCTGAGTGCATCAAAAATAACAGATGGGCAGAGGAGGGTTTTTTGTTTTTGTTCATTTTTGTTTGTTTGTTTGTTTGTTTGTTTGTTTGTTTGTTTGTTTGTTTGTTTAAGGGTTGGTGAATCCTGTTTGGTTTATATGGATATCTTTGCCCATGGTTTAGGTTATATGTCTACGCTGAATCATATAAACGCAGAGCTGGAAGGACCATGAAATGTCATATTATCCAGCTCCCTGTGCTAAGACAGAATCAAGTAAACTTGATGTTTTTAAGTGTTTGTCTAACCTGTTCTTAAAAACCTCCAGTGATGGGGATTTCACAATTTACCTTGCAAGCCTAGTCCAGAGTTTATGAAAATAAAGAGAATTTTCCCTCGGCTATTTAAAAGAAATCATTCAAGGAGTGATCTTTTAGATAAGCAAATTAATGCATATTAAGAATCTTTCATTCAAATTAAATCCTATTATTTCTCTTTATTTATCCAGATTAGTTTATATCTCCTTTCCAGGAATATGCAGTCTAAGTAATCTGGTGTTTAACTAGAGAGAAACTGTTAATATCTTAAATTACAACAGCAATTCAATTATTACAAGAAAAGATTAAATCTTTTCCTTGACATTTAGGATCTGTCACATTAACAGAAAGCAGAGAGATCCTAAGATTTTTCAGCCTAACATAAGAATAAATTATAATTGCATTAATAACCATTTTGCATCAGTATCAATGCTGATAACACCGTAATTCCCATCTCCGCTTCTGTGTTCATACTATCACTCATCATCAAAGAAACTCCCTTTTACTTTCTTGCATGATTCAATTGTTATTTAAATAGTGCTAATGTAGATTCCAATCCTGCAAGCACCTAAAAAGTCAATTGGACTAAACAGGTGTAATGTTTAGCATGTAAGTATGAGGCCTTTAGCTGCAAGTGTATTGTTAGGTTTTGAAGAATTTGGTTCTAAATGTTAAATGAGGACCATGTTATTTATTGCTAATGTTTCTAACTTACTTTGCAATCTACCCATGATATTTTTTATTTATGACACTAAAACATCAGCTAGTCTCTATATTTCTTTTTCTACATTAGTCAAATCTTGCATGCTCATATGGATAGTTTACTCATATGGGTAGTTGCATTGATGTAAATATTCATGTGATCAATGTGTGCAGCATATGTCTGAAAATCATTTTCCTTCACTTTAGAAAGTATGTTTTTTCTTAATTTAGAAATTATAGGATTCATTGACAATTTTTTGCTATAATTGACTTAAAGAATAATACATAAAAATTATGAATAAAAGAAAGATGTTGTCTTCAATCAATGGGGCTTTAATGCATTTACTGACTTAAATGGGTGTTGTCTGCTTATGTCAAGGCTGAACATTATGTATTATCTCTCTGTAAATAAGGTTCTTCAAATAAAATTTCTGAGATGGTGTTTCATTTGGTGAGGAAAGCAATTTGCTCGTGTGTTCATGTAACTGGGTATTTAAAGAAGAATTTTCCATCTAGTTAATGTTAGGTTCATTTAAGTTATAGAGGCTATGTCTACATTAGAAAAGTTGAGTCGACTTTGTTGCATTGACTTAATAAGCTCAACTTAACTTTTTCTAGTGTAGACACCTTGTCGACCTTTATTAAGTCGACTTAATGAGGTCGATTTAGGCGCTAATCCCCGTCCACTCTGGTTTCAGTCGACTTAAGGAATCGACTTAAGCCTTAAGTCGACCTAAAACTAGGTGTTAAGTCTACTTAAGTTTTCCTTAAATCGACTTAAGGAACAGCTTAAGTTGACTTAATAAAAGCCCCATGTGGACAGGGAGTAAGTTAGGTTGACTTGCGCCTCCTTAAGTCGGCCTAACTTGTAAGTGTAGGCACACCCAAAGTGATCTTCTTCTAGTCTTTGCCCCAAACTTGATGTTTTTCCAGAACTGTGCACAAGTGATGGATCTCTTTGTCATTACTGTGAGATTGTCTTTCGTGAAGGTCTCCCTGAAGAGTTGGCAAATGAGCAGGTATTCCGTTTGCAACTCACCGCCCTTACATATTTTTGTGTCACTGAGTTGCCCCATTTGATCATGTTGTTTTAATCTGCAAGTTTGTGTGCATAGGTGGTTCATTGACCAATCTCTTTTGGTTCATCTGGGAAGGTTCTCTTTGGATTCCAGATCTATTTCAGTGCATCCAACTGCATACCATCTTTCATTCCGTAACCTGTGTCATGCCTTGCTAGCTGTCCTATCCAAAGGCACAACACTGGTTTTAATTTCTTCCACAATTTAAGGAACTGGATTACTCCCATGTGTGACACACTGTACATCCTTATGGTGTGATCTGTGCATCATTGTGACCATGTCATGGATGCCTTTGATTTTTCATCTGCCACGATCTTTTCTTTTTGGCTTGCTATCATTCAATTAAAAGTTTTAAAACAAAAACAAACAAACAAAAAACAACCCAAACTTAACATTTCTAAAGTGGGCACAACCCAAACCCTAAATTCAAGCATTTCTCAATCTGAGATGTGAACTTCAGTTCAAACTCCATAGGCAAGGTCAATCTCTAAGAAAACTCTTTTAAAATAATTAGTCTAGTAAAAGACATCAAAAAAGTGTCAACATAACACTCATTTTCATTTTTTACTTGCCTTCCCTATCACTTCCAAACTGGTATAACTAAATTTACCAATAAGTGTATTTAAGTGCAATTTAAGTGTATTGCAGACAAGCAGGGTTAAAGCAGAGATTCAAACGACTTGCAGCACAGAAATAAATGCATGCCCTCTTGCACCACTTCAGGGTCAGAAGGTCAACTTTTGATTGTCAGTTACATAGACTTCTTGTACAGTGGTATACAGATTGAAGACCTGACTCTGCAAAGAGCACACAAGGATGGATCCTTGCATCTTTGTGGAGTCCCACTGACTTCAATGGTTTTATGCGTAGGTGTAGGAATTTTTCTGCATGGTTCTATTTGAAGGATCAAGGTCTAAATAGTTATAGAGTACATAGAGACGGTATACACAGACTATACATATTTATGATATACTTAGTTATGTATCTAGACACAATTGAGTACTGAAAATGAAACTGGTAATTCAAACTGAGATCAAAATTCTTGCTAAAGTGTATTGATGAGGAATTCCATAACTAGAACAGTAAAAATCATCTAAACTTTTTAATGCATAGTCTATTTACTGCTTCTTTCTGGTATGTTCAGGCAACTGTCAATGAGAGTGAGAGAAATAGTTAACCATAGTATGAAAACAAAAATGTACTGATGTTCCAAAGCCTATAACACTTGAAAATATACAGATGTGTTGTCAAGCTTGAAACTGTATTGAGATCATAGCTGTCATGGGTTCATTCAAATGAAACCTGTACAGGTCAATTCATTTAACACTTTTCTAGTATCTGAGAAAAACAACATATGAACACTTTCTGAAAATGAAATATTCAACTCTAGGTTTTGCCTGAATGGTTGTGTATTTTTGGCTATGACAATTAGGCCTGTACAAAGTGTCTAAACAAATAAACAAGATCAGAGGTTTCATAATCTTTACCCAAAACCTCTCGTATTTTATTCTAATAAAACACAAGAAAGAAAACACTGTTTCAAAATTGATCTTTAAACTGTTTGTTACCTATTACTACTGCTTCTGCCAACACTACCATTGTTACTACTTATATGTTGGCGGTTTTTCATGTGGAGATCTCAAAGGAATGTAAATATAATTATCTCCATTTTACAGGTGAGGTATAGAGAGAGAAAGTAACTTTCCCAAGGTCACACATCAGGCCAGAGAGAGAGAGGGGGGAATACAACATTGCTGTTCTGAATAGCAGTCTAGTTATGCAAGTCCTTTCCAGTGGAAGCCCACATTTTCTTTTTGATCATTCCTTTGGTTAGGATTTTCAAAATACTCTTTTCTCTCATAAGAAGAGCAAATTGGCCATAGGTAGCAAGTATTTCTCCTTTATTGTAAATTGATCACATTATCTGTTGTATGGTAAATGCTGATGGTTAGATATTGTAGTGAAAAGAAATAGCTAAAATAAAAGACAAAACAGGGAGAGAATTTTCCAATGCAAGCTTCATAAAAGCCATATTTATTTTAACTAAGAATTTGGGTTTAAGTACTATTAAACAGTTCTTACCCTCCCAAATGAAAGTTTTATGACATAACAAGTTTGATAATCTGTCATTATAAAGACGTAGCTGTGAATATTGGGTAGTAAATCCTGATGTAAACTAATGAAAAGAAAGATAATCCTGTAATCACAGAGATTAATAACACACAGAGAGAAAGCCAAAGGCAGGGAGATTTCAACCTTTGGAGATTAGTTTGGCTGAAAGAGCTCTATCTAGTTTATTTTTTATAACACACACACACACAAATTCAATGGTGCCCTCAGGGTGCCTCTGTTTGTATTATAGGGCATCTCATTCACAGTTCATCCAGGATAGAACTACTCAGTTTCTTTTTGTAGTCTCATAACCACCTATAATAATACAAATAGAAGTACCCTCAGGGCATTACATACAATACATTTTTAAAAGCCCGCAATCCTTTGGGGTATGGAGAAAATGTAAAAAGTAGGAAAGAATTTGTTTTCATCCATGGTAGATAAGAGCCAAGCATTTGGTAATTTATATTTTTGAAGTTGAGCTTGTCATTTTCTAACAAGTCGAGACTTTATACTATCTTTTCATTCCAACAGCTAAATGATTGGTCACAGCCTGAAAGATGTAGGTTGTTCCCTTGGAGGTTTGCCGGATCCTGTACACAGAGAACATTTTGTGAGCAATTTACATTTTCTCTAATAAGAAACCAAAAAGCTTCAAAATAAAAGGCTGATGAATGCCAAGTAAGATTCATAGATTGAGTTCTGTGCCACTGAGACAACCTTTAGAAAATTAAATTTAATAATTATTTAGCATTTCCATAGAAAATACACTTTGAAGAATACTCTGAATTTTTTCCATTCTTTTAAGATATTTTTACTTTCTACCACTATAAAGTAGTTTTGTCTAGTGATAAGAATGCCTTTCCACTTTTAAAGCATGGAATGACCTTCATATTTTTGCTATGATGTAATAAAGGTCACTTGATAATGAAGCCAGATATTCCTTGCCAATAATTTGAATGCAGGACTGTTATTTTGTAGAATGGGGTAGAGGTTACTCTCTACTACTGTACCTGAAACAAAATACAGGGAGACTATTTTATATAGGATCAATGGGAACACTACATAATTTGAGTAAATGATCTTTTATCAGACTCTAGAAAATTCTTTTATTACTCAGATGTTTTCAGAGTGGGTACTACTTTTTTGTCTTTAATAAACTGATTTATGATCAAGGTTATCAGGTTAAACCTACTCAGTTTTCATAACTTAATAGATAGCTTTCAAACTTAATGGCAGAATCCCAAGCAAATGAGTATATCTCTATTGATTTCCATCCATTGAGCATCTATCCCTATAATGCCACCCTTTCCTCATTAAATATTTAGTAAGTACTTAATTTTTCATACTGTTCTCTTCTTTATGGACATTTCAGACTATTGTGTACCTTTATCATATTACCTTACCACTACTGGGTCAGGGACTTACCTGCTTTTGCAGTTGACTTTATTTAGTGATCAGACTACTGTAATGCATAAAATAATTAAAATAAACATACATTCCATATGTTCTATAACACATACATACATACATTGTGTTTTTAATAATTTTACTGTTATAATATATAGTATGATCACTTTAATTATTCTATTTTTCTGATGTGGTAATTAACTGAAGTTGATCATAATGAAACCAGTACCATGATCTGATCTCAGATTCTTACACCTTGAATATTTCTCAGAGAATTGTCTACAGACTTTTACTAACCTAACAATGGCTATGTCTACACTTGGCCAAATAAGTCGACTTAACAATGATTTTGTTAAGTCAACTTAGCATGTCCACACTCAAAAAGTAAGTCGACTTAAAGTGAACCTTGCCAAATCGACTTAGAGCGTCCACACTGGACACCTAATTTGACTTGTAGGGGCTAGCTGGACCTGGGACTGGTCCATGGTGGCAGGAGGAGCACCGCTTGCCAAGTGCCAGGGGGCTCAGCATTTGCCCCATTGTTAAATGGGGGCTGAGCAGGACAGGGACACTGGCAGGGCATAGGAACAGGGTGGGCAGGGCTGTGTCCTGCCCTGTGGGGGGGGCACGCCAGGCTCTGGCTGTGCCAGCCACCCTGGCAGGGAGGGCAGTGCGGAAGCCCTGGAGCCCTTTAAGTCAATTTAAGGCTAATCTGTGTCCACACTAGCTAAGTCTATTTTATAAAGTTGACTTAGCCAATAAAGTTGACTTTAAATGAGGTTTTATAAAGTCAACTTTAAATTTTCTTAAGTCGATTTAAGCAGCTTAAATCGATTTTAAGGAAATTGTAGTGTAGACACAGATTAAATTAAGTTGATTTAAGCAAGCTTAAAATAATTTAATTTGTAAGTGTAGACACACCCAATATTAGGAACAATTAGGAAAGTGATACATAATAAAAAGAAGATATCATATTGCCACTGAAAACATGGTACATATACATCTACACCTTGAATAGTTCATGCACTTCTGGTAGCCTTGTTTCAAAACAATGCCCTAGAACTGGGAAAAGGCACAGAGAGGAACAGTAAAAATAATTAAGGCTATGGAACAAATTCCATATCAGAAGAGATTAAAAACACTGGAACTGGTCATCCTAGAAAAGAGACAACTAAGAGGGGATAGGATCATGAAAGGTGTGGAGAAAGTGAACAAGGAAATGCTATTCACCTTTTCATAAATCACAAGAACTAGAGGTCACAATGAAATTAAAGAGTAGCAGATTTAAAACAAAGGTAATTACTTTGTCACACAATACACAAACAACCTGTAAAACACATTGCCATGGGATGTTATGAAGGTCAAAATTATAATTGGTAAAAAAAAAAAAAAAAGAATTAGCTGAATTCATGGTCAAATCATGGCTATTATCCAAGATTGTCAGGGATTCAACCCCAGGTATTCTTAATCCTTTTAACTGTTGAATCTGGGCACAAGTTGACAAGAGATGGATCGTTTGAAATTGCTCTGTACTGCTCATTCAGGCTGAAGCATATGATACTCATCACTGTCAGAGACAGAGTACTGGGCTAGATGAACTGTTTGACATGATATGGCCATTCTGATGTAATATTAGTACAGATCAATCAACTTGAGAACACTTAGAAATGTTAGAGAAAAGTGAGGTGGCAAAAATGACTTTGGCTTTTAGGACAATAAATCTTTCTGAAAGCCAAAGTGCCCAAGTTGGTTTTGAAAATGGAACCAATGTTCTTTGGAAAATGTTACTGTTCTCTGTGTCCAGTTTCAGATACTAGAGAAATCCACATACACCAAAACATATGGTTTATTTAGTATGAGAGAGATTCAGTTCAGTTCGAATATAGACTGTATGACAGCTTCCCTGTTTTTCCTAACTCTGCAAATAAAACTATTATTGAGTTTGCTATTGGAGTCTCCAGGGTTCATCATACAGAAAAAATCTAATTTTTACTCGTGCCTCTAAAACACTAGTCAGTCAAATTTAACTGCTATTCACGCCCTTTCTTGTCAAGCCCCAGGTGGCTCAATCTTGTTCTTATTCCTGTAATTAACATATAGGTCCTGTAAGAATGTGAGATACCCTGGCCTACAATGTCCGAAATATGCCAGTGACACCAAAAAATACATCTTTTATACATGCAGCATAGAGAGTGCTGACTTACGGTATCCCAATAGCTGCCAAAAAACTGAACCTGAATAAAAGCAAACTAAGTTAAGGTAAATCTGTCGGAAATGGAAATGGTGTTAGAAGTAAATAATATGAAGAAAGCAAGACCACCTACTGTCAAGAGAATTTATCCTTCAGGTATCGAGACACTTTAATCTCCAAGGTGTCTGCTGATTCTTGACACATAAGTAACAGTAGTCAAGAATACATATTTGTTTAGTCAGGAGTTTTCACTTCTCACCATCAGGAGTGAAGCTAGCCATAGTGATACATGCTTTCTCACCTTCATGATAGCAACATACTTGGGATTGATTGCAGCTTTTTCACAGCTTTTGCAACTTCTTCCTCACATGCTGGTATATTTTTTAAATGGAACATCATTATGCACCATCCACTAGTTTTCTACCCAATTCCAAGTTTGCTTCAAGTATTTTTAAAAAGGGGAAGCAGGAGGGCTTAAAATCACAGTTAAGGATGCTGTTACTGAACCTTTTGGAGAAAGAGCCTGATGATTAAATGACACTAGAAACATGGCTCAGGTAATTGATACCATGGTGATGAACGCAGTGAGAATGTTTAAGTAGATATAGCTTCTAAAACAACAGAAATCGAGTAGTGGATAGTGCTTCAATCAGTGGACACAACATTTGGGTATATTCAGATTCAATGTTTTTGTTTGCACTCCATCTTCTAATCTGTGTAAACATGAACGAAATAGTTTAGAAAATCAAAAACTGCTAGTCAGCTTTCCAAAAAAATCTGTCCCTTCTCTTTCCTTAAGAGTTTGGGTAAAAGCTTCTTACCATGATTTTACAGAGAAGGGGGAATCATGTCCAGAGACCTCTTCCATTCCAGGTCCCACCTGTTGTTCCATGATAGTGTAAAAGACTGCAGCTGGGGGCACTGATAAAGAATCTAACTGTCTCTGTCTCTTTCTCAGCCTTGAGTTCTGGCTGTTTCTGGATTTGTACTGTTTTTCTGTATTTCTGTGCCTAGGAAGGTCTCTCTCACCTCGGTATGCCTAACCGGGTTGGGGTGGAGTGCATCTGGGGTGGAGTGCATCTTAGCCAATCAGAAACTGTACTTGTCAACTTAGGGCTACCCCACGACTGCACCAATGCCCTCCCTGCCCACCCTGACCCTATGCCATACCAGGGTCCCTGTCCCCCTTTGCCCCATTGTACCTATGTACAATGGGGCAAAGGCTGAGCCCCCTGGCACTGGGCAAGGGGTGCCCCCCCACCACTGTGGACCTGCCCTAGGTCCCCCTAGCCCCTAGAAGTTGACCTAGGCGTCCAGTGTGGACGCTCTAGGTCAACTTTGTAAGTTCCCCCCAAAGTCGACTTAAAATTTAAGTGTAGACTCACTAAGTCGACTTAACTAAGTCGACTTAAAGTTGACTTCGTTAAGTCGACTTAGCTAAAGTCGACTTAAATTTCCAAGTGTAGACATAGCCAAGAAGAGCTGAGTAAGATGGGATCATCCACCTTATATTTCCTTAAGTATTTCTTTTTTCTATTTCACAATCCTCCATGATGAACTGAACCAGACAGCCACTGTGAGTTGCCATTCCCTGGGTTATTCAGCATGGATTTATTAATACCTGGTTGAGCTGTCTAATGAGGGCCTTTGCCTTCCAGCTATACCATAACACTATGCTGTGACCACAGAGTCAATTATTTGTCCTCTTTATTTCCCTTCCATAGCCACACATATCACCACTCTTCAGGGATAGAATGTGATATTGCATTCATGAATGCTATGGAAGGAAAAAAACTACCAAAATTACCCAAGCATCTTCATTTGATTTGAGTACAGTATCATTTTGAATCTGAGATGCCAATAATTTCCCCATGTTCTGTGGAAGTCATGCTGGAATATGTATACACACACAATATTTTGTTTTTCTGAGTGAGAACAAAGCTTGTGACAGGTTACTGAAAATTTCCTTGTGTTGGTTGCATGATCCAGATCATTTTAGGTTAATGTAAAATAGCTCAGTGAAAAAAGATTTCATACAAAAAAGTACTTCAGATATTCATTTCAGACACACCCAGAAGCTCATCTGCTTATCTGAAAATTTTCTAAACTTTGGTTCTCATTTCTCTCTCCTGTTTCCTTTCTTTGTATCTTAGATTTATTCCATTCTTCTTACATTTCTACTCACTGGTCATTCTTTGGATAAACTTTTTCCTTGAACTATGATTCTCAATCTTTCTATTTCTAGATCTCTTCTCCTTCCTTCTATTTAGCACTATGAGTAGGATAATTGTTACAGAATCACCTATTCATGATCCCTGGAGGTCACAGCTCCAGACCGAAAATCTCTGGAGTGACCTTTCTTATAGTTTCTAAGGTCAGAAGTGACCAAATATGATCATGTAATCTGACCTTCTGCACTATGCAGGCCACAGAATCTCACCCACCCACTCCTGTAATAAACCTCTAACCTATGATTGAGTTATCAAAGTTCTCAAGTTATGGTTTAAAGATTTTAAAGTACAGAGAATCCACTAGCAAGTGAGCTGTGCCCCATGATGTTCTTCCCCCTCCTCCTTTGTAGCTCCTCTTTCTTAGCTCATCCCCTTAACCCCCAGACATTTACAAACTTTTAAAACTATTTGCTGGATTTCACTACATCTGAAAGACTGTACATGAATGGTTGCTGCCTTAAAAGTTTGCACACTGTGTCTTTCCTATATCTATGACACTTCAGACTGCCCTATGCATCTGTAAACTGAAGAATCACAAGCCAACACAAAAAAAGAAACTAACTCTTACATGTATGCTGAATGGGGCAGTATCATGCAATATAAGAAAACTCATTTTAGTGGTAAGTCTGATGTTTCATTTTGAGCTTAAGAAAGGCTTTTCACACATTTGTCACATGTGCATTTTAATATTTTCCTTTTTTGGCTCCTCAAGGAAATTGTTTTGTTTGACTGCCATGATCACGTAATCTGACCTCCTGCACTATGTAGGCCACAGAACCTCACCCACCCACTCCTGTAATAAACCCCTAACCTCCCATGATTTAGTGATCACTTTCTATCTGACCTATGGAAATTCCCAAGAGGCCAAGTGAATGCTGGAGACCTAAGAGACAGATTTTAGCCCATTTGCTCTGTCCCCTCTACTCTCTTCTGACAGTGACACCATAGGAAAGAAATAGGAGAAAGGTAACATGAAAGTATCGTACAATAGAGAAAGAGATGCTGATTAGGATGTGAGGGAAAGATGTAATAAGGAATGAGGCAAAGACAATGTGAAAGGCAAGGAAGAGAAGAAGTGGATAGGAATGAGTTAAAATAGATATGGCTAGGAATGTGATAAAATAACAGATCTTTTATAAGGATGGAGAAGTACATAGCGACTGGAAGAAGTGTGTGTGGATGGGGGCGGAGGGGAAAGGGGGAGGGAGGAAAGATATTTGACAAACAGGGTCTCCTAGTTTTCAAAATCATAGTAATCAACATATTTATATACCCATCCATCCCAACTACTTCTGTTAATTGTTGTCTCTTGCCTGTGAAGACTCCCTCCCTCATGAGTTGGTACTTGTTTTATTAAAGATGTTTCCTAGATAGTGTTTGCACATGTGAAACAGATGATAATGAAACACAACAGTTAAGCAAGGAAATAGTAAATGGCAAGGATAGGGTAATGGGGTATTGGAGAATGTCATTATGGCTGAGCAGAGAGACTGACATGTGATGCTAGATGATGAACTTCTTTGAAAACCAGAGTATTTAGAAAAAATAAGAAGTAGAAACTAGCCTTAGGACAGGACTGTAGATTCCCAAGTCACACCAGTCCCTGACATTGAAGAGAAGGCTAACTTCTCTGACAGTTTAGGAAACTCTTTTGCACAGGTCCCTTCTCTTCTGTACAGGCCTTGGCTACCACCTCCTATACTGCCTCTTCTTCAGGAAGTAAGTGGTGGCCCAATGTCATTTAATCTGTTCTACCTCCCCTTCTGATATGTGTAATGGTTAGCCAGCTGATTGTTGTCTGGGCTCCTAAGGAGGTTGATTGCTTACTCTAATATTCTAATTCATTTGGGAAGGATTTTGCATGGTAGACCTTTTCTTGTTCCCCCTAGTTGGAGCCATAGTCAAGAAAGCAAAGTAGACAACCCAGTCTTCTAACCTGAAGCAACAAAGGAATCACTGGCATATTTGTGTCTGTGACTGTGCTCCTCTGTGACGCAAGATGGGAATCTACTGGGATTTCTTTACTCATCTTCTCATGATTTCCAGTGCAGGGATGGGGGCTTTTCTTCTTGAAGTTCATGAAATTAAGTTTTAGGTGCTGTGGTGCTTTTTGTGTCCCCTTTAGTTATCCCGATGGAGTAAAGTCAAATGTCTTTTGCTAATCATAGTAGTAAGTCATATCATAGGTTTATTAGCTCATATATAAGAACATCAGCCAGTTTAGTTGAATATTCTCTATGGCATGAGTATCATCCTAAGAATGATCAGTATTCCAAAAATTATTTTATTTGCACATCCTTAGTAGATAGTGAGTGGGTTTGTGCTGGAAATAACTCTGCATGGGGTAGAAGTTTGAGCATGGCTACAGCTTCCCATGGCTGCAGCTTCCGTGCAGAGGGGCTGGGTTTGGGCAGTAGGGAATGGGGAATGGGAGGAGTGGGGGTTAGTGGTGGCAGGGGACACTGTTGCACATAGTTGTGTACATGTCATGACACAAAACAGGTTGAGAAATGTTTACTAGGATATTTGTTCTTGGCAGACATAACTAAAAGTCAAAGTACAGAAAAGATTAAGAGTGGAACTGGGTACTTTTGGGCTTAACCAATGCTTTAGCTTTTTTAAGGTTTGCTCAATTCTCACTGTCATATCCAGGAAATTCATTAGATTGTTTTAGAAGATTATTATAAAATGTGTTTTAGTTTTCAAGGATTGTCTTCCAGTTCATCAGTAATAACAATACAAAAGTATTAGAAATCAAGTTTTTCAATCCCAACTTTTGATAGCTGAGGAAAAATAAGGCAATTCATGTGATGCAAATGCGTAGGCAAGTTCTTTAGAAATAAATGGATGTTATCATTACATGTATAATCAAATTTTAGTCAGCTATACTAGACAACAAATATACCCAGACCCTCAGACATAAAAACACCAGCTTCCTTAATGCTTCTTTATAAACAGGAGGGAGTTCTTTGGGCTCGCTATGTTTAATGACCTCAGGTTTTAAATTCCTGGGCCACCTCATAAATACATTTTTTTTCCAATCAAATATCCATTATAAAATGTGATGCCTCATCCCTTCCTTCTACCCCCTCCCTGCCCCCTTCCTCCCATGGATGCTTTCTTAACAAATAATACAGACTGGTCGATTTTTCTTCATCATTATTACCATATATTTATGTAAAAAATCATCAAAGCATGTATGAAAATAAATAATTTTAGAAGTGGTAAATAACTCACTTTAGAAAATCTTAATTAGTTCCGTTTTAATATCTCTTTTCATTTATTTCTGAAGCAGTCACTTCTGCATCAAAATACTCAAGCGGTTAAAAATTCTTTTATTGTAATTATCTAAATAGAATAATAAACTACTCATTTATCATTTAATATATGGTAAAATAGATTGCGTACTGTCGGTGTGTTTGTATTTATTTTTGAAATGACATTTACTAATTAAACTATCCGACAACAATTTCTTTATTGAAATGTATTGTGTTTTTTATGCTTTTAAAATGATAATATAGGTCTTGATCTTGAAAAGACTTCCTCATGTGAAGTAAATGTAAATAGATGAGTAGTCCCATAAAAGTCATTGTGACTATTCATATGTGTAAATTACTCAAATGAATAAGTCTTTATAAGATCAGGATATAAAACAATGAAAGTATTTGCCTGCATTTTGTAAAGACTATTATTTAAAGGGCTATGTGAATGTAAGAAATTGGCCCCCATCTTACAGTGGTCCATTGACATTACTGGCACTACCCACATGCCACAGTTACACAAAGGTATTAAAGGCTTTGCAGAATTAGATCCTTGATACTTAACTGTGGGGTTATTGCTTTCCTGGATTTATCACACTAAAATGTATGTTTCTCATATTATGGTAATAAATTTTAAAATTAATAAAGAAAATGATATTTTAGTGCTCTAAAATTAAACATATTTAAACTATAACCAATATTAAATAAATTATGTAGTAGAATATACATGTACAATTAATAAGAACCATTATCCAGAGCCACTGGGAAATGTACAGTGAAAGGAACTAAAATAGCTATCTGACATGTAAATGCCAATAGAAATGACATATATAAAGTTAAGGGGCGGTATTTTCCCCCATGATTCTTAGCCTCACAAATCTAGAATAAATATTTAGAAATAGCTTTTATGAGGAAATTAAGAGGTAGTATAGTCTAATGTAGAGACTGGACTGGGACTCAGGATACCTATGCTCTGTTCCCAGCTCTGCTGTTGAGTGACTTTCATGAAGGTCACTGGATATGATAGAAGTCTATAAAATCATGACTAGTGTAGAGAAAGTAAAAAAGGAAATGTTCTTTATTATTTCTTATAACACAAGAACGAGGGGTCACTAAATGAAATTATCAGGCTGCAGGTTGAAAATGAACAAAAAAAGAATGTTTTTTTTCACACAACTCATAGTCAATCTGTGGAACTCTTTGCCAGAAGTTTTTGTGAAGGCCAAGACTATAACAGGGTTCAAAAGAATTAGGTAAGTTCATGGAGAAATGTCCATCAATGTCTATTAGCCAGAATCTGTAGGGATGATTAACCATGCACTAAAGTGCTCTAGCCTTTGTTTGCCAAACACTGATAATGGGTGCCAGAGTGTTCTGTTCATTCCTGCTAAAGTATCTGCCATTGGCCACTGATGGAAGACAGGATACTTGGATAGATGGACCATTGGTCTCACCCAGTATGGATGTTCTTATATTCTTAAGTCACTTTCCTCCCTGTGCCTTATTTTCCCCCATTTGTAAATTGGGGATTAATTATACTGCCATCTTTTTATACAGCAAGTTGAGATCTTTATAAAGCAAGATGAGATGAATATGCTATAAAACAAATATGTAATATTGTTACTTAGTTAAATTTAATACTCTTTTCCTGCTAATGTGTTTTGAGGGACAAGGAAGAGAGTTGTTCTCTATCTATTCTATGAAAATCTGGACAATAGACCATTATTTGTACAATAGTGTAATGGGCTACTGGGTACATAAACAGGACTTCCAGGCAATACAGTAATACAAATGTTAATTCATCAGCATTTTATTCCTTATATTGGGCTAATTTTTCACTTCCATATATTAGTCAGAAATATAACACCATTCTTTTTATCAGTGCTTCTCCTGATTTGCAGCAGTGGAGGAAAGAGAACATCTAGTCTCACTGGGTGTGTCTACACTGGCAACTTAGGTCAACCTAAGGACGCTTAAATCGATCTACACAAAGCTGCGTCCACATTGGGCTTTTATTAAGTCAACTTAAGCGCTTCCTTAAGTCGATTTAATAACAGCTTAAGTCGACCTAATAATACAACCTCTGAAGCTTGACTTAAGCCTTAAATTCACTTCTTAAGTCGACTTCAAGCCAGTGCAGAGGGTAAAAGTGCTAAGTCAACCTTATTTTGACTTAAAGGCATTGTGGATGGCTATGTGTACTGTTGAGTCAACTTACCAAGGTTGATTTAAGTCGACTTAAAGTGTAGCCACTCTGTTAAATCAACTTAACAAGATCGACTTTAAGTTGACTTAAAGTCGACCTTGTTAAGTCGAATCAACAGAGTCGACTTAACTTTACAAGTGTAGACATAGCCATTATGTTTAAAGTTAATAACTGGTCATTATTAAACACAAAGAAATTTGTGTAGAAATACGAGAAATATCTGCATGGATTTTTTCCATCAAAATTGGTACAAATATTGAGTAGGATATCTGCAGCCATGTACAAACAGAATTGGGGAGAAAAGGTTGATAACTGAACTATAATACATAAGCAGTTTTTCTAATGGATTTATAATATTGCTCTGTAAAATAAATACATATATTAATTAAATATCATGCTTAAAAATATTCTATTAATCCAGATCCATCTCTGTCTCATTTGATCTAACAGGTACCATTTGAGTTAATCATGTATCTGGCTGAGGCTGTTGTCTCGGGTTAATTGATAATGGGGTTGAACCCCAATACAATTGAGTTAACATTACAAGATTGTAGAAAACAATTAGAAGAGACTGCAGAGGTTATATCAGTCCCCTGAGAGAGTGTGCCTGCCAATTAGGATATCTCTGCTCTGAAATAAAAGACTGAATGCATGGCCTGTGTCAGCTTCCTTGAGCTCACTCTGTGGAGCTATACATTTTCAGTATAGATGTTTGAGCTCAGGGTGTACAGATTTCCCAGTTTTATAGGGGCAGTCCTGATATTCAGGGCTGTGTCTTATATAGGTGCCTATTGACCCCCCCCCCCCCGTCCTGATTTTTCCACACTTTCTATCTGGTTTCCCTAGTTCAGGCCTTTATTTGATCTCAGGGCCCTGGCTCCAGCCTGAGCACAAATATCTACATTTTTAGCCCCACATATTGAGACCCATGTTCTGACCTGGGCTCTGAGACTTAGTGCCACAATTTTCTTTTATTGTGGCATAGATATATACTTGGAATGTAGGTTTGAATTTGGAGATCAGTTTAGATTCCTGAATGCTAAAGTAGAAGTTGTTCCAAGAATGCTTTTATGAACATTCACTTAGCATTTGATTCCTATGCAGACCTCACTACGATTTGTCATGGCAAGAATAGGCTACAGCAATGCTCTGTAAATAGGCTACACTTTGAGAACATACAGAAAATTAAGCTGGTGTTGAATATGACTAACCTCTTATTAAGCTTTCCAGATATCATATTGCTACAGTGATATATCCTTTTCACTAGTTTCCAATTAATTCTTGCATTGAGTGTAAGACAGGGGTGGGCAAAATATGGCCCGCAGGCTGGATTCAGTCTGCCGGATATCTCTGTCAGCTTGCTGCCTCCTCCACTTCTCCCCCGCCAGTTCTCTGCACTCCCCTAGCCCTAGGACTGGATCTCTGCCACCTCCTCCCACCCTCCCCTGCTGGCTCTGCATTAGGGCCGGCTCTCCAACACTCTCCCAACTGGCTTGCCACCCAGTCCGTTCAACCCTGCAAATGTTTACTACAACCTCAATGATTACTCTCGTGAGTAGTTCTATTGAAATATGACTCAGTTTGACGTCCTCGGGCAGCTCCGTTGGTTGCAGAAGCAGTTTCACCACTCTTTTTTTTTTTTTTTTTTTGAATTGGGTTTGCCATTTGCTGTTCTCCCTTTCATCTAGCCAACAGAGATCCCTGGGATGGACAGCCAGGGTTCTGCACTCATCCTGACCCTCCTATCACCAATAGGGAGGCAAGGACAAACTATGACACTATCACAGAATGTAACTCCATTCCAAGGCCATATTGTGGCTGCCCTCTAAAAGGAGGGAAGCTCTTTATCTTTACTCCCCCATCTTGTACACTGATCAAAGGCCACGCGTGGTCCCAAGTGGTATATAAATGATTGTTTCCTCATAACAATTGCAAATAACTCTAATATTCTTTTTACTTCAGGCTATGGATCTGAACAGATTTAAACAGATTAATCAGATTAAATCTGCACGGATTTAGAATGTTTTTGTTTGCTTTTATTCCTCACTCCGCACCTCCCCCATCCCAGGTTCTCTGTATCCAAATCAAAACTGAAATCAGCCTTCCCAGGATCATGTTCTCTGCTCCAGCAGTAGCTTTTCATGAAATGTCTGTTCAAGTGGATGAAATGTCATAATCTGTCAGGTATGTTCAGCTATACTGGATAATTGTTTGATGCATGCAGCTGCATCATCTTTCTGTATTGAAATGGTTAAAAGTTATATTAGTGGTTATAATGGAGTTTAATTAGCAACCTATTAAAATGAATAGGGAAAATTCACATCTCTCAGGGTGCGTCTACACCTGTAAATTAAGTCGACTTAAACTTGCTTCAGTCAACTTAATTTACTCTGCGCCTACACTACACTTTCCTTAAGTCGACTTAAGCAGCTGCTTAAGTCGACTTAAGGAAAAATTAAGTCGACTTTGTAAAACCTCCTTTTAAGTTGACTTGCTGCTTAAGTCGACTTTAGAAAGTTGACTTAAGCCAGTGTAGACGTGGAGTAGCCCTAAATCAACTTTAAGTCGACTTAGGGGGCTCCGGGGCTTCCCCACTGCCCTCCCTGCCAGGGTGGCTGGCACAGCCACAGCCTGGCATGCCCCCCCACAGGGTAGGGCAGAGCCCTGCCCACCCTTCCCCTATGCCCTGCCAGGGTCCCTGTTCCCCTTTGCCCCATTGTACTAAGGTACAATGGTGCAAAGGCTGAGCCCCCTGGCACTTGGCAAGGGGTGCCCCCACCACCACCGTGGACCTGTCCCAGGTCCACCTAGCCCCTACAAGTCGACCTAGGTGTCCAGTGTGGACGCTCTAGGTTGATTTTGTAGGTTCCCCTCTAAGTCGACTTAAAATTTAAGTGTGGACATGCTAAGTCGACTTAAATTAACCAGTGTAGACATAGCCTCAATGTGCTATTACTCCAGCCTGGATGGGTGCAGATTCAACAGGATGACTGTACCTTACTTTTCTATTAGTTTATTTTTATAGCTTGAAGGAATGAAACATTTTCCTTCACTATGCTATAACCAAAGTCACCCGAAATCACTGAATTAAGAGTTTCTGGGGATTTTCAGAGGCATGGACTTCTTTTGTCCAAGGTCATGCTAATTGCTGATTATTTCCCTTTTTATTAATTTTTTTCAGACTGATTTTAAAGGTGTTAGATTAATTCTTCAAAAACATTGCAAAAGTTAAAAATAAAATGAACATTTTACTCTGTTAGCTTACACTATGGAAAGGTCTCTTGATAATGTACAGGGAACAGATGTGTTTTTATAGACAAATCTGTTGAGTAGAAGAAGAGTTGCTGTGCCTGGTAGCTTGGGAACAGAGGAATTCCAAATGTTATGTAGCCATTCATTTACATAACCTTGGTGCAGCAGTTCAAACACATTCACTATCCACTTTAAAGCATAGTAAGATAACATTTTATTCTGATACCTTCTCTTTTAATGACTACAGAATAAAGAATGATGAATACAATGCATAAAATCCTATATAAAGGAGAATTTTATCTGATATTCATTGTTCTTGAGAAACGAAGGTACTTTACTCTTGTACATAGAGGATAATTGTGGTTTCCTTGTGATGGCATGAGATTGGCACTACAGGGATCTGGATTCAGTTCCTCATTCTGCCTCAGATTTTCTGTGTAACATTGGGTTAATTGCTAAATCTTTTAGGATGGAATTCACAAAGAGAACTTAGGTACCTAACATGGTATTTAGTCATCTACATCCAACATTTAGGCACCACTGGCATTTACAACACCATGGTTCAGCTGCTGCTTAACCCTGTAGGTTCCTAAATTTCTGCCATTAAAGTTCCCAAGGAAATTACAGTGACTCTGCATTAGTACACTGAGTCCTTATATTGCCCAGCATCTCCATACCTAAAACATGTGGAAGCCCTAGCAGCATCCACAGATTAGGTGTTCACCTTACCTGTGGAACTGATCCAATAGTCTGAATACATCTAAAGCTCTACAAAATGGACAGTGGTGGTTACCCCTCTTAACACCTTTAGCTCAGTGGTAAGCGCACTCATTGGGGAGGGGAGAGGGGGCAGGAAGGGGAAGGATGCAAGTTCCAGACTCCCTGCTCTGATGAATGTATTGGTTTTTATTATGGTTGTTAGACTGTGGAATAAATTCAACAACAGAATTTGAAAGACCACACAAGAATATTATATAGTGCAATGGTTAAGGTATGCTGGAAGACCTAAGTTCAATTCCCCACTTCACATCAAGCAGAGGGGGTCATTTGAACATACCTCTCCATGTCCTAGGTTAGTGGTCTAACTACTTGTCTAAAAGGTGAACACCACTATTACTCTTCCTCTTCCTTGTTTTTCTTTTTTTTTTTTTTCCTTGTTAAAAGACTAATCTGGTTTAGAAGCCTATCTTAAGCAGAGGGTTCAGGACAGTGAATCCCAAACCAAAGAAGGTGTCTCCCTCTGGACCAGATTTAGGTGTATACATCTCTTTGAGGGGTGGTGTTCATGCCATATTCATCTCCTAAGCATTTCCTACTGGTGAGCTTCATGTGTTGCCTTTTGTGAATCTTACATTTAGGTGCCTAATTCTCCTTGTGTATTTTATGAGGCGCCTGGATGTCTAATTTAGAATTGTGAATTCTACTAACCAGCAGGTCTAAATCCCCTTTATGAATCCCACCTTCTGGTCCCCAGTTTTCCATCTGTAAAATGGGGATCACACCACTTCCCACCTCACAGAGTGTGAGATTTGTTAATAAATTGTTGTGGTTTTTTTCCCCATTTTTGATTACATTGCAATTGTTTTGGGTTTTTTGTTTATTTTATTTGAAATGGTGAGGAAAATATCCCTTTTTCTCTCATTCTCCCACTAGAAAAAGGGGAAATTTTTAAATGAGTGAAGAAGTTTTTCCCTCTGGCAAAAGAAATGAGGGAGTGGGAGTAAAGAAGAAAGACAGAGGCCATGTCTTCATTGAAAATGCTGCATCGATCCCCATGGACCTGCTCAATCGATCCTAGAACTGCTCTCCCATTGACGTAGTCACTCTATCCCCTCCAAGTGGAGTAATGCTGCATGAACAGGAGAGCATTTCCAGTCGACACAGACAAGTGAAGGTCAAAATAACTAAGTTGACAGGAGATATGCATTCTGTGGCATGCAAATTGCGTATCTCATGCCAACTTAGCCCCACAGTGCAGAGTAGGCCAGAAAGTATATATGGGAGGGAAGGAATAACAGATGAACCCTTTAAAAAAAAAGTTTCAAACAACATGTTGAACTTTTTTTTTTTTAATAAATAGAAAAGAAAAATTGCTGATGACATGAAAACTTTTCAGAGAAAAAGACAAAAAAAAAAAAGGTGGGAAAAAAATCAATCAGCTCTATTTAGAAAGAGAGTTGTCAAGGAAAGAAAGGGCAGATAAGCACCCAGCTCCTAGTGAAAGTCATTTCAATGTCAGTGGCTGCCTCACTGTGTCTTTGAAAATTATCTCCATTCATTAATATTTGTGAAGCATTCAAAAAGTAAGTGAAGGGAGACATATAACTATCTGATTTATAACAAATACACTTCACAGAATCCTTACTTCATTCAGGACACGCTTTTCAGATAAGTGCCCATTCGGGTCTCATTCATACTAACATACGGCTTGCCTGCTTGGTGCATTAGTCTGCACTAAAGGGATATAATTGCTAGTGTATACTAGCATGTTGCACATTAAATGGCCTGAGTGGACCTGCTTGCATGCATTAAAAGTTCCCTAGTGGATGTTTATAGAGTTCTGGAAACAGTACAACATTAATGTGTACTAGGAAACTTTTAGTGTCCATCACCCAGTCGAAGGCACTGTGCCCTAGAATGTATACTACTTAAGTGCAGTCGAGTGCAGTGTTAGACTATAGAGATTTAGGCCTGGCTATAAGGCCTATGACTTTCTTTAAATATGTTGTATCACTAGCTAGGTACAGCGGTAGCAAATCAATCAACTTGCCTGGCTGAGGCCTTGTACTTGAGCTAAGCAAAGGCAAAAAGCACCAGAGGCAGCCATAAGCTGGGAAGCGTGCAGTCACATCCACACATTCCAAACACATCAGGTCAGAAGGAGATAGCACCTCAAGAGCATCACACTTGTGACAAAATTTACATTTTGCATTGTTTGGTCATCCTGGTAGCTATTGCTCTGTCTGCATCCTTAATTGTTTCTGTCTGTCTTGTAATTAGTTGTAATCAGTTAAGGTGGTGGGGTATGATTGGGTGGAGGATTATGTTACAATATGGTAGGATTGGTTCTTATGATAATATCAAAGAAATGTCTGGTTAAAATACATTATAAAAACTAAGGTAAACCAGGAAGGAGGAGGAAAATGTACTGGGGTAGGGGTGGGAAAGTTTTTTGGGGGAGTAGGGGGTTTGCTGGAGGGGGAATTTATTTGGAAGGCTGGAAATTTACTGGGACGGGAAACTTATTGGTGTAAGGACTATGGGGTCCTAATGGATGCTTGTGTGGAAAAGATCCCAATAAACCTGTTGTATTGCCTGCTGCTGGATTCTGGTCTTCTGCTCCTGTCAGTGAAGCAAGATTTGAAAGGACTTGGGAGGATCTTAACATGCAGCACATACATAGAACCACATACAGGCTGCGTCTACACTGGTAAATTAAGTCGACTTAAGCTTGCTTAAGTCAACTTAATTTACCCTGCATCTACACTACAGTTTTCTTAAGTCGACTTAAGCAGCTTGCTTAAGTCGACTTAAGAAAATAAAGTTGACTTAATTAAAATTGTCGACTTTATAACACCACCTTTCAATTTGACCTAAGGCTTACGTCGACTCCCTAGAGTCAACTTAAGCCAGTGTAGACATGGGGTAGCCCTAAGTTGACTTAGGGCTACCAAAGGGCTACACCAATGCCCTCCCTGCCAGGGGGAGCCTGGCATGCCCCCGACAGGGTCTATGCCCTGCCAGGGTCCCTGTCCCCTTTTGCTCTATTGTGCCTAGGTATAATGGGGCAAAGGCTGAGCCCCCTGGCATTGGGCAAGGGGTGCCCCCCTCAGCCCCTGTGGACCTCCCCTAGGTCCCCCTAAGCCCCTAGAAGTCGACCTAGGCATCCAGTGTGGACGCTCTAGGTCGACTTTTTAAGTTCTCCCCAAAGTCGACTTTATTTTTAAGTGGAGACACACTAAGTCGACTTAGTTAAAGTTGACTTAAATTAACAAGTGAAAACATAGCCACATAGAGTAAGACTCAGTACAAATAGATGTTTCATATGTGCCTATGTGTGTGAAAAAAATGCATTGTACTGTTTCTCAAATAATGAAAATCCATGTCTTGTAATCGACAATTCAACAAAATGATGGAGCAGAATTAAATATTAGTGTGTAATCCTATCTGTAGTATTTCTTGACTTTTGAGTGCTTAAAAGTAATATTCTCAACATGTTTATTAATTAATGTCCTACAGATATTCTATGGATATGAGGAGAAGAAAATAAAATGTAAGATCATATTCCATGATAAAATACAAATTCTTTTGGAAGAGTGGCTAAGCTATAACTATCAATTTGGATTATTAAAAATTGAATCACAAATTATTTAAAACTGAGACTCCAAATATTTAAGGTCACTAAGGTAGGAAACAAACATGTTTCTTAATAATAAGTTTCAGTAAGTTTCAGTTCTGATGTTTGACAACACTAATCTAATGGGACAGCTAATGAGGGAATGCTTCACATTTTTGAGACAAATCATCTGAATGGTTAGAAATGAAAATGTTTTGGCCCTCACTTCCCCTGAATCTTTCCCTTGAAGTATTTTGCCTTTGTATCCTGAGATTTTCCATTTTATCATTATTTACTAGGATTAAATGAAAAAAAGAAAAAGATTCTGACTTGTGAAGTGAATATTTTTACAGCAGGGTTGCTGCAAATTGTGATAACAGTTTAAAGAGGAACAAAGCATGGCAGAACTTTTAAATCTGTAAGACTTCATGAGTGAATTTAATCAGAAAAGTGATTATGGAAAATATGGCACCTTCAGACTCTGCAGATTTTCTCCAACTATGTTTTTCAAGTCCTATCTTACTAACAGAAAGACAAGTTTAAGCTGTGTTTTCCTCTGTTAGCACAGCAAAGAGGGATGGAACACGATCAAAAGCAGAGCAACCCAAAGCTGGAGATCACATGATACTGTCCAGAGGGAAAGGAACAGTGTCCTACCCAATGCTGTGGCAGAAGAGGCTGAAGAATTCCTTATGCTGGCAGAGTACTATGTCAAAACTAAAGTGTCTTCCAAAGACAACAGTTAATGTTTCTTTTATGATGACTTGTAGAATGATAACATTGACAATAAGGAAGGTGAGGAAGGCAGACTGTTAAGATTATTCTGGCAATACGGCATTGTGATGTGCTTCTTACATGCCACTGTACTTCCTTGCTGATTCAGGACAAAAGATAGAAGCAGTAACCTAGCAACAGTGCTGAAAAATAAAATGGGGGGTGGGGGGGGGGAATCAACAACAAACTTGTGTCTCCTGCTGTCCAGATCTGTTTGTTCTCTCTTTATGGATCTCTTAGGGAGAGCTGCATATAGTCTTGCATTCTTAAACCTTTCATCAATTTATTATGATTTCATTTAAAATAAACTCTCCTTTTCTGTATGAAAGGATCAGGGCAAAGCAGCTCTGTGTTTAGATTCTTGAATTAAACAATGTTGCATGCAAATATTTAATGTATTTAAAGAAAGAATGAATGCATTAGAAACTGTATCTTTGGCAGTTCACATATGCTGCATTTACTGTGAAGAAAAAACAAAACAAAACAAAAACACCACCACCACGCTCTGCCCCCAAAGCAAATTGCCAAAATTTAGCTGCTCCATTTGGAATAATAGCATGTGAACACACATTTAGCCTTGTGGTAGTAATTCCCCCCCACACACCATTTTTTAAGGCATGGAACAGAGAATTTAAGCTACTGTGTGGTAAATTTGATGGAATATGTTAGTGAAAGGTACAATATTCATTTGAGCCTGCACTCCTTAGGAAATAGTCTCTAGAGCCCCTAGCCCTAAAGGGAAAAATCATCTTTGTCTTTTTTAAAAGCCTTGTCATATGAACTCTTAAACAAACAACATTTCACATATGTTAAAAATAATATAAAATTCAGCTGTAGGAGAAACTCTGGGATTTTTTTTTTCTTGAGCATCATCAATAGATCTGAATATTGCAATTAAAAATGTGTTTTGTTTTGTTTTTTGAAAGATTCTACTGGTTTGACATAAATTCACCATACTACTGGGGCACAGTGAAAGAAATGGTGGTCTCTCAAACGAGTTGAAAATTTCCAAATGCACATAAAGAAATTGGTGTATAAAGAACGTGTATTGCTAATGATGAGTGAGGCAGAAGAAAGTAATTAGATATCCAAATACCCAGGTAGTCAAATTCCAAAGGGGTAGCCGTGTTAGTCTATTGTAGAAAGACAACAGAGTCCTGTGGCACTTTTAAAGACTAACAGATTTATTTATTGCATGAGCTTTCGTGGGGGAAAATCCCACTTCGTCAAAGCATCTGACGAAGTGGGATTTTCTCCCACAAAAGCTCATGCGATAAATAAATCTGTTAGTCTTTAAAAGTGCCACAGGACTCTGTTGTCCAAATACCCAGGTTAACCTTCAGGGATGGTTAAGCTTTTAAACCATACTGCAATGAACATATTAAACATAGGAATTCTTAAGAGACAATAAACATAGAACTCTTCAATAACATCATACAGAATCACTTTGGGGACCCTGGCTTTTGCCCAAAGCATCTTCCTCTGCAAAATGTAGGCTTTGGCAGAATGATGCAGAAAAGGGAAGTTCTTAGGCCTACGAAGATACTCTGGGGCAAGGCAGAATTATGACAGTGCTAACATGAATAAAGTAAAAATGTGTTAATAAGGAAAATTATAAAGAAAAGTCATCATTTTATATTAGACTGTCAGACACACATTCACCAGTATCAGACAATCCCCACCTTGCATGCCATTAATGCACGCACACCAAAGCTGAAACTGTCTCTTTCTGACTGACCAGTTCTACAATAAAATGAAGATTAAATAAACTGTCTTAATATTCTTAGCAACGGTGATGTCCATTATCTTAAGATGATGGGTATAAAACAAATTCAGCTTGTAATGGATAACCAATATGCTGAAATAGTATTTCTAATTATCCTGTAAGTAGTTTGTATCTGTGACTAATTTGCTTCTAACCTATCACTGCCAATCAAGTTGCACACTTTCTGAACATAGCTTACATCCTTGTCAAGAACACTTGACATGTTATACACCCACACACAGTTCTTGCTCCATTTTAGTTATTTATATCCATCCTCCTACATAATGTCAGTGACTTTTGTATTGATAGGCATACTGCAAATTGAACAGAATGTTTTTAGATGTATCTGTTCCATAAACAAGTGTACAATTAGATCTAGAGTGTGCCTTAAAGGTGTAGGAAGTATTGTGGGAAAGAGATGACAGTAAAACAAGTGTTCCAGAAGAAATTCTGGCATACTCACACTAAATTCCTCCTAGGGAAAGAGTGCTGCAAGAGCAGCTCTGTCACTGTTTAAAGGGGTGCAGAACATGACCTTGTGTAGCACCAGCTGCACAGGCTGCATATAGATAGCTCTATCCCAGATTCCCATTTGGCATGATTAGGACTGCAAAGATGTTGGTTGGAAGAAGAGGCTTTGCTCCTCAGCCACATTCTGACCGGCTCCTGCACAAAATAGGTCTTCTGGTTTTAATCCTTCCAGTGGACAGTTTCTGGGTTCTGCATCAGTTCTGATCTTATTTAAGATTTTCATTAATGAATTAAAGGAATCAATAAATAGTTCCTAAGCAAAATTAAAAGGTGATATTAAACTGAAGAGTTGAGAACAGGAATATTTATTGGAATTTACAGAAAGTAAAAACATAGGCACAATATAACAAAACACAATCTGGTTTTGAAAAATGCAAGCCACCCTATGGGGGAAAATATTGAGAAACACAAATATTGAGTATGATGGAGTTTTTCTGTTAGTATCATTGTAAGTAATATAAGGGCAAGGTAATAGTGAAAAGCAAATTAGGCATGAATTTATTATGGAATATGCTAACAAAACCCTTCAATGCTGGTTTGAACTGCATATCATTGATTGAAACACGTAACAGTGGAAATGGAAGTTACCTGAAGGAGGTAGGTAGGTAGATGTTACAATGGCAGAGCATGCTAATGTTTTGCTACACTAAGGAAAGCTTTCGGCATAAATTATCACTGATTAGAAGTTCCTGGAGTAAAGGTCTAAATAGTCTAAAAGTACTTGAACTGTGTGAAACCTAGTTGAAAAAAAAAAAAGAATTGTTTATGCTGGGAAAATGAACTACTATTTATACATAACAAGATTAAATTAAGAGAGAAAAAATGTCATGTCAGCCTTGAGGAAGAAAATTCCTGACTACTGGAAGTATTAGCCTGTAGAATTGTCTCTTTAGGGTCTCCTGCACTGCTGAGGTCAGATGAGCTAAGAGCTTTCTGCCTCAAACCTCAAGACTGAGTTCTATGATTCTATATGAGGGCTGCACAACCTTTTTTGGCCAAGGGCCAAATTGCATTTTCTAAGGCCACTCGAGGGCCACAAATGCAATGTGCAGGGGGAGACGGGGTCATGTCACGCTCCCAGAGGGCCGCACAGTACATGGTCACGGGCTGCATGCGGCCTGAAGGCTGCAGATTGTGCACCGCTGTTCTATATATAAATTGATATTTGTTTGTTATAGTAGGAACACGATAGCACTTTTACTATTAACAACCTGCATAGTTTTCATTTTTAAAGGGCCATTAAACTATGGCTCTGACAAGTGAGAACAGGGGCATCTGACTGCTCCCCATCATCACTCAGTTTCCAGGAAGCATAAAATCATGCAGGTAGCTCCTAATATTCCTTGACTAAAGTACTTTGGACAGTGGTGTACTGAGGGTGTCTGGCTCCCAGGGACCAAGCTCACATTTGCAATCTCCCCATGCAGGGTAGGAGGGATAAGGCCATGCCCTCTCAGCTACCCAGGGAGGGAGGGTCTTTACCTGCAGGGCAGGAGGCGTGAGGCTGAAGGAGAGTGCAAACATTCCCCCCACATTTACCCAACATCCTGCTGCAGCAGCCCTGCAGTCTGGCCATTGTTGGGACAGAGTAGCCTCACCCTCCCTCCTGGTGAGGGGAGGGGAATCAGATCAGCCCTTCATGACTACATGAAGGGCTGGCCTGATGCCCCCTTTCCAGCACTTACCCAGCATTGCTCCAACCTGGCATTGGCTTCGACAGGGGAAGACCTCATCCTACCCCCTCTTAGAGGGCGCTGGGCCAGCCATTTATGACACAGGAGGAGTGCAGGAGGCTCTGTGCCCCTCAGAGCCTCCTGTGTCCCTCACCTCCTACATTTTATGAGTCTCAACAGCCCTCCGCAGCCCAGCACCCCGGGGGACTCTGTCTCCTGCCCCCTCTCTTGATACACCACTGACTTTGGATAAACCTCAAAAAAGGACTTAAGTAGTGCATAGGCCTTATGTGGACATTCTGCACTGGGGATTCGACCATCTGTTTCCTCTGATGGAAGACATTCTTTCCTATTGTCCAGTTCATTTTTTTTAATTTGAACCTCTTAGCGCAGATTTTTTCCCAAAAGGTTTTTTTGTTTTGTTTTTAGAAACCATTAATAATTAAATAATAATCCTGTGTTACCAAACAAGCCTTTATAAATCACCTGCCTGTCTATTTGTGTCCCCCCCCACACTAGACCAGAAATGGTTAATGTGGCTCAAGAGGGCTTAAGTAACCTGATAAGCCACACGTGGAGGAGAGTTAGATTTGACAGGCAAACACAGTTGGAAGATGAAATCCAGCTGGGCAGGAGCATATAAGGCTGGCATAAGGCTAGGAAATGTGGACCTAAGGAAGTGTTATGTAAAAGCTTGAAGATTCTCTCTGGCCTCATCAAGGGAAAGGTGGAAACCTGGAGAAAGAATAAAAACCTCTAGGATCATGGCTCTGAGGGAAGGGTTTACCAAAAAGGGCTAATAAGGAATGCAAATAGAAATGGAGTCGGAAATAGCCTAGGGACATATCTGCAAAGTTTGAGATGGAACAGGTTTTGGCTGCTAATTGTAGGGTCCCTGGGCTGGCAACAAGAGTGAGTCTATGCTTCCCTGTCACCAAGTGAGGAAGTGCTATTTCTTTGGATTTGAGGACTGCAGGGAATGATACCTAATCAATTGGTCCAGTGAGACTTTGATAACCTGAAAGGGGAAAACACATATAGTGAACTCATTGGAGAGCTAAGTTATGAAGAGGGAATCTCCCAGCTCATAGAGGATGCACTGCAACTCCTGAAGCACGAGAGGCAGATGGGGGCATTAGAGAAGATGGATCAGATGAGCCAACAAGCAAGGAGCCCAAACAGTGAGTAGAGACCTTGTTACACTCACAAACACACATACCTTTATAAGGAATTCAGTATCAATTATTGAAATGTTATAATTATTTTCTGACGTGTTTGGTCCATGTAAAATATTTCACTGTAATTTAACATTTTAAATCCATTTACTGTTGTGTGTTTTGGTTATTGGCTTTTTTGTTTCTTTTTTTTTTTTTTTTGTCTTAATGGATAATGCATTCATACTTTTTCATGTGTGCATTGCTACATTTTCCTGTTCAATCATTATTCTGTATAGGCATAGTCATTTTTATTGTATGTGATAACATTGTTAATGTTAAAAAAAATCTTTTAACTGTTTAAAAATATTAAGAGACTGTAGTGTTAACCAGAAATAATTCCCTTGAGGAATACGAGTCTGGAAATTAAATATGTTCTGCTGGCATGATCATTCAAATGATCAGGAAAAAAATGTCCTCTGTGAGCTTCTCTTGTGTCAATTTGTAAACTTATGGCAATTTCAGCTTCCAGCTCTTAGTTTGTGCTAGTTCCTTCCTACCTTCTTCACTAGGTAAAGAATTACCAGGAAAGTAATGTATATTGTAAGCTTATTTTTGCATTCAGACATGTAGGTATAACTTCCAGTGACTTAAATAGTATTGCGTTTGAATAAGGATAAGGATAGAATTGTACCATAGTGCCCAAATTTCTCTTTCTAGCAGTTTCAATTATTTTATGCTGCAGTAAAGGGAGAAGAAATTATGTTACTAGAGACACAATACAAATAGTGTTATTAGTTTGGGCTTCCTTGTTTTTAGTTGATATAACTTTTTGATTGGGATGGGTATCTTTATAAATGTTATGGTCTTGCTATCATAGGCTATCTCTATACTGGCAAATTAAGTCGACTTTGTTAAGTCAACTTAACAAGGTTGACTTTGTCACCTTAAAGTTGACCTTGTTAAGTCAACCTAAGAGTGGCAATACATTACATCGACTTAAGTCAACCTTGTTAAGTCAACTTAACAGCTTTAAATCAACTTAATAAGGTTGATTCAGTGTTACTCCCCATCCACACTGGCTTGAAATCGATTTAAGGCTTAAGTCAACCTCAAAGTAGGTGTTAAGTCAACTTCAGGAAGGGCTTAAATCGACTTCATAAAAGCCCAGTAAGGACACGGCTTTGTTTAGGTCGACTTAAGCCTCCATAAGTCGACCAAACTTGCCAGTGTAGACGTACCCACAGAAACTACACCAGCTCATAATAGCTGTAGATTTGGACTGCCATTTTTAATTCGGTCAGTCTTTGCATATTTTAATGTGCAAAAATGCTTAGATCCAATCTAGACAACAGTGCAATGTTTTCTTCATGACAGATTTTGCTTGGACTTTAGAGCACTTTGCAGTGGGAAAAGAGGATGGGAGGATTCTCTCTTCTCTTCACCCTTATGTAAAAACTGAACAGAATTTTTCATTGACTTATTTATTTATTAAGAGAGCATCATGGAAAGAGCTACATATAGGAAGCTATTTGCAATGTACAACAAGTGTTCTCTGCACAAAATCCAGGAACAATGGTAAATATTTCTGACTTTTCCTGTTGTATTTTGGTGGTGGTGGTTTGGGTTTTTTGCACTTTTCTGCAAAAGCTTTTTTTTTTTCTTTTAAATATTTAAATCCTCCATACTAGATGAGTGTACATCAGGCTTGTTTCTACTCTTATTTATGTTGGTTTAACAAATCAAAGCTTCATAGAGAAACTGCAGAATTGGAATCCATACACAGATTTGACACTGTAAATTTAGGACTGAAAAGAGACTGCTTCTTTTTTTCCTCATTACAACAGGTAATTTTGCTTTTTTTCTCTCCCCTCCCCCGCATTAAAATCTAAACAACAGCTTTGATTTTCTGTAACAGTCTGGCCTCAACTTATGATTTGCACTCTCCTGCATTTATTTTGCTCTCATTCTGTAAATTGTCCACCTTAAGTGTCTGACAAAGTGGGATTTTCTCCCATGAAAGCTCATGCAATAAATACATTTGTTAGTCTTTAAAAGTACCACCAGACTACTTGTTTATTTTTGCTGAACTAGACTAACATGGCAACCCTTTGGAACTTGTCATAAAGGTTTGAGTGGTTTTATTCATGATTCTCACATCTTAGAATCAGGAATAAATCCGCTCAAACTTTTGGTTATACTGGTGTTAAATCAACAGAAATTAGAGTGGGTGGGGAGGGAAAGCCCAATCACGCCCATTTTATAGTTGTATCTGCATATGCTTATAACTGATGACTAATTATGATGAGTCTTGCTATGTTTGTGGAAAATATTTTCCCTCAGTTTGCGAGGAAGTAGAAGTGAATCTCTTACAGCAAGAATGAGTTATATAGTTATGGGAATACTGAGAGAGATGACAAAGCCATTAATAAAATTTAATCATGATGACAAAAGATTACTGTTGTAGTCCTTATTTATGTATATATTGAAAAAGACATTTCTGCAATTAGTTCTTATTCAGGAAGAAGAAAGAGGCCATGAGAAGTTGAAGGAGAAAGATGGTGTCAAAAAGATACTGAAACAGTATTCTATATCGGAAGTTAGAAGATAAATACAGTAAAATGTGTGAGTTTATGAATTAAACTACATTATGTGGTTTGTCTGTAGCTACCAAGAAGAGTCCATGAATTTCTAGGCTCAGATGTACAAAAGTTCTTCCAGAATTTATTTAGTAAAGGCTAAACAAAGTTTCAAAATGCTTTAGGCCATGTACACACTAGCATCGCTATCGCGCACTTACCCTGTTGCGCGTTAAATGTTCCGTGGTTGTTGTTGCGCGATACCGCGTACACACTCGGCATGCTGTAATGGATCAAACAACCCCCCCCCCTCCTCTCAGTCCTCCAGCAAAACAAAGTGCACTCTGGGTACCTATCCCACAGTCCCCGATATCATTTCCCGTGGTGCATTGCGCTACCGACGCTACCCAGCAGTCGCCAATAGCAACGGGCGCTAATTTCAAACTGAAGCAACCGTCTTTCCGTCACTGCCTTTTAATAATCGCCATGGATTCAGCTGTGATCTTGAATGCTGCCTTCAGCATTGTGAACACAGCCCAGATTCTGTTGCAGTACGCCTTTGGCTCTGACTCAGAGCAGGACTCGGATGACTCCACTTCGGAGAATGACAGCCATGAGAGCAGAACTGATATTCTGATCAGTTTTGCAGACCAGCTGCACAGCCTGAACCGCCGTGTTTGGTCCCGGCAGACAAGCACAGACTGGTGGGACCGAATCGTTCTCCAGCTGTGGGATGATGAGCAGTGGCTACAGAACTTCAGAATGCGCAAAGCCACATTTATGGAACTGTGCCGTGAGCTTGCCCCTGCCCTGCATTGCAAGGACACGCGGATGAGAACAGCCATCACAGTGGAGAAGCGTGTGGCTATTGCCCTGTGGAAACTGGCGACTCCAGACTGCTACCGCTCTGTCACAAACCAGTTCGGTGTCGGACGGTCGACCGTTGGAGTAGCACTGTCACAAGTGTGCAGAGCCATCAACCGTCTCTTGTTAAGGAGGACGGTGACCCTGGGGAATGTGAGGGAGATCATCGAGGGATTTCAGGACTTGGGCTTCCCGAACTGTGGAGGTGCAATAGATGGGACCCACATCCCTATTCTCGCACCCGACCATCTCGCCAGCGAGTACATTAACCGGAAGGGATACTTTTCCATGGTTCTTCAGGCACTGGTGGACCATCGTGGTCGGTTTACGGACATAAATGCGGGTTGGTCTGGAAAGGTGCACGATGCACGCATCTTCAGAAACTCTGGACTGTTCAGAAGGCTACAGGCGGGCACCTTTTTTCCCGATGAGAAACTAACAGTGGAGGGTATTGAGATGCCCGTAGTTATCCTTGGGGACCCCGCCTACCCACTGATGCCATGGCTTATGAAGCCTTTTACCGGGAAGTTGGATCCTGCAAAGGAGCGTTTTAATTACAGGCTGAGCAGGTGCAGAATGGTTGTGGAGTGTGCCTTTGGCCGCTTAAAAGCCCGCTGGAGATCGCTTTATGGCAGGCTTGACCTGCATGAGGACAACATACCAGTTGTTATTTCCGCGTGTTGTGTCCTTCACAATATCTGTGAAAACAGGGGGGAGAGATTTATGAACTCATGGACAAGGGAGGCAGAACGTCTGGAACATGCCTTCCAGCAACCGGACACCAGGGGTATCCGGGGTGCACAGTTAAGGGCGGTGCGCATCAGGGAGGCGTTGAAAAACCATTTTTTTGATGGGGATTGAAGGACAGCGTCGCCCTTTCTGTACTTCATGGTACACATATATTATTCTTAAGTACAAAGGTTAAGGGAAATACAGTCCTATTATTTTTTTATTCTTTCTTTACTGAAATTCAATTATCATTATCATACTGTAAATAAAAATAAAGAAAGTCTTGATTCATTAAACAATCTCTGAACTTTATTAACAAATCAAAAATGATAACACAGAAGGAGGGGGGGTGTCTAAAGATGGGTGTAGGTGCGGGACTCCACGACATAAGTTGGGGGAGGGGTAGATGTAACATTATACCATGGGTGTCCATGGTGCTCTATGTATTGTTTTGGAGGTGAATGTTGTGTGGGTGGAGGGAAAGGCAGAGGAGGCTGTGGGGAGGGGGGCGCGAGCCTGGAGCAGACCAACCATGGTCTTCAGGAGGTTTGTCTGCTCGTGAAGGATGTCTATTAGTGCACCATTCTGCCTCTCCCTCCTTGCGCTGCTCTCTCTCCTGTCCTGCCTGCACTGCGTCCTCCACTGCCTTGTCTCCCTAGCGGATGCCTCCTGGGAATCCATGAGCTCTTTGAAGATCTCTTCCTTGCTCCTTCGAGGCCTCCGCCTTATCTTTCTCAGACGGCCCACAGCAGCTGAACATTGTCCATCGAAGGTCGTTCCTGCGTACATATGAAACATTGTAAATGCCGCTATTGTTCAAACCTTGGTCTGGTGCAACGAAAGATGTTCTCCCTACACATTCCTCGCCTACTACAGCGAGTACATACCGGGGGGGGGGGGGG
>ML685796.1:15329367-15349348 GCA_007922175.1 Pelusios castaneus
TCTCTCTCTCTCTCTCTCTCTCTCTCTCTCTCTCTCTCTCTCTTTCTGATGAATTGATTGTTATCCAACATTCATTGCTTTGTATTCATCAACACTGAATTCCATCTGCCATTTTGTTCTCCAGTCACTCAGTTTTTGTGAGATCCATTTGAAACTCTTTGCAGTCTGCTTTGCACTTACAAAACCACTCAAGGTAGTTATCTGCAAATTTTGCAGCCTCACTGCTTATCCCCTTTTCTTGATCACAATACTGGTCCCAGTACAGACTGTTGGGTGACACCACTATTTACCTTTCTCCAGTCTGAAAACTGACCACTTACTCCTAACCTTTCTTTCCTATACCTTAATGATTCAGGGCAAGACCTTCTGCCTACCCTATGAAAACTTACTTTGCTTCAAGCCTTTGGTGAGGGAAATTGTCAAAGACTTTCTGAAAATCTAAGTACACCATACTCACTGGATCATCCTTGCTCATATGTTTGATGACCCTCTCAAAGAATTCTAGTAGATTGAGGCATCATTTCCCTTTATAAAACCATGTTGACTCTTTCCCCAACAAATCACGTTCATCTACATGTCTGATAATTCTGTTCTTTACTATAATTTCAACCAATTTGCCTTGTACTAGAGTTAGGCTTACTGGCCTGTAATTGCCAGAATACACTCTGGAGCCTTTCTTTTATAATAATAATTGGGGAGGGAAAAAAAACAAACTGGTATCACGTTAGCTATTCTTCAGTAATCTGGTAAGAATTAACACTAGATTAAACATTAGGTTACATACTGCAGTTAGTAGTTCTACAGTTTACCATTTGAGTTGCTTCAGAACTCTGGGATTATTACCAATTTGGTTCTGATGACTTATTACTGTGAAATTTATCTCACACCCTCTCTGCCTCCTCCCCCCTAGCCCCACCACAAAAAACAAACAAAAAACCCACTCCTCTAGCGACACCTCAGTGTGGGACAGTTTCTCAGATTTGTGACCTGAAAAGAATAGTGAAGGTTTAGGAATCTCCCTCATGTCCTCAACTGTGAAGACCAATGTGAAATATTCAGTTAGTTTTTTCACATTGGCTTTATTTTCCTTGAGTGCCTCTTTAGGATCTCAATCATCCAACGCCTTTATGGTTGTTTAGCTGGCTACCTGCTTGTAGTGTACTTTAAAAAAAACAAAAAAAAACCAGCAAAAATATTTTTAGTCTTTGGCTATTTGTTCTTCAAATTCTTTCTTGGTCTTTCTAATTATATTTTTCATACATCACTTGTTTATGCTCCTCTCTATCTTCCTTTTGAATTTAATTTCCACTTTTTAAAGGATGCCTTTTTGCCTCTAAGTGCTTCTTTTACTTTGTTTAGCCACAGTGACACTTCAGTGGTTCCTCTTACTATTTTTCTTTTTTAATTTGGAGTATACATTTTAAATTGAACCTTTTGTCTTTTAAAAGTTTCCATGCAACTTTCAAGGATTTCACTTTTGGCACTGTACCTCTTTTAAATATATTTTGTTTTAACTACTTTGTGTAATTCCCCTTTCTGAAATTAAATGCTACAATGATGGGCTGCTTTTCTGTCTTCTCTGTCCATAACAGCCCCTGCCCCCACATGTAACATTTTACTATGTTAGAGTCACTATTACCAAGCAGTTCAGCTATATATACCTTTTGGAACCTCTGTCCCACTTAGAGGACTAAAGCAAAAATTAGCCTCTCCTCCTGTGGGTTTCAGTCAACATAGGGATAGATTAAATCCCCCGCTATTACTGAGGGTGTTGGCATTTTTTTTAATAGCCTCTCATCTTCCTGATCACTTCATAGTCACTACCACCATCCTGGTCAGTTGGTCAGTAGCATATCCATATCTCTGTATTATTATTCAAGCTTGGAGTTACTATCCACAGAGATTCCTGTGGTACAATTTGGTTCATTTAAGATTTTTACTTCATTTACCTCTATGCTTTCTCCCATTTAGTGCCAGTCCTCCACCAGTATGACTATTCTGTCCTTCTGATGTATGTTGTACCCTGGTATTACTGTGTCCTATTGTTTATCCTCATTTCACCAAGTTTCTGTGATTACATCAATACCCTCATTATACACAAGCCACTCAGGTTCACCATCTTAGTATTTAGACTTGCAAATAAGCACAAAAACAAAAAAACCTGTCACTCTCGCTGTTATGAGAACTCGTGGCTCTGGTGGCTTTATGGTTCCATAAGGAATGGCCAACCTTATCCAGTATTGCCATACAAAGAATATTTTCTTTTGCTATTTATACTTTGCTTTCATAAAAGCTGTCTTCATGGCATGTCAGCATTTCTTTAGTTCCCTCATATACTTGTGTATGTGTTCAGCTTTGATTTTTTTCAAGGTAACCTATTGCCAGATTTTCTGTTTCTTGTGTGGACTCATTTGCACCATGCCCTCTCCAAATGTCTGCACTTTCTTATCTGAAAAGTCTGAGGATATCAACTTCTTTTGCAGTGGAAAGTGTTTTTCTCCTCAAAGAGATGTTTCTACCTTGATCTTTACTGTCTTTGTTTTCCCTGTGGGAATTTTTTTAGGGTCTCTTTGGAAGTCCATTTCCTTTTGTGTACACTCACACACAAATTTAATGTGATAAATAAGTTTGAATATGGATCACATGTTCTAATTGTTACAAGTAGTGTGGCAGTTTTTTGGCTCTTTGCTCTAAAGGTATATTGAGATCATCTGCAAATATTCAACATGGTCACTATATGCAATTTACTTCTAATGCTGTCAAATTAAAATTAATATTGCTTGCATTTTGAAGTACCCATAGAGATCACCAGATCTGTTAATATGAAATACTCCACCTACAGCGTTGAAAATGTAATTACAATTATTTCTCCTTGTACTCTTTCCCTCCTCTTCCACCTCAAAAAAATCTGTATCAGATTATTCCCTCACTTCCATTGGAGCAACCTCATGATCTCAGTGTGGTGGCACTAGTGGATTTAAGATCTTGATTTGATCTCCTGATCTGTATTTTAGGGATTTCTCATCTGGAAGCGGACTAGCAGCTCTGTGAAGTTCACTCAGAGGTAATACACTAAAGTTGAAGATTACTAGTCCAATATGTGTATAGGATTTATTATGGTGTAGAATAAAAGTTATTTAGATTATTTGAAGTGTGAATGGAAAAATACTTATGTAGCAGAAGATTGGGTTCAACTCTGATGAAAACAAACTTTCCCTCTAAACAAACACTCACATGAAAGAGACCACTTTTTAGGGAATAGCCCATCTTGTCCTTTCCTTACCCACACATAGCAGATCATACTGTCATACTCACCAGTTAGAATTCCTTGCTATCAATAGGATCTGGCATTACTTTAAAGATGACAGGATAATGAGGTATTAGGCTATAGTGTTTGAAATATTAAAACCATTTTTAATAAATGTGCTGCTGCTGAACCCAGAAGAAAAAAGGATATCCAAGGGGGAAACAAAAAAATCCCCAACCAAATGCCTTAGTTTTCCCATATTAGCCAAGGAGTGTTCTGCCTCTTAATTTCAGGTTAACATATTTCATTTCTTTACCCTAACATCTATTCATGAGTAGGGAGACGGCCATCTCCTGTCTCTCTTTGACTTTTTGTGTTTATAGAAGCATGTGGACATGGAATAATGAAGAAAGATTGAATGCATTAATCTCTGCTTCCAGATCTTGCTTTTGCTTTTAAAAAATGCTATTTGAGGACTAAATATAAAATATTCACTAAATTTTGTTTATCTGTAATGGCAAAGAACTGTAGCAGGTTATATCAAAGCATCCCTTAAATGTTCAGAAGATTTTCTTCATAGTGTATGTTCAATATGTTGGTCTGTAGTAAGTAGGGAAGAACAACTGGGAGTAGATAAAATAAGAACCAAAATCCCATCCTAACTCTTTGAACCAGGCAGAAACTGCAACTTAGTTGGGGTGAAGCTATAACTAGCTGTGCCTGCCTGTTTTAAGACTGTGTAATTTCTAATACCAACAGAAAGCACAAAGGATTGGAGTTTGGTTTTGATCATACAAAACCTAATGGGAGGCAATTTCCAGATCTGCACTGGATCCTTAACATCTGGAAGTGAAGTTTCTGATAGGTGCTATTTACTGATTAATTTTCTCCATCACATTCACCCTTTCTTCCTTCCTACCCACCTACTCATTCAGGTCCTCCAGGAACCTCTATGAACCTGTTCTTTGCCACACAAGTCTTCAATGGAGAGCAAAGATCTCCATGACTCTCCTCAAAGGCCCCACTCACATTCAAGGGATCAGGAATGAAAATATGTACCAGCAGTTTTCCTTCCTTTCACGCAGATCTATACCTACCCTTCTCCTCTTCTGCACTCTCCATATACTACCTTCCCTCACTCTGAGTTTTACTACCTGTCCCCTTCTATGTCTAAAGAGGATGCAATGAAGTTGTCTCCTCATGGCCCTTCACAGATCCTTCTTCATCTAGATCCTAAGGAAGGTGAGTGAAGCTGCTTCCATTTAATCTCTACAACTCCTTCCTACCATGCCTCTAACCGACCCGTAATCCTGACCACCAACCCTTTCTTTTTAGGTGTACTTCCACTTGGTACTAGATCCTGCAGCAATTCCAGTTTCCTGATGGGGAGCTAACAGACCACCCTTAAAAGAAAATCTTCAAGGAACAGAGATGATTAATCCCCTGGAAGTTAACACAACACTTTCCAGGAAAGGCAGGATACCTGTGCTATAGTGTCCTGTGTTAGTGCGTGATGCGCCTATGCCTTTAGCTTGTTTTCTTGGTTGAATATACCATTCAGTATAATCATGTAAATGTAGAATTGAGAAGTGAGAATTCTATTTCTTTAGCTGGAACTTAGAGTAGCTGAGACAGCTCATTTGGCAGTGGTAGCATCTACTGATTTGAAAGGTAATTTCCAATGACTGCATCTTTGGTAAGTACTTCTGCAGCAGTGGGTAGTGATTGTAATGGACAGTGCTACATTTTAATAGCCAATCAAGATGACCATTAAGATATAGCATAGTATTTTAACTTTATTGCTGCATAGAGGAGTGCTGGTGACTATGCCTCATTTGACTGCTGTCTCTGCATTCTGCTTCACAGAAGTGGCTTTTTCAATGGCCCCTGTGGTTTCCTGCAAGGGAAACAGAGATGATATCTCATTAATGTTTCACACTCTGGACACCAAGATTCTCTAGGTGGGGAGAGGAGAAATGAAATCCTCTTGTGAGCCTGTCAGTTGTTCTCATTAATGGGTTCAGTGCAGACATGGAAGAGCCCCTTTTGCACACTGATACCATAATTTTCGGCTACAGGTTTTCAGGAGAGGGGGGTTCTAAGAAAACACCGAAGTTAAAGACTAAGGAAAAACACAACACTTAGAAGAAATAGAGAGCTGAGAGAAAAAAGACTGAAAGATGTGGGGCAAAGAGGAACTTTAACATGTAGCTCCACTCTACAGCAGGTTTTTATCTCAAGATCCCAGAATGAATTACAAAACTTGGAGTGTCCACTCTTGAAAGTGGTGAGTACTCTGGTCCTATTCAGTCATCTCTTACTGTAAGTAAAAAGTATTATTCATATAATTGTCTCCTCAGTCAAACTTCCAGGATGTTTGCTACACACCCCACCAAATGCTTTACAGGCCTACCCTACAAATGATAGCTCTTCGAAGATCCATGTCTTCCACTTCCCTCTACCTGGAACAGAAGCATGTGACAGTTTGCTACCAGAATTTGGTCTGATGTGCTGCTGTGACCCTTGCTTTCCACTCCTGAACCCCAACTTACCTCACCTTGCCAGGTGATCACTTACTCCTGAGACAGTCCACACTAGCTTCCTGCATGTAATTGATCTCAGGCCATAGGTGTGCACTCTCTGGCCACCAAGGGGATGGTCCCCACATGAGCACCTCCAGTCCACAGATGCTACACCAGGAACCTCTGTCCTGCTGGGATTGGGACCCTTCCCCAATCACCATAGACTCACAAAGCTTGGGCTGTCCATTTGACATTGAAATGGATGTGCCCAGCCTCTCTGATCTACATCTTCTAAAGTCCACACAGCTTTAGATTAAACAAACACTAGTTTATTGATTAGAATATGATTTCAAGTAAGTATGTAGAAAATGATGCATAAGCATTTAATAAAGGAGTCAGAAGTTACCACAAGCAAATAAAAGATATAAAATGCATGATAAACTAATAACACTATTTCTAGATTACACTTTAGTCTATTCTCCTCATTCTTAACCACAAGGCTGGCTGCTGCTGGTGGTCAGCCAGCCTAGGCCCTCCTGGCCATGTGGAAAGGCTCAGTTTCTTGCAGTTGCCCCTAAGATGGTGTTTCTCTGACAAAAGCCCTCTCTTCATAGTCTGTCTTGGGTTTTAGTCCTCTTTGCCCCCCTCTCTCTTTGCTGCTGCATGATTCTCTTTTCTTTACCTGAACTAGACAGCTGGATTTGTATTGTCTTTGTCATATATCTCTCTAGTCTCTGTGCTAGCAGTAGCCCTGATGGTCTGAGCTATATCACATGCTTCACATCTGTACGCATACATGACACTGCAGGAGACATGATACCATGGTAATTATCCAGACTATGTTATGAGCATTCATAAAGGAACCTTGCATGACATATTTGGCATCTTACCACACAAGTACATTGCAAAAGTGAACAGAAAAATTACACAGACCATAGCCCATTGTACATCACATGACAAAGCAATATTGTCCTTAAGGCATGTCTACATCTGGGGACTGTCCTTGAATCCGCTCCCCCCCATAAATGGGGAGTTCTAGTTAAAATGGAACTGTGAAAAGATAATTCAGTTTCTGGTAAGAGCATCCATCCCTATGATAGGCTTTCTGTAAATATGGAGATCTAATACAGCCTCTGGCTATATTACATTTCTGAAAGAAAGGCCTTCACACCCCAGAAGAATAGCTTTCATTTTGCAGTCCTTCAATGCCTCTCTTGGTTTATATACTGTTTCCTCCTCCTTGCCCTTACCCTTCACGGGTCTCCAAACCTGTAGAAAACCTGTTGGAGGGAAGTATGTTGTTGCAGAAGCTCTGACACCTATAATCCATATAAAAGGGAATGTTCTCACTGCATCTGACAAAGTGAGTTGGAGCCCATGAAAGTTTATATCCAAAGAAATTTTAGTCTTTAAGGTGCCACGGGTCTCTCGACATTTTTGCTGTACACAGACTGACACGACTACCCCTCTGGAAATTGTTCTCGCTATGGAGGTTCACTTCCACACACTAATGAAGAGGCTCATGTGGGCCTTATTTTATCTTTTATCTTCATTTTACAGCTGAGTCAGAGTGGATAAATGACTCGTGCAATGTGAAAGAATACAACTGTGGCAAAGATGAAACTATAACGGAAGAAGCCTGACTCTAACTAGAAGAATGTACTATATTGCTCATGCAAATTTTTACTGAGGGCCTGTTGAAATTGCTTTAGTCATATTTATAATTTAATTTGCCTGAGTAGAAGTTTGTGGAATTGGACCTTAATTATTTAAAAATATAGATGCCTATTGTTAAAAACAAAACAAAGAGCTTCAGATTCGGAAGAAATATGTTTTCCCTTGCTGAAGAATCTTTTTGGAATTGAGGCAAAAACTAGCATAGATTCCAATTACAAAATTCAGCAGGAAGAAAAAAAACTATGCAGGATAAAAGTTACTATATAAAATCTCAGCCTGGAAGCATTTCTGGATCTGTTTGGTCTTTCTTTTTTAAATTTTATTAACAAAAACAGCTATTTTTAACTTCTAGGAAAAATCATTTGCTGCAAAAGAGATATCTAAAAGCTATCTTTGAATGATTAAACTGAAGTAAAAGAACATTAGAACATAATTATAACACTTTTTTCCTTATTTTCTGCCTGTAAGGTGGTAATGCCATCTCTGGCCCTTTAAGATTTCTGGCAGTGATGTGCTGGACTATGTTCATGATTTCTCTGGGGATAAGGTATGTGTGTGGTTTTTTTATCCCCAATATCCAGAAATTATGTAAGATTTTTATTTTAATATATTTTCATTGTTGGGAACTAATTCATAGAGCAGCATTTCCACATACAAGCTAGTTAGCACATAAAGACAAGTCTTCAAGTTTGTTTTAAAACTGCAGAATAATTTTTTTTATAAAGAACGTTCCCTGGAAAAATAATGGACTCACTTTACCCCAATTATTCTGCAGTACCGGTGATGAATTGGTAACTATGACAACACTAGCAAGCTGGGGCATTTTAACATGAAAAGTGAACAATTGTAGAGTAATCAATTGTGAACCTGGGAAAGAGAGAACCTTTTCCATTTCATTGCTAGGCGTGAATCCCGGAATGATTCCAACATGTTTTAATAGTGATGAAAGGCTAAACAAATGTATGAAATTAAAATGAGGATATATGAAATATTTCATAACTCTTCTAGCTGAAGAGATTGGTTTGAAAAGTTAAGTGTTCTTTAGTTTGACATACTACGCTGTCTTCATGTCTGAGTAAGCTATGAAATTATAGTAGCACTATTTTTTCTATGCAGCCATATGCCACTAGAGGCCATCACATGCCTCCTTTAAAAAATAGATATATATATATATATATGCAAATAAGATTGATACCTTGTGATACTGCAAGCAGATGTGAAGGAACATTGTGGAAACATTCCTTGTCTCTAGACAGGGTTCATGGTTCTTTCCCTTTGGCCAGGGACATGGTGCTGTTCCCACTGACAGATAGTGGCAAAACTATTTCACAACTATTTTCCTCAGCTGGGTGACTTTGGGCACATTCCTGGGTGTTCTTTCAAGAGATTAAGTAGTACAAGAGTGATTGAGTAGATGCAAGTTGCAATTATGTTTTACAATGTGCATGATTATATGCAACCTTAATGTAAATTGTTTTTGGACCAAGTCTATATTGTGGATTAGAGGAAGAAGTCCAGAGTTAGTAATAACATAGAGGAATTTTCTGAAGCCTATGTCTAACAAATAACTTGCTGATTTGGTTTTGAGTGAGTCATTCAGGGCCTGTTCCAAAAGACTACCAGATTAACTGGAGTCTTTACACTGATTTCAATAAACTTTGGATGAGACATTGTCCTTCTTCCTCAATTTCTTATCTGGAAGGTAGGATAATAGTACTTAGATACCTACTCCAGATATTATTGTGAAGATTAATTAAAGGGCTAATTTTTGTTTTTTACTAAGAACATGCAAGTTCTATTCAAACATTAAGAATTATTTTTGTACAGTGGAACTAAGGGACACTTGTAATCAACCACTGAATTTGCAGATGAAGGTACAACAGTGGACATAACTCTTGTTTGAAAAAAAACCCTGCCCAATAGTTAGCCAAAATAGCATTGATTTTATGTTAATTCACCCATGAACATTAACAAATCCTTTATAGAAAGTGATAGCTTATTTGGTTGTCTATTAAATAGGCTTTCTGAATGCAATAGCATAAAGCACATTTTTAAAACATTAAATTTTCTATGAATTTTATGGTGATGAGTTAATGAAGTTGGAGGTATTAATGGAGGTACTAACCATAGCATTACAATTTGGGTACTAAATGACTTTTATACAAGGTAAGATAAAGAATATATCAATCCCATCCAATGATCTTCTCATAAAAGAAGCTGATGTACTCTAGCCAGGGTAAAATGTTTGTAATATTATGCTTTTTCTTGTTTCAAACATTGGATATAATGTATAATGTACATACAGTAATCAAAAAAATCTAATATGATTGGGGAAGGCAGCAAATATGGATACAAGAGTGACGTAGACAAATTGGAGGATTGGGCTTTAAAAAGACAAACAAAAAAATGATCAAATAGAGAGTCCTGCACTTAGGATGGAAGAATTCCATGCTCTGCTGCAGACTGGACACTGACTGGCTTGGCAGCAGTTTAACAGAAAAGGACCTGAGGTTAGAGTGGACAAGAAGCTGTATGCGAGTCCAACAGTGTGCCCTGTTGCCAAAAAGGTTAACAATATATTGGGCTGCATTAGTAGGAGCATTTCCAGCAGCTCAAGGGAAGTGATTATTCTCATCTATTTGGTACTGGTGAGACACGTGGAGTATTGCGTCCAGCTTTGCAGCCCCATAAAGAAATGAAGTGGACAAACTGGGGACAGAGTCCAACAGAGCACAACAAAAATGTTTAGGGGGCTGGAATATTTGATTTACAAGGAGAGGCTGAAGGAACTGGTCTTATTTAGTCTGCAGAAGTGGCGGGGGAGGGGGGAGGAGAATTTGATATCAGCCTTCAACTACTTGAAGGAGGGTTCCATGGAGGATGGAGGTAGGCTGTTCTCAGTGGAGGCAGACAACAGAACAAGGAACAATGATCTTAAGTTGCAGTGGAGGAAGTCTAACTTAAATATTGGGGATGGGGTGTTTTTACTAGGAAGGTGGTGAAGCACTGAAATGGGTTAAATAGGGGGATGGGGGCTGATAGAATCTCTATCCTTAAAGATTAAGATCTGGCTTGACAAAACCCTGACTGGGATGGTTTATTTGGGGTTGGTCCTGCTTTAAGAAGGGGATTGGCCTAAATGACTTCCTGAAGCCCCTTCCACCCCTAATATTCTATAATCACAATAGTGATGCAATGAATAGGTTTTCCCTATCGTTCCATCCTAGTTCTGATATAGCAAACTTAAGTTTGAAGTTTCATGGATTTTGTGAAATCATCGTTACTGTTCTACAAAACAAAGTCAGCTACCATGGTAAAATCTCAAAGAATTCCTCAAACAGATAGTGATAGGATGGCTTAAATCAAATGCTATTTTTTTAAAAAATCAACACAAAAGTTATGTACAAGTAGGTAGAGGATCACAACACTTTTATAACACTATAGTTGAAAATAGTAGTAAGTTCAGGATTGATAGAACTCTTGATAAGGAAGAAATAAAACATACTCTGCTATTAATCAGAGAAAAGGGGCATGCCATAACTCTTCTATTATAATCACTAAAGCTATGGTGTGGGTCAGCAGCCACTAGTCCCTATATCAATAAATAATAAAAATGGAAGATGCCAGAATGTCCACAGGCAACAAAAAACAAATAATGCGCACACTTTCCACCTATAGCATTAAAAGGGGACATAAAATAACAGTAGTATGAAGGAATGTATTTCTTTGTGGAGGACTTAAAATCATTTCAATAATAAAGCCTTATCCAACATCCTATAAGTTTTCCCCATCATATCTAATACTCTATTTAAAAAAAAAAAAAAAAAAACTTGTGGTTTGAGCTTGTAAAATCAATAGTCACACACAACCCAACATAAAAAATTTAATTTGTTAGTACAACAGAGTTTTTCTTAAGTGACTCTAAACGTATGTCTCCTCTGCAATCATAGGGTGTGATTGCAGCTTGCATAGACATGCCAGGGCTAATTTTAATCCAACTCTCATGTACCATAGCAAATCCATGTCAGCCTGTAATAACTCAAAAGGCTAGCCCCCACTGAGGTGCATACTGCCACAGTTTTGCTGCTCCAATTCGCCTAGCTCAATTAAACCTACTTTGGATATATCAACCCAAGTTGCAATCACATCACGTGTTTACAGTGTAGACAGACCCCAAGAAAGTGCTCTCTCCAGAAGAGTGGGAATCAACTCGGAATGTTAGGAAGGGGGAAAAAAATGGCTTTGCAACCACTTTGTTCCCCTTTCAAAGGAAGGTGCCATGTGATTCCATGTACATTGATTTGCTGCTGCTCTTTTGGTGTCAGCTCCATCAAGTTTTCTGAGAAGTCAAACCTGTCACCAAGTTCAGCCTCCCATCATGTGGGATTACAAACTAATAAGAGAAAGGATGATGGTTTTAAATTGAAGAAAATTCACTGGGACTCAGCAGGTATCATTCTCAGTTCTCCCATATCACAGGCTTTTTGTCTGCCTTGATTTCTTCCATCTATTAAATGGGGATGATACATGTTTTCTCTCATCCTCTGTCTTGTCTATTTAGATCATAAACTCTTCACGCTCAGGCCTATTTTTTTTTACTATGTTTGTGCAGTACTCAACACAATGACTGTAATTGGGGCTCTGAGGTCCTACTGTAATACAAATAGAGACAAGAATATGAAGAAAAAAAAGGGGGGGGGGGGATTACATTAGGTGCAAGGAATTCTTGCAGACTTCTTCATACCTTTCCAAAGATCAGAAAAAGATTAATCCACAAAAAACAAGCTGTTAAAATCAACATTCTTTATCACAACTATGGTGTTACTCCTTATACAGGCTCTAGTAATGAGCTAAAAAAGGAATATTTTTAGAAATATGTGGACAGTAATTTACCATTATAAAACCCAATTATGGGTGAAAAATTAGTGATGTTTAAAAATCTTTTAAAATATCAGCATCCCCCTTCTAGGTAATTGAAGTATAAAGTAGTGTATCTGAGAGCCAACAAGGCTTGCACTCTGCAGTGAGGAAATGAGGTGGGAGAGGCAGTCATGTTTTGTTACTGCTTCTCAGACTCCTAGATCAGTATTCCATTTGAGTTGATGGGAAAAGGTCTTTGGTGGGTGGCTTTATAACAAAAGAATAAGAAGACTGTTTGTTATTTCTGTATTTATTATTTCTGTTATTTCTGTCTGTTGAATCAGAATAGTGTACACCAATAAGACTGTTTTGCTTAAGCATACAAAATTAAAAGAAAACCTGACTATTTCAAAATTTTCTTAGATTTGGGCTCAATTCCTTAGATTTGTAAAGTAGTATACAAAGAGGAAATGAAAATAGGATTTCTAAATTAGCAGATACTAATTGTAAGGAAGAAGCCATACAATGAATATAAAATAACTATTAGAATAATTCATGTAACATGCAGTATATTAAGCTGAGTGACTTTTTTTTTTTTTTTTTAAGCAAACTCTTCATTTTTAAGCAAATAAGTTATCAGCCCAGCAGAAATAAGCTGGGGTCGAAAGCATTTGTATCAGCTGAAATATTTCATTTTGACATTTGAGAAATGAAATGTATCAATTTTTCACTTCAAAGCAACATTTTATTCAGAAATAGTTTGTTTTGACTAAAAATAACAAAACCAAAAAAAGGATTAAACATGAGCATTTTATTCAATCTAGGAGAAAAAAAAATGAGGTGGGGGAAGGTTTACTTCAGTGAAAAACTGGGGGAAAAAAAATCATTTTGAGTTGACCTGAAATGCTTTTTCCTTCAGAGTTTTCTGAATCAAAAATTATTTATTCATTCAGCTCTGATAGTTCATGCTTTATCTACTAGACCTAGATGAAATCATAATGACAAAGCGCCTGAAAATGCTTTTCTGGAAGGTAATAGGACCATAGCTGCAGAGGTGCATCTTTGGCCTAACACGGGTTGTGGAAAAGGAAGGGATGGTTTTGTGTTTAGGTCAATCACTTAAGATTTGGGAGACATGCATTCAATTTCCTGCTCTAACATATTCCTCCTGAGTGACTTGCAAAACTCATTTTGCTTCTCTGTGGCTTGGTTCACTTACTTTCAAATGAAGATAACATCTTTATCTTCCAAATGTGGTGTGGGGATTGTGCAATGTCCGGATATTGTGGTGATTGGTACCATATAGAAAACTGGGTTAATGTGACAGGAATACCTGACTCAACTTTGATCAGGTCCTGGATTAGAAATTATGGGGACAACAGTTCATAACACAGCTCTGACAACTCTTCTACAATATGCAAATAAATTTGGGGTGTGCACTTAATTTTTCCCAAGCTGCACTATTAGCAATGACTGAAAAGTAGTAGAATAATGAAGACTGGACTGTTCTTCCATTACCACTTTACTGTTCACTATGTGCACACAAGCAAGAGAAAGTCGTGGACCCTGAAACTTCTTTTCTACCACAATATACCTCCTGAAATACAATTTCCTTGTTCTGTCACTGACTACAGAACCCCATATTCAGCATTTTAAACATAAGCATTTTCACTTACACCTTATGGAAGAAGTCTGACTATAGGGAATCTTAAAAATAATTGATCAAATTAAATGACTGAAAAATCTTTGCTTATTGATTAGGAAATATTTGTATATAGAACTAGATTCCAACACCCTTACACAGAGTAGTAACTTATTACTCAAACCAACCTATTCATTTAAGAAAAAATTCAGTAAGCAGGAAATTTTGCTCTAGTAAACGCTTTGATAATGGAAAAACTCAGAGCGTAAGCTACTATTCAACATTAACAAGGATATCTCCATCTAATCCAAAGTAATTCTTGAGTGCTACAATAGGTGAGCACAGCTAAGTGAGAATATAACAAAGTTTTTTCCATTTTCAAAAAGCAGAGCCAAAACCCTTTGCATCACAGTTCAGTTTGATATATGTACCAAAAAAAAGAGAATATTATTTGTTTCATAAATGATGGACATTTCCATTTGTAACAATTCCTGTGCCAACCAAAACAACTTATGACTATCATTAGAAGCTGTCATAAAACCTTAATTTTTCACCGTTTGTGAAAAGGAATTTTTTTCTTGTGCAACATTTCTAAATTTGTTTGTAAAATACAAATAATTTAAAGAGCATAGTCCATCTGTTAAGCAACAAAGAATTAAACCTACCCCCACTGCCTGGAAGATTTTGCTTCTTCTAAAAGCTCAGCATTTGGTGAGCAATAGCCATTGTTTAACTGTTCAAATATTCACTGTGATTCTGCGAGTAGGAATGTGTTTCATTTCATTCAACTCAAAGGATAGATTATGAATGTAGCCAAAATTCTTAGCAAGGGACAGTCGTACTAGGCTGTGACAGGGAGTCCTGGCTACTCAAACGTATTTTTTTCAGGAGGGAGTAGGTAGGGATTTAATTCTGGCCCCTAATAGCAGTACATTTTTGTCTGCATCCCTGCTCTATGATGGTTCAGTTACTCTTTGGAAGTATTAAGAATGATGGAACCAAGGTTTTGTCCACCTGCTTCAGCCATGGAATAAGCCAATCCTATGTGGCAGAATCTAAGAACCTGGTAGTCCAATTAGGGTATAAGGAGGGTTCTTACTTCCTTTATGTAGATGGATACTATGAGTCAATATCTAGCCCTAAAAAACAAAAGACATACTTGAGTTTACTATGTTCTCTACCTGTCCTTTGTAGTCTGGACATGGGCATGTGAGATATTCTGAACTCTTTTTTTTCCTAAAAAACAAAACAAAACGAACAAACAAACAAAAAAAAACAACCCTGGCATTAGTTTGGGCACTGTAAATGAACCTCCTCCCCCACCCCAAAAAGAATATTTGAATTGCACCCCTCATAAAAGTTTCAAAAGAGTAAGGATTATACAACAAGGGTGTATGTTTTGGCTTCAGAATGTGTTCTATATAGTTCAACAAAACTATCATTTTAGAGACTCATGGACTCATGATCATCTAGTCTGACCTATACAACACAGGCACAAAACCTCACCCACCCACTCATGTAATAGACTCCTAATCTATGCTTTAATGAAGTCGTCAAATCAGGGTTTAAAGACTTCAAAATACAGAAGCTACAGCATAAGACAAAAAACAAACAAACAAACCTGAGCCTCTACCTATCTGCCCTGGAGGAAAATTCCTTCCTGACCCAAATGTGGTGATCAGCTACAGCCTGAGCATATGGGCAAGACTCACCGGCCAGACATCTAAGAAAGAATTCTCTGTATTAAGTCAGAACCTGCTCCATCTAATGTTCTATCACAGGTCATTGGCATATTTACAGATAGAGCTCAGTTATTTGCCAATTTAGGCTGTCCCATCATACCCCTCCCACAATTTATCAAAATCAGTTTTGAAGTTTTATCTTAGTGACACATGAAGTAAGCCACCAGCCTTCTGTTTTGTATAGTTAGTTTTATCAAAAAATATTAACTATTTTAGGAAAGAAAATGTATCTGATTTAATAATTACCTAAGTAGATGGATAGATTGATTCAGGTTTGACCCATTAACTATCAATGTCATTATATATAGCACATAAAAGATCATGTGGCTATTAATTAATGTTTATTTCAACCTTTGCCCTCATCCCTCTATTTATTATTTTGATCTTTGTGTCATACCAATTAATTCCCAATCCTGTAAGATTTGCAAACATTCCTAATTTTAAATTATGACTTTACTACTGTGAATAGTTCCATTGAGTTCTGTGGGACAGCTCACTATATTTTAAGTTAAGCACATGTGCAAATAATTGCAGGATTAAAGTTCCTACATTTTATGCTGCTTGGACAGAGTATTTTAGCACTCAGTGGTCACTATGTAATTAATTAACAGTAAAAAAAAAAAAATCTAGCACTAAAGTATGGATTGGCAGTCAAATCCAAACTCTTCAAGCCTTTGAATTCAGAATTTTCATCTGAGCTCATCTCTAGAATAAATTGTAATTTTTTGAAAGGCATCCATTATCATTATTTTAAAAGGCATCCACTTATTTATCTTAAAAAAGATCCTGTTCTAAACCAGTAAGTACTTTAAGATATAATTACTTATAATGTCTTGGCCAAATGTGAATTAGCAAAATTCATTTAGAAATGTGCTTATTTATTATTTCTCTTTTTATGAATTCCAAATACTATCATTATCTAGAAATCCTATATAGGTAGTACCTTTGGAAAAGGTCCTAAATGATGATGTTTCTATAAAGTAGTAATAATTTATTAATAAGAAGAATATTTTTGATCACTTCATTCTTAAGACATTTCTGCTGGATTATTTTTTTTCCATTTTACTAGATGATTATGCTCAGTTAAACTATTGCATTTTACCAGACTATAGCAGGGTGAAGTAGCTGCCCTCTGAGCAGGGCTCAGGAGGGCTTCTGCACTCGACCTGCTCGACAGAGAATGCAACGGCCGGGGCCAGGGCAGGAACCTGAGGAGTGGAGCCAAAGGGAGAGGGTACAGTATAAAAGGCAAAAGCTATAAAAGCCCCACCAGGGGAGCCTGCCAGGAGATGGGCAGATCAGCCATTGGAGCCTCTACCTTCGGAGGGCCCTAACTCTCCTCCAGCGATGGCAGATAAACTCCGGGGTGGTCAGGAGGCGGGGCCTTATCTGTATTCCCCTCCAGGGGAGGACCTAGAGGAGCTACCCTCAGTGGAGGAGCCAGGAGATGAGAGAGGCCAGCTGTGGATGGCCCCTGTGACTTGGAGGAGTTGCCCTCCGCGAAAGACCCAGAGAGCCTGAGAGAGGGGCCTACTGCGGATGGCCCTTCTGACTTGGAGGAGCTACCTTCGGCTGATAGTCAGGAGGGGTTGCCGGACTTTCTGCCCATGGACAGTGAGGGCCTGACTGGGATACCTTGGTCTGTCTACCCTGACGTCTACATGGAGGACTACAGGACCTAAGTAGCTGGTCAGGGACAAGGAAGTAGCCCAGGGACAGGGGGGAGTACTGGCTGAGTTGCAATCAGTGTGTTTCGGTTGAAGCCCCACTGACCCAGTGGCAGACTGCGCTGCCACTGGATAGGGCCCTGGGCTGGGACACAATGGTGTGGGCGGGCCTGCATCCCACTCCTTCCCCTTGTTGGATTCCCCAAGTGTCAATCCTTCCTGCCTTGCACTTGAGCCTAAACTGACTCTTGTATGCTTTGGCTTAATCAGCTCTGGAGTGGAGGGGTGGAGATAGAGCTAAGAGCTATAAAGCTGAGTAAGTAAAATTGCCAATAATACTTAAAACAAAAGAATAAGAACCTCAAAGAAAAACTAGTTGGTGAATGCATCCTGGCACCACTGTTTACCCTATTTCAGTGCTGTTGCTGGTGCTGAGCGCACACAGGGCACGTGCCCTGCGTACCAGCACTAGTGCTCCAAGTCTGGCAGGGATCCAGGGCCCGGCCACTGCTGGTGGCACAATGCTGCCCTTCCCGGGGCTCAGCCACAACCAGCGGCCCAATCTGGCCAGGGATCCAAGGCCCAGCTGCCAGCGGTCCGATGTGGCTGGGTCGCAGGCCAGCAGCGGCAGGAGCCAGACCCGAGCCCCAACCAGGGACCTGGGGGATGGGTTGGGCCCCCCTAGTAAAGGAATGGATCAGGTCCCCCAGGGGGTGCAGATCAGGCCTAGGGTCAGGGCCCAGGCCTGGGCCCCAAAGCTATTTTAGGGGCAGAGATGCCCCTGCCCTTTTTATACCCTGAGTTAATATGGATTCTCTTTTCAAGTCCAAACTTGCCTTTTCCACCCACAAATTCTTGGGGTATACCTTTTCTGTAGGTTGGCAGGTTTGTGCTTATTAATTATTAATAATGTATTAATGAGATATCTACCTCCTTTCCAGTCGGTTCCAGACAGCATGCTTTTCCTACTTATTGTTATTTCTGGCCCTTTGGGTGAGTTTTGTAGTGTACTTTTGAAGTTTGTCTGTCTGGGCATGAACTGGACAGCCCCTATTTTGATACCTACTGACTATCTGAGGTGATAAAGTCATAAAAGCATATGTAAATGTCTTGTTCTTTCTCTGGGCCAAGGATCCTAAATATATGTATTCTTAACTTACATGCAAGATGTGTCCTGAAGGCTCTTGTATATGAATATATCATTTTTATCATAATAAAAATACTTGAAACTATAAGATAACTTAAATGTATACTTAAATCTATGAGGAAATGTATATGTGCAAGCAAGCAGGCTAAATTTACAGGTTACACTGAATTTGAGAATTTTCAGTCTATTGTAGTAGGAAACGTGAATTTCTTCTCCCATCCCTTAGGAGTCCCACTTATTCACTGATCACAGAAGAATAAAACAATATTATAGATATTCTCCACGAAGACCCTTTTAAAAGTAGCATGCGGTGAAGGGGAGTTTATGCCCTAAAATCTATAGCGAAAAGATAGCTATGAGGACTGCATAATTGTGAATCTCAAATTGTCAAGCTGTGTCAAAGGGCATGTTGAGATTTGCAAACCCTTTTAGGTGATCCTATTTTATCGGTGTCAGGAAGGGAGTTATCTGTTTTTCCACAAATAAACATAAAAGGTTTGGATAAGTCTTGACTCAGAAGTACCTTTGTCTTGGTAACATGCCTTATTGGTATGCATATTAGTGTTTGCAATGACACAGGAGCATTACCCATAACAATATTGCTTTTGCAGCATGGCTGTGTGCATGCTTAATTCTTTACTCTGACATTTCCACCTTGCTATCACCAGTTAAGCTCTACTCTTGGTATCAAGGAAGAGAGATTTTAGGCACAGTCCTACTGTAGATGAGACCTGAACACTTCATCACTATTGTATCACTCTCCATTGGGCAATCCACCCTTGAGTCACAACTCCTGCAGTTTAGGGAGCTAGTTCTCTCTCCTTGTAAGCTATTCTCTCACACTCTTTAATGATGCTCAGTACGCGCTGCTGTTTTGTTTCAGGGTAGGTTAATAGCCCAAATCCTTCCCTCACTCATGTCCTCTGAGGTACCTAGTGCTGCTGAAACAGATTCTCATGTCCCTCGTTTTGCAGCTAACTGGTGATTTATTTCCCTTCTTTCCTCATGTATTACTCAGCTTGTCTTGACTCTGCTTGTCCTGCCCTTATTTCAACCCCAGAGCTGTAATTAAGGATGCATAGGCTAGTGCAAAATGGGGTTTTCTTCAGAGTTTTTTAAAACATGCAAAAAAAAAATTGGTTCATAGGAAAAAAATACAGTAACAGTAGTACATAATGACAGAAAAATCCCAAAATATTCATTTAATGGAGGCTTCCATGACAGCCCAGGCAGAGCATCATCTATATAACTAAACGAGAGTTGTATATATGCACGGCGGGGACGCAGCTGTGCGCGCATCACAGCTGTGCGCGCGCAGCAGCTGAATCCACGTCTTGCTGGCCGGGCTGGGGAGATTCAAATCTCCCGTCCTGAGCACGCTCAGACAGAGCGTACTCAGGGCGGAGCGGCCTGGCCCAGAAGCCGCTCTGCCGGCCGTCCCTCCACCTCCGAGCCTCCGGCCAGGTAAGGGGGCTGG
>ML685796.1:15355740-15374569 GCA_007922175.1 Pelusios castaneus
CTTTCTTTCTTTCTTTCTTTCTTTCTTTCTTTCTTTCTTTCTTTCTTATCCAATACTGAGCTGAAGGGAAGCACTGGAGCTTCAGGGATTTTATGCCAGTTATGTTTTATTCTTTATTGATGGTTGAAGCCAGTTATTTACACACTTGTTCTCACCCATCTTAGTACTAGAGATTTTATTAATTTCAATATGCCTATTTTCTCACTATCCTCTCAACACTTGTTAAATCATCTGCGTCTCTTTTAAAAAAATAGTGCCCAAAATTAAAGATAACCCCTGTGATGTTTTAGTGCCAAACAGCAGAATTACCTTCCTTTTTAGTGTGCAATACAATTTGATGGAGCACTAGTCAGTTTTGCAAATTTCACACTGATTCATACTCACCTTCATTTACTGTTAGATCTAGTAATATATTGAAAAAAACCCTCAAAAATATTTTACAAATAAAATGGATGTTTGATTTTAGTGTATTTGAAACATTTAGTTGTTGCATATGTATGACTTTTTAAATCTCTTCTGTGAGATTTTGTTACATATGTGCATTATTTGATAATTAACTCTGTGCACTAGATTATTAGGATGACTGGTCTGGAAATTTAATTCTGACATGATAATTGGTATTTCATTGGCACGACATCTTTTTTTGTGGAATTCCTGAATAATTTAAATACTGAATAGAAATAGGGGCACGTTCATGAATGTTTTTTTTTCTTAAGCATCAAAACAAAAATAAGAAAACCCTCAGATTTGTTTCTTTGCTGTTGGCAAATACCGTTCAATAAGCTCTGTCCACGGTGCTCAGTAACGGGTATTACAATGCACCCTGTAATGGTGGACATTGCTGCCATATATCTGTAGTTGTGCATGTGGCTATCAATGCAGTTATTCAAGGTATGATCTCTTCTGCCTTGTGCAGACGAGGAGAGCGGATGAAACTAAAAAAGAGAATAATAGTGTTTCAAAATCAGCAACCCCAGAATGATGGCTATGAGTCGTCTTCTATTCTGAAAACTCACAGAATCCATGAATACAAGTTCCAGAGGGGTAGCCATGTCGGTTTAATGCAACAAAACAAACAGGTGTCCGACGAAGATGGATTTTTTTTCTCACGAAAGCCCATGTGATAAATCTTTTAAAAGTGCCGCCTCTCTTTTTTTATGCAGATTGAGGTGTTGTATGGATTTAAAGTTGATTTGTTTTTTCAGTTATACAGAAGATCAGAGTTGTTTATATGGTGCAATATATGTCAAAGGATGTGAATTTTACTGTATTGCCCCACTATGTGCAGGGACAATGCCATGTCTTTTAGAGGGAGAGGGAGGAGAAGGAGGAAGGAAATAAAGTAACAGATTTTTATAGAAATGCATTTTTTAAAAAATTGCATAAAGATCGATCCCTGAAGTCCACTTGCACATAAGAGATTCTTAAAAATGACTTTAGACTGACTGTGTGGACTACAGGATTAGTCCCTGAATGTTTACTGTTCAGAAACAGTAGGTATTGAAACAGGTTTCATGCAATGTACAGTGGGCTTTTAGAGGTAATTGCTAGGAAATCCACCTGTTTTGCAGTACCTATCCTTGTTGAAAAAAAAATTGTCATAGACTGAATAGCTAATGGTCAATATCAGAAATGAATGCCATTCTGTTGGAAAAAAGCCTATCAGATCTGTTTTTGTGTGGTATATAGTAATTGCAAGTTAATTTTGGAAATCACATAAATTGAATACTTTGAAGATTTATCTGAATTCTTTAAATGCTGAGCCTAATAACGTTACATGTTTTTGAACAACTTTTTAAAAAGCTACCAAATTACTTTAAGGCCAAAAATGATTTAGCTGACTTCAAAGTAATCTCACTTTTGCGTCTTGAATTTAAAAAAGGATTAAATTTTAGGATAAAACGAAGTGAATTGTAAAGGAAATTACATCTCTTTAAAACAAATGATATGCCACTCATCTTAATAAGAGGAGCTGTTTCCTTAATTAAGAAAAATACTTTCTAAATATTTTTAAACTACTAACCTCTCATAGAACTTGCAATATGTACATTAAGTGCTTTAAAAATTCCACTTTACAGTAAAGCATAAAAAAATTCTTTACAATAACTGTAGCTCCTGCTAAACATGTTAGTAAATTTGCTACATTGTACTTTTAAAAGGTAACATTAACGTGAGTGACTCAAAATTATTCTCATTTCCTTATTAGATTATATTTTAAACACAAATAGACTTGTTACTCTATTGCACACAAGAGTGAGATTTCTTTCCTGGGAGTTTAATTTGACATAAATCTGTAGTGATTTTCTGAGAACAGTGGTTGAATTTCAGTCTCTTCTCTAGATTAGCCAATCTTCTTTTGAACTCTTGGGGTGGGTCTGGGATGTCTGAACACTACCTAGCATATTTTGGATGCTGGTGTTATATACACAATAATGGACCCAGCTACCCAAATGCAAATCCAGATCTGGGTTCAGATTCTGAACATTTCCAAATTGGTGGTGGTAAAAGTCAGGAAAAGTTTGGAAGCTTGTCTTTAATATACAGATAGTTTTATTTTAGCTTTTATGCCTGGGACAATATAAGATTATTGGTCCAGATTATGATGCAAATAATGTTTCCAAAGCTTTTGATGTGGAAAATACAATCTAGCTAAGGTGATATCTGTGAGAGTTCATCATGTGTGGAGCATTTGGAAAGTACAACACTTTTACATCTTCCCCCCCCCCCCTACATTTTAACCTGTAGGTTTATTTTTAATATGCAATAGCTGATATTAGTGTTAAAATTATGCAGTATTTATCAATATTAATTTGTAGTTTATGGAATTTCTATTTCTTATGTTTATTTTAAATAAATATTTCATTTATCTAAAGATATAACAACTTGTACCAAGCTAATTGGTGGAGTTAATTATTCATATAACATTAGTGTTAAATGCGTTGTGCAGTTAACAGTTTCCATAGTTCATGAACTATGCAGATTGTCAGATGTTCATGGGGATGATGTTAAAAGGCATACAGTACGCATCTTTGGATTTAATTACCTCCCTCCCTCAACTCTCTGGTTTTTATTTATTTCAAGTGGGAAAACACAGTAATTATCTTTATTTTATTCAAAACAATATCAGTTGAAATAACTATTTACCCACAGCATAGGTTGTGATCCATTTTCATTTTCATTTTATTTGTAAATTATTAACTCATTGCAGCTGTGTTGCTTCTGTGCCGTATAGGAGAGCTTAATGATTCTGTAGAAGTCCAGCTGCTCCCTGGAACTGAACTCCGAAACCAAATTCCTGAAGAGAACCAAAGCTGAACAGTAATAGGGCTGCAGAAGGAGCTCCGCCCATTTTGAGTTTAGCTTCAGCCTTGCTGATTTTGGGTTCTCTGACCTAAACTGACTTCTGAGAAACTCCTAACCTGCACAGGAAATAAAGGTTCAAAGGGGCAGAGTTTAAGAACTCCACATGATCTCAAAAGGGAGCTCTTGAGAACTGAAGCAAAGATCCTGATTTCTGTGTGTTTCAAAGATGTTCTAATCCTGCAGAAGTTAGGATTTCCATGGGATTTTTTTCCTGAGTCCTAGTGTGTGCTACAGATCTCAGGAGCGCTGCAGAGCCTTTTCTTTCTTTCTTAAGATCAAGGAGTGGCACGATGTAAAATGCCCAGCAGGTGTTTGTCAGTCAGCTCCTGCTTTCTGCTTACTATGTTCACCTTGTTCATTCCTATTGTCCTGGGTTTCACAATAGCTCCCTTGGTTTTAATGATGCACTGGGAGGCATTTGGAGTGAACTGAGAAGGCAGAGATGATGGGATTCTGTGGGTTTCCCAATCTCTGTAGGGCACTGGAAACTTGAGGAAGTCATCAACCATTCTGAACCACTTGAAGTTTTATGCAATGAAGCACTAAACTAATGCAGCTGTACACTGATACATAAATCTTTAGATTCTTCTTTGTGGTCTCAGGCATCATTATAAACTGTTGCAGTTGTAGTTTTGAATGATGGATGTTTTACTAACAGAAAATGTCACTTAGTGGCTTCTGTGACAATTTCAGACCAGGGAACAGTGAATGATAAAATGTTTTGAGTGTGTGTGAATTTTGAAATTTGCAAACTGCCTTGTACAGTAAATTTAGCTGACAGTGACATTCCTAAAAATATTCAGTGTGCTACTAAATATACGTTCAGGCTGCTATTTCAAAGGAGAATAATTTTTGAGCACTTCTAACACAATCCTCTGTCTGTCAAGAATTTACTATAGTGTGAAAGAAATCACAAACATTTTCAAGCCAAAATAGTATTTCTAGACAAAATTGAGGCTTGTATTGAAAGCCTAATTTCTATCTTAACTTTAGAGAGAATGCAAAGATTATAGATGATGGTCCCAAATGAAAAAGGATGTGTGACAAGTAGGAAAATAAGTGGGAATGAAATAACACCCACGTTAAAAACCAAAATAAAAGAGAAGCTGTGGAGGCAACAGCAATAATGGGGGGAATCAGGGGGAAGACAGCAGGCGGAAAGCCCAGTGTTGAAAGAACAAGGAATTGCCTAAATCTTGATTTTGTAGGAAAGAAGGGCTAACTTCAACCTTGATTTGACTCCTTTCATTTCAGTGGTGTGAAGGAGGACATAAATTTGACTAATTCTCCCTCATCTTACATAAGGACTAATCAGTCAACTATTCTACTCAAACAGTAATTTAAATGCAGAAGCAGTGATGAAAATAATACAGAATTATGAAATCTTTCTGGAATCTGTTTCGACAAAATGTAAAGCGTGATCATAAACCAGCATTTCATATACCATATTTCACCATTGCGTGGGGTTTTGGGATTTTTCCTGTTCTGGGCTGCTGTAATAGCCTATTGTGATAGAGAGAGAACTTCTGTGATTGGGAATAGAGGTTATATTTTCATTTGTTCTTCTAACATTGTTCTTCTCTGGATAAAATGGATAAAGTTCAGAAAACAGCAACACATTTTTTTCAAGATCTAGAAAACAAGACCTATGAGGTACGGTGGGGGGTAGGGGGGAGTAGGATTTACTTAGACTGGAAAAGAGTATGCTGGGGAGGTACATATGATAACAATAGTTAGGTACATAACAAGTCATTATAAGGCAGAGGTAGAAAAATTGTTCTCCTTAATCTCCGAAGATAGGACAGGAAGCAATGAGGTTAACTTGCAATGGCAGTTTTTGTTGGATATTAGGAAAAATGTTCCTTACTGTCAGAGTAGTTAAGCATGGGAATAAATTGCCCAGGGAGGTTTTGGAATCAACATCGCTGGAGACTTTTAAGAGCAAGTTAAACAAACACCTGTATGGAATAATCTAGAGAATGCTTGGTCCTGCCATAAATGCAGGGACCTGGACTAGATGAGTCAGTCCCTTTTAGTTCTATGATTCTATATTATCAATATAAGGGTATGCCGACACTGCAGTGTAAAACCAGGGTTTGAATTCAGGCTCCAATCTAACCCCTCATCCAGCTACTTGGAAATAACATCAGTTCAGGGCTCAAAACATGGACTTCACAGGGATGAAAGGTGTGGGCCTGAGTCAAGCTGGGACCTAATGTTCAAACCCTATTGTTTTGCAATATAGACATAATATTACTGGCCTCATGCTCTGGAAGTCCTCTAAAAGTGTTGCACAGGCCAACTTCCTTTGTCCTCTGGTGAATAGTCAAGGTTTCCATTATGCACCATGAACAAAGGCCTAGAGTGCTCAGGTTTTGGAAGGGCACGAAGTTGTACGGGAGATGGGTGGTTGGATTCAGGGCTGCACAGTCCAGTATGGATGCTGAGTTCTAGGTTAGGACCCAGGTTCCAACAATTCTTAACCTGGGCTTAGTGCAGATGCGCAAGCTCTGGGTTAACAAACCAGAGTTCTATTAACTCAATTCTAATAACCAGGTCACATATCACAATGGAGACATACTGTGTACGGCTGCAAATACAGAAAACTAATATTAGGAAAGATGTATTTCTATTTGACAAGTGGTTTTTTTGTTGTTTTTGTTTTTGATTTTTAATGGAAGGCTTATGTACTCTTTCATTTTGCCTTTCCTTCATTGTTCTATTACTCTTTTCCCCCTTCCTTCCCTGGACATACAGGACTCTTTTTTTCCCCTCCTTTTCACTGCCCTATTCTTTCTTTTTATGCTAATACTTCTTGACTCCTTTCCCTCTGATGGCTCATGGTGGTGGCTGGTGCCTTCAGTCAATGAAAGATGCTTCCATTTCATCTGCGCCTCCAGTGGCTCTGAATGGAAATAGATGGTTACTTCTCTTCGTTTCCAGCAACTTCTATCAGCCTGAAGGGTCTGGAGTCCCAACCCAAGAAAAAGAAAGAGAAACAAGCATCTTGCAACATGGTAGTTCTCTGCAGGCTACCTGCAAGTGCTCTATAACCACAATCTGAGAACCATTGGGAACATGTGGTGGGGTTTTTTAATTCTAATGCTGACAAGACGCTAAAGTTTTTAATGATAGGACATGATATACAAAGGGATTATCCTATGACACCCTTGGGGTACTCCACAGGTTACAGAAGGCAGTAAATTTATTTCTCCTAGACAAACGCAAAAGTACAATCTTGATATCACATTCAGTTTTTTATGGTTCCAGTGAGATACAGCCCACCAGCTAAGGGCCATGGAATTATGATCTAATCCATTATGTCAACTAACTAATGGTTTATTCAATTTCAAAGATCCAGAAAGGTGTGTCTGGTAGCGAATTCCCTATGACCAATCTTAAACCACCATTCTCATAGAATGGTTCATTTGTCATGTGTATGACTGTCACAGCTCCAGCCTCTCCTCATATTATCTCCCTGACTCTGGCATGTTATAGCAGCCTTTTAATTTTTAAACTTAACCTAATAGCCCAGCACCCCAAAACCAACTTCTGCTGCATTACGCTCCAGTTGAAGAACCAGAGTGCATGTTAGATGTGGCTCATTAAATATAAGGGATTCCTTGAAAGCATTGTTGAGGATTGAACAAGTTTTCAGAGATAAATCTACTTGTCACATAATTAACATAAAATGACATAACCAATATATTTGTAATTAGATTCTTTATTAATACATTCCAATTGTAAGAACACATGCATTTAATTGACATTTAACATGTTAGCTATAGCAAGCTTGTTATCAATTAACACACTTATCAAATGCCAATTACAATTTCTTAGATTTAATTGCTGTGAAATTGACTTGCCATGGGCTACCTTTTAAAATGTTAATGCATTAATATTGCTCATAAATGTAATGTAATAAATATGACATATACTGTGCATTTATTGCATATGCAATTTTGTCTAAATTATACAAAACTTAAGCACATTTGCTTCATACTTATTAAACATCAGTAAGAATTCTTTTACACAATAATTTATCATACAATACCAGCCATATCAAATTAAATTTGATGCCAGCTTGAAATAATTATCCTATAGTATTATATATTTATTCAATAGACAGGTCACTATTTTAAGATTAATGTTGGGCAGTGAGCGCATGAAATGATTTCTTTTAGTTACTTAGCACATTTTAACATGGTGCGCACTTCTTACCTTTTTAATACAAAGCCCTCCCATACAACTTACATCGTCTCTTTCACCCAACAACAAATGTTGGATTGTGTTCTCACTGAAGTCAATAGCAAAACTCACTGGAAGCAGGCGGGGTCTATTAGGCCCTGAACTTGCAATCTGAGCTGTACAAATGGGTCCTTTTGCCTATGCAGAATCCCACTGACTTCAGTGGGATTCTGTGCAGATATGAGGTTTTGACTGCATGGAACAATTTCAAGTTCAGAGCCTTAACAATGACACCCAGATCTTACAGTGTGCAATCATAGAATGGGAAGGGACTATGAGAAGTCATTGGGTCCAGTCGCCTGCACTTATAGCAGGATCAAGTACCATTTAAAGAACCCCTGACAGATGTTTATCTAACTTATTCTTAAACATTTTTGATTACGGAGATTCCACAACCTCCCTAGGCAGCTTATTCCAGTGGCTAATCACCCTGACAATTAGGATTTTTTTTCCTAATGTCCAACCTAAATCTCCCTTGCTGTAATTTAAGGTGAAGAATAATTTTTCTCCTCTTCCCTTGTAACAACCTTCTAGGTACAGTTATCATGTCCCTTCTCAATCTCCTGTTTTCCAGATTAAACCAAATTGAATCATATTTAGCTTGTGGTCCACTATATCTCCAGTGAGTGTAAAATAGCAATCTGTAGTTCTTATATAGAACTTTTCATTTGTATAAATTAAAGTGTTTTATGAAACTAGGTAAGTACTGTTATTTTAATTAGGACAAAACTGAGACATAGTGAAGTGATTTGCCTGAGGTCACAAAGCACAGCAGTGTCACAGCCAGAAACATAGCCCATGGTTAGAGTTCCCCTTGCAGACTAGCCAAAGGGTCATGTCTTTCCTAAATATATGTGTGGTGCTGGGGAATGGAGGGAGTGTTAATCATGGTGAAATTTTTTTGCAGAGTAAAATGAATATTTTAAAAAGACCTTTCAGAATAAATGCATATAGCTGTATGTTATGATTGCTTAAAAGCAACACTATTAGCTATTTAATAAAATGTAATGAAAGAATCAGTGCATCAAATTGTAGATGCACAACTTTTTAGAATGTATAATATATAGTCAGTGTTGGATGCTGGAATTCATGGTTGTCAATGTTGAGTCACACCCATATAGGAAGTATGCCTATATGAATCTGCAAAAAATGATTGACAAGAAGATAATCCTGTCATTCTGTTACAATTTTAAAAATCATCCAAGCCTGTTATGTGTGTGTGTGTATTGGGATGGAGTGGGATTGGGTTGGTTTATTAGGGGTTTTTTGCTACTGAAAACTTCTGATTTCAATTGAAACACAAAATATTCCTTGCTGAAGAAGAGCAAGTCCAAAGAATGAACTTTGCATGAACCTAATACGTTGGGACTCAAAATGATGTGTAGCTGTCCTGACTTGGGAGCTAACATCATAATTAGGTACTGCATTGATCCTTCTATGCTGAATCATTTGATAAATCTTTTTAATTCTCTTACCTGTAATTTTCATATGTGCTATATGACTGCATATGAGAGTTACAAGAAGAGCAGTGTAATGAATTAATGAAAGAATGATCTCCAAATTAATCTAATGTCTCTTTCCAATTTCAAAGTCTCTGGGTACCAATAGAGTTTCAGTACTTCTATTAGTTTACTATAACAGTTTGATTGCTACTACTGTATCAAATGTATTTCAAGGGAAAATGTACACCCCACTGGTGTCAAGTCAAAGGATAATATTAAACCATCAACTCTACAGGGCTCTTGTGTCTCTGATTATTAAGAAGCATGTTTCATCTGTACCCTTTAGCACTTTCCTGAAGTGGAAATGTTATGTCATCACCTCCAATGAATATATTTATTCAGAAGTTGCCAAAAAATCATATTGTCTGGAAAAGGTAATATCACAGACAGCAGTGTTTATTTAAAGAGGAAACCAGAATGGCAGGGAAGGGTTACGGCAACAGATGTGCTAGTTTAAAAAATGGATTAACTGAATGTCAGGTAAGAGTGTATGGCACATTTACACAAAATAGAATTGAATATTTAGCATTAGAATGATTATAATTTGCATGTTTAGTAAACACTTTAATTAGAACTGAACAAAAAGGTATGGTATAGAGTGGGTATTCCAGAATACACTGTATACAGACATTCATGAATGGGTAGATCATGATGTATGCCAATAGGAATCAATATATAAAAATAAGTGTGTGTGCGCGTGTAAAGTCATAAAGCATATATCATGTGGCTGTTACTAGCATATAAAACGATACATCGTGAAGTTGTATGATAAATCACAGAGCCACATGACAAACTGTATTTATCATGCATCTTTGGATATATCAACACTGCAGCTGGGAGCAAGACTCTGTTTAGGCAAACAGACTGAAGCTAGCATAATGAAAATAGAAATCTGGCTATTGCTTCACTGATGCAAGCTTGGGCTAGCCACTCAAGCTTTGACCCTATGGGGCTGATCTCAGGTAGCTAACCTGAGCCAATCCAGTGCAGTAACATCCACGTTGCTCTTTTTGGTATGCTAGTTTGAGGCTCGCTAATGCAAGTTTGTTTACCTGTGCTTAAACTTTTGACTCTCACCTGCATTCTGTCTATTAATCCAACTCCCCTGGGATTTAATCTCAAATTGCAAACTTCTGAATAGCGGGGAAGAGGCCTGGGGGGCGAGAGGAGTGGGTAAGGGGCTGGAGGGTTGGGGAGATGGCAGTCGGGTGGGGAAGGGGCTGCGGGGGGTGAGAGGAGCGGGGAAGGGACCGGGGTGGTCAGGGAGCTGACGGGCAGGCAGGGAAAGGGTGGAGAGGAGTCGGGGATATGGCAGGCGGGGGGGGCGAGAGGAACAGGGTAGAGGCCTGGAGGGAACGAGAGGATAGGGGAGCCAGTGGGCAGGCAGGGAAGGGGTCTGGGGAGGCTTGGGGTGGGGGACCAATGGGGGGTGCAGCAGAGGGGCCCCATTTGGAGACAACACCAGGGAGGCCCAGTGGGAGGATCTTCCACTTGCACCCCGCCACCTCGTGCCAGTGCTTTCCATACCCCTCTGGCACCCCACCTCTGCCCTGTCCTCCCAAGCTCCCCAGCCATTCCTCCTTTGCCACCCATCCCTGCTACACTCCCCTGCCAGGGTACCCCTGCCTTTTCTACCACTCCACAGTTTCTATGCCTTGTGTAGCTAAAATTTGCTCACTGAACCCAGTGACAAAACATCCTTTGACTTCAGTGTGACTGAAGATCAGGACCTGTATTTGTTGCTTAGACGAGAGGGGAAAAGGTAAACAGATTTTGCTTGTTGTAAACGAAACACAGAGCCACAAGAATATAAAACTGCCACAAAACTAACACCTTTAGCATTAATAGCACCAGTTAGGCATATTGGCTCTGATTCCCCCATCGCCACACACATAACGTTATTAATTGTATTGAATTGTGCCACATCGTGTGATGATTTTGTGATATGGACATATTGGGCCAGATACACCCCTAATATAACTCAACTGCTTTCGTTAGAATGTGGCACTTTTAAAAACTAGCAGGTTTATTTATCACATGAGCTTTCGTGGGAGAAAATCCCACTTACTTTTGTTAGTCTTTAAAAGTGCCACAGGACTCTGTTGTTTTTCTGCAATAGACAAACATGGCTACCCCTTTGGATTTTCATTAGAATGTGTCACACTTGAATCATGATATCCTTTTTCTCTGATGCAGTGGTTAAAGTAAATCGTTTGGTACCGCTCATCTCTTATTGGATGTGGCTAAGGCGTACAAGATGCAAACATTGGTCCTGTTACATTTTTTCTTGCTCTAGTTGAACTAGGCAGCAATGATGATGATGGCGTAGAATTAGCTTTGCTGCAGCGTTTGACAGCACATGGGTTCACTGAGGAATTTCTTAAAGATAATTGGATTGGTTTATGTGTAGATGGAGCTTCTGTCATGTTAGGCAGTAAGGCTGGTGTTGCCACAAAATTAAAGACATGATTCCCACTTTTCAGAAGTTGGCATTATTTTAATCACACGTTGGAATTGGCCGTGGCTGATGCTATCAAATACTGCAGTGAAGTTAATCACTTTAAATCATTAGTGGATTCATTCCATGCTCTGTACAGTCAGTCACCAAAGTGCATGCGAGAGTTGGCTGAATGTGCGAGTGATCAGGAAGTTCAGCTTAATAGGATTGGACCCCTATTTGATGTACATTGTGTTGCCTCTAGCTACCACAATGTAAGAGCTATTTGATGGTCATATGCAGCCCTCCATAGCCATTTCTTGAAAAAAAAATCAACTGATTTCTCATTAGAAGGGAAAGATAAAACAAAATTTGCTGGCACGGCTAAAAAACTGGAGAATCCAGTTTTTGTTAAGAAGTTGGGTCTCATGCTTGATGCTCTGGAGGAACTTGCAGACCTGTCCTTGGCATTGCAAAAGTCTGATGTAATATTATCTACAGCAAGTAAGGCTATGTACACACAATCACTTTATTGCGCGGTAAGGCTCCTTACCACGCAATAAAGCAAATAGAGTACATACGATCAATTTCTCTGTTGCACAGCAACACCCTCTTGCCTCACAACAGTTAAACCACTCAAAACGAGAGTGGTAGCATTATCGCGGAACAGCTTGTAGGGATTCATGGCCTGTGGCTCATGCAGAGACGGCACGTCCAGGCACACCTGGATGACCTCGATGCATGATCACAGGGTATCCACCTGTAAACATACTGGGCAGAGAAAGCGTGGGAAACGGAGAGCGTAATAGATAAATATTGAGTATTTGACCTTGTTATGTTCCTGTATTCTGCTATGTTTTTGTACTTAAATGCTTATTATGATTTTATGTAAGCTGTTTGTACTGCTTAATAAATACTTTTTAGATTTCTCCTGTTTTCCCAATGTGGGCACACAGACAAGTTTAGTGACTTGTCCATCTGAGGCTTTTGCCTTGGTAAATCTGTGTGGTGCATTCACTGTTTCGCACAAGGGAAAGCAATTCCTGTCTTTCTGTCTGCTATTTGTCTTTCGCTCCCACCCACCACGCCCGGCAAGGGTTACAGATGCATCACACAGCTTCGGATCCCGGTGAGTATGGGGGCCTCTCTGTCTAATGCACAGATCCGCCACTGTAATGAGTTGGTTTATTTACTGCGCAAGGCTCAACATTCCTTTATGCTTAATGATCTCAAGGTGCTGATTCATGAGGTCCACGGCCAATGCCCCTGGTACCCTGATGCTGGAACCCTCCGCTTGGAGGATTGGGACCGCATCGGCCATACCCTGCACGCTGAGCCTCGTGCAGGTATCAAGGTGCTCCACTCTTGACACATTTGTCGAAATGCCGTTGAGCGCTTTGCGCCACCGACACCTCCCACTCATATTCCTCTTTCTATTGTCCCTCCACCGCAGTCTATCCCCCAGATTATTCCCCCTGCCTCCCCTGTCCAGCCCTCTCCCAGCCCCCCGAGCCCTTCAAAACCCCCTGATCCTGATTTTTTAGTTCGACCGTCCGCAGTGCAGCAAATGGCTGAGACTGCCCGCCATACCGCAGACCTTTCCGTGGAGGAACTGGCCGAACTTATGGCGGTCTGCCCGGTCACCCGCACACCTAACGCGGATGGCACCGTCACTGTGACACATCAGTCCCTTCCTTACCACATCTGTCACGAGGTCCGTAAGGCCATTACAGAATTTGGTCTGACCAGCACTTATACTTGCGGTTTGCTTGATGGGATCGCCAATGGCTATATGCTTATCCCATGGGACTGGAAGGCTTTAATGAAAATGCTTCTTAATCCAGGGCAGTATGCCATCTGGGCCAGCGAGTTTCGCCTGGCAGCAGAGGCTCAGGTCCGTGTTCTTAATGCGGCTGGTGTTGGCGCTCTTTTTGATCACTTGGCGGGTGAGGGGCCGTTCGCGACTGCGGAGGCTCAGGCTCAACTTAAGCCCGCCTTTTTCCCGCATATTGCCCAATGCGCTTTGAAGGCATTTTCTAAGGTGCCGGCCGCAGGTTACCCTACCAAAAAATTTTCTTCCATTCACCAAGGTACCACAGAGCCTTTTCTTGATTTTGTTAATCGCCTCCAAGAGGCTATCTCACGGCAGATTGATAACTCTGATGCCGCTAATGAGCTTTTGTTAAAAATAGCCCAAGAGAATGCCAATGCAGACTGTAAGCAAGCCCTTCTGCCCCTGGCAGCGGTCACTAACCTCCAGCTGGCTGATATGTTGCGAGCCTGCCAAAACATTGGCTCCCAAACTCATAAAGCCACTCTTTTAGCCGCTGCTCTCAGAACTGACAGTAAATCTTCAAAAATTTGTTTTAAATGTGGAAAGATGGGTCACTTTCAACGGGAATGCAGGTCCACCAAGAATCCTGCTTCCAGACCCTCAAAGAAATGTCCAAAATGCCAAAAGGGTTTCCATTGGGCCAATCAGTGTCGCAGTCCGGGAAACGCAAATACGGGTCAACCCTCGACCCAGGCCCAACGGAGGGTGTACACAGGTCTAAGCTTCCCCCCACCCCCAACCTCACCCTCGCCGCCCCTGCTGCCGCTACCGTCCCCGTCCGGCGCCTCCGCGCTGCCACTAGCGGCAGCGCCGGCCTGGGCTTAATTTTACAGACTGATACCAACTTTCAGCTTCCTGGTGAGGTGCATGTTGTCATCACGCAGGTAAAGGGGCCCCTCCCCCCACATGTAGTCAGTTTTATCTTGCCACGTTCCCATGCCGGTCGCAAAGGGTTTTTTGTCATCCCCGGCGTGGTTGACGCCGACTACACCGGGGTCCTCAAGGTCCAAGTATGGACCAACATCCCTCAACGATTGCCAAAAGGATCCTCGGTAGCCCAGCTAATTTTACTCCCCTCCCTGGTCCCCGGGGCAGAGCACAAAGAGCGGGGCGATGGAGGTTTTGGCTCCACCCTCCCTTCCAACTCTTCAGTGCTCGCCCTCACTACCCACATTCACGGGCCTCGGCCGATGTTAACTCTTACATTGAACGGCCGTTCCTTTACTGGCCTTCCAGATACCGGCGCTGACGTCACAGTGATACGCGCTATCGACTGGCCACCCGACTGGCCCAAATCACCAACTAAAGAACTGTGGGGCATCGGTGGTCATCAAGTGGCATATCAGAGTTCCCTTTGGATTTCCGTCCACTCTGAGCCACCGGCTGATATAAGTATTTGTCCATATATCATGCAATTGCCCATTACCATTTGGGGCCATGATCTTCTGGAAAAATTGGATACTTCTCTTGTTTTAATGTCTAATCCTACCGCCCTACCCCTCTCTTGGCTACCGGGACCCCCCGTCTGGGTGGACCAATGGCTCCTGCCACACGATAAGTTAGGGGCCCTATACGCTCTCGTCTCTGACCAGCTGCAGGCCGGTCACATTGACCCGTCTACCAGCCCCTGGAACACTCCGGTGTTCGTCATTAAAAAGCGGTCAGGGAAGTGGCGCCTTTTGCATAACCTCAGAGAAGTCAACAAACAAATCCAGCCTATGGGCCCATTACAGTTTGGAATCCCCAATCCAAATTTAATCCCCTCTGGCTATCAAGTCTGTATTATTGATTTAAAAGATTGATTTTTTACAATCCCATTACATCCGCCGGATCGGGAGAAATTTGCCTTTACCATCCCGGTTCTAAATAACAAGCACCCTGCCCATCGTTATCAATGGTTCACGTTGCCCCAAGGTATGTTAAACAGTCCCACCCTGTGCCAATTTTTTGTGGACAGGGCTCTTCTTCCCTTCCGCTACCCCCGCGTTGAGGTTTATCATTACATGGATGATATCCTCATCGCCTCCCCGGTTTTAACTGATTCCCATGTCCAGATGCTTATTGATTCCTTGGCGCGTTTTGGCCTGCAAGTTGCCCCAGAAAAGATATAGCGCCAGGAGCCATATTTGTATTTAGGTCATAAGATGCTTGCTGCTTATGCGATCCCCCAGATTCCGGTCTTACGGGTCCCCACCAGCCTCACACTAGTCGAACTTCAACAGCTGCTCGGCCACATCAATTGGGTACGCCCTTATTTTAAATTGCCCACCTGCCTGTTACAACTCCTTTTTTCTTTATTGAAAAAGGGGACCTCACCCTCTGACCGGATCCCAATTTCTGTTGAACATCAATGGATTTTTAGACATATCAATGATTTAATGGCCCAACGTTTTGTGGATCGGCCCCCTCATTCGGGCCCCCTGCAACTCACTCTGCTGTCCACTCCGCACACCCCCACTGGCGTGCTGTACATGTCATGCGATACGACCTCCGTCTATATTTTGGAATGGTTGCATCTCCCCTCCACCCCGGCTCGCAATGTTTACCCCTATTGTGATGCCATTCTTGCCCTCATTCGGCGCGGGCGGACCCATGCCACCCAAATGACAGGCTATGACCTCATGGTTATTGCCGTCCCCTTCACTAAGGAGGAACATCAACACCTCCTACAAACCTCATTGTCCTATCAAATTTCCTTGGCCAACTTCGTGGGCACCACACAATTCAATTCCCCCAAAGATCCCCGATTGACCTTTGTCCTCAATGCCCCTTTCAGAGTTCGCCCTGTTCGGGCGTTGCAGCCCATCCCCGGAGCCCTCACTATCTTCACTGATGGTTCTCCTATCCAAGGGGTGCTTACCTACCTCCCCCCTGACTCTACGGAATGGAAAGTACATTTCACACTCCCCCAGAAGAGTGCTCAGTGAGCAGAGCTGGTGGCGGCCATTTTGGTGTTCCGTCTGTTCCAAAGCCGCCCGTTTAATTTAATTGTTGACACCCTTTATACCTATCACCTTTTTGCTCATTTACCCACCGCTTGTATTACATCCCTTATTGATACTGATCTTATGTCGTTATTCCTGACCCTTAAGAACCTCCTTTCCTGCCGTTTGCATCCATTTTATGTTTGCCACATCCACAGCCACTCGGCGTTACCTGGCCCCCTTGCTGAAGGTAATCGTCGAGCGGATCAGGCCCTCCGGGACCTATCCATTGCTTCTTTGTTCTCCGACCCCATAGCAAGCCACACCTTTTTTCATCAATCAGCGAAGGCCCTGGCTAAACAGTTTTCCCTGCCCCTACTGGAGGCGCAGCAAATTGTTCGTACCTGCCCTCATTGCGCCTCCATGCCCTTGGCCTTCCCCCATGCCGTTAATCCGCGCGGCACAGCGGCCAATCAATTGTAGCAGATGGATGGTACAGATGGATGTACCCGGCCCACCAGGCTGGCGGAGATTCAACAGACCATGTATATTGCATTGTTCACATTGAATCATTTAACACTGAATGCTGATCAACACGCCCCCGCGAACCGTCACTATCGGAGCCAGGAGGCCCTGCCACGCCCCAATGTGTACTACCACCAATTGCCTGACCCTGCCTGGCATGGGCCCGTCCCTCTCATTACTTGGGGGCAAGGCTATGCCGCTGTGCTTTCTCCAACAGGTCCGCTGTGGGTTCCGGCTCGGTGCGTTCGACCAGCCCCAGATGGCGTGGCACCAGGGACTGCACAATCCGATCCACAACTTCCAGCTGACCCTGAACCCGGACACTGAGGAGAAACCCAAACCCCAGCGACGCTGACCGCGGCCTGCTCGCCCCCTGCCTCGGGGAGTCACATGGGGAGATGTGAAATCCCTGGTCTCAGCAGCCCAGCAACAGCTGCTCCGCAACCATCAGGAGCCAACCCCTGATAATTTGTTATTGGCCATATTTGCTCAGCTCACAGCCAATTCCTTATTAATCCTTCTGATTTTAGCTTCCCTTGTGCCAGCCCCGGTGGCCTCGGCGTCCTCCCTCTGGGACCGGATGGGTTACAATATTTGGACCCACCTTGCTGCCACCGTCAATACCTCCTATTTTTGCCTCTCCAACGAGGTGGAGGTTGGCCAACTCCTTGGCTCGTGCCTTATTCTAGTTTGTAAACAACCCTCCGAGGTACAAAATGATACTTTTTTGGCCAATTTTGGTGTCAAGGTTACCTATGGCACCATTTCATCCTGGGGCACGGCGGTCAGGCAGATACCGCCTGATGCAATTTCCCTCCACACCCCTTATGCGGCTAGTGGTGTGAATACCTCCTGCGCCCGTGTTGTTAATTGTTCTCGGGCCAAAGTTTCGCAGGGATGTGTTACTCCACCCGGCCCGATTTTGAATTGTACATCCATTATGAATATTAGTTTTAGTTATGGGAATATTATTTTACCAAAGGGTTGGTTCTTTACTTGTGGTGCTCGTACCTTTAGTTATGTCCCTGCTAATCTTTCGGAAGGTACTTTTTGTTGTCTTAGTAGATTGACTATCGTTTTACCCTCGACCCCCTTTTCGAAGCAGCACAGTCGTCGCGCTGTCCCTCTGGATTCCTCCTGTGACCCCAACGTTAAGCTGCTCAGCAAAGCGGAATACGTCTCCTTGGCGCTTTCGCTCGTGGGTGTCCCTGCCCTGGCGCTCGCTTCGCATCTTCAGCTCCATCAATTGACCTGTTATGCTGCCAAGGCTATCAACGCTACCTCCTCAGCCATTGCACTTCCTAACACGGAACAACATGAGCTTCGGGATGCGATCCTTGATAATCGCGCTGCCATTGACTTTCTTTTGCTTAAGCATCATTATGGTTGTTTAACTCTTCGCAATATGTGTTGTTTTAATCTTATTGATAACAGCCACTCCATTGAGGACCGCCTTGCGGCGCTCAAGAACCTCACGGTGCGCATTTCCCAGGATGTCGGCTTTAGTGGTTTTTGGGACTGGCTCCCGGGGTGGCTCCCGGATTTTGCCCCCCTCCGAGCTTTGTTTGGCTATGGTGTTTTTGCCTTTGCTGGCCTGATTGGCCTCTGTTGCTTTGTTCAGTGTATTCCTTCCCTTATGTCCCTTTGTCGCCACCCCCGCCCCCCGCCCCTCTGTCTATTCGCTCTCCCGTTCCGACCTGGCCCTGCTCCACAAGCGGCTCCAAGGTTACCTAGAGCCCACTTATTTTACAAGTAAGGGGGAGATGTAGGGATTCATGGCCTGTGGCTCATGCAGAGACGGCACATCCAGGCACACCTGGATGATCTCGATGCATGATCACAGGCTATCCACCTGTAAACATACTGGGCAGAGAAAGTGTGGGAAACAGAGAGCGTAATAGATAAACATTGAGTATTTGACCTTGTTATGTTCCTGTATTCTGCTATGTTTTTGTACATGAATGCTTATTATGATTTTATGTAAGCTGTTTGTGCT
>ML685796.1:15389569-15429914 GCA_007922175.1 Pelusios castaneus
CTGCCTGCCCATACTCCCTGGCCATTTCCCTTAACCTCACTCTCTCATTGATACAGTTGCCTTGTATGTTTATGCTTGTAAAAAACCCCATTGGTTTATATTAATTTACATTGGTTTATATTAAGCTACATTGGTTTATATTAATTTACATTGGCATATTAATTTACACTGGTTTACATCAATTCCACCACTGTGACACTATACTGTTCAATAGAGAGGCCCATCTCCCAGTATCCTCTATACACCTCACTGCCCCATTCCATTTACCCTTGTTCACCCCCAATAAAAACACTTATTAATTCAAACCTCGCTAGCGTGTGTGTGTGTGTGGCAGCTTCTCCCCAAGATCCTCTACCTGCTGGCAGGGTCACTCAGCATTAGAGGTTTTTAAGAAGAGGCTAGACAAACCTGTCAGAAGATGATCTAGGTTTACTTGGTCCTGTGTCAGTGCAGGGGGCTGGATTTGATGACCACTCAATGTTCCTTCCAGGCCTACATACCTATGATTTTATGACTATCACTACGGTATTCATTATATGTCCTAGTTATCGCCTATATTAATTACTATAAGCACTTACTGGTACATAAACATTGAGTATACTATGGCAATGTTATTAATTAAATGCAGAATCAGAATGATTTTTAATCACCACTTTAGCTCTATCCATTATTGAAATTGTACCGGCCCTTCTTATAAACATTAGATTCAATTACCAGCCTCGCGTAGAACACAGACACTTGCACCTTTCTTTGTGCAAGTAGACTTGGTTTTAGAACAGAGCACTAGAACTTCACAATTTATATAAAAGAACAGTTTTATTGCCTTTTTACTGCCTAAAATACATAAGTAAAGTTTTAAAATTAATGGCAGCCAATATAAAAGGAAATAAGAAATAAAAGAGACTTACTGCTTCAGAGGCAGCCCTGTGCCTTTTACCTTTCTATAGCAAAACACAGCCATTCTCAATGGATTCGGTTCATAGTGACTCTTCTTCCATTTGAACAGTGCTAGTTATACAATGGAGCTAGCTGTTCAGTGCAGCTGCCACAGCAAATCATCTGAGTGTGGTGTAAGATACTTTCTCTATTCGAAACTCATGGCGGTCTGGGATACCTGAAAAGCAGCCTGGTACCTCCAGCACTGCAGTGCAATGATCTTATAGTTCCACTTTCACCAGAGACCTGAGACAGCCTTTCATTTCAACAGTTATTTCTTACTAGGTCTGCCCTAATTTTAAGACCCCTCCAACTCATAATATTCGGATATTATCCTGATCTATCTTATGAAACTCATAAAGACCCATCTTTTTAAATAACCAGAGCATATTCTGTGAATCTATTACATTTTAAATGGGCCCTCAAAGTCAATTGTAGCAGACCACCAAATGTATCACATTATTCTGCCCCAACCTTACTTTAAAGTCCCATATTCTAAATTGACCTAAATACTCCATTTGTCTTCCCAATTTTTTTTTCCCAACAATGTACTCTGTTCATCATGCATTGAGTGTGGGTTTTTTTATAGCTTTCTGAAACTTTGATTCATTTTCTACTTTCTCCTCTAGAACCTCAATGATTCTATTTCAGTTCCTGCTTTCATTATCCCTTCTTCTACAAACAAGGAGTCCTGTGGCACTTTTAAAGACTACTCACTACAGTATTCCTCTTGATACAACCTTAACATTGTTAATCATTTGTTTAATTGATTTGATGTCCTCTGCTACAAAAGTTAATATGATATTTAAAACCTAAGATATATTAATTTTCTTTTTCTTTCTTCTTCAGAGATATGACCAAGTGCTTATCTATACTTTGAACCTTTTGGTATATATAGCTGGAGGAATGGGGTAAATTGTCTATGTGTCTTTTTTGTGACATAGTGTTTTTATAAACCTTGTCATGGAAAATTTATCAGAGAATGACCTTTTAGGTTAATTCTGGTGATTCTAATTTTCCAGCATCAGCATTGTGTTTCAGATAAGGTCAGACAAAAGCCATTTTGTGTGTATATTCGGGTTGACTAATAATTAAGGTCATTTAGTGTTGAACTGCCAAAGCAAGGTGACTTTAGCAAAACAAAAATAAAATGATCATAATAAATCCCTTAAAAACAAAGAAAAGTTTACATCAAGCCACTGAAATGAGCATGGCTTTTTGAAAACTGACCATGTGCTTGAACATCAGGTCCATTCAGACCTCTCTCGAATCTATATCCATAGCATCCATGTAACAGGCACAAGAAGATGAATATGTTTTTCCACTACATCTCAAAGGTTCAGACACACAAATGTAAAAATCCACTCACTGACCTTCTTTCCTGTAAGATTATGCCTATAAAGGATGCCAACTCCTCCTCTCTGACATGCTGGTGGCCCCCTCTGCTGAAAAAAGTGACTGCCATCTGAGAATTTGGTGGAGGCTATGGCTGGAGGGCCCCCACCACTGAAAGCTGCTCAGGGTGCCTTCTTGTGGTGGCAGCTGAGAGATGGAGTCCACAGGCTCCCTGCCAGAAGCCGCCTGAGGTGGCTTCTTTCAGCGGTTCCTCAAGGGCTGTCCCCAGGGACATTGCCAGAAGCAACCTGGAATGGCTTCTTTTAGCAGCGTGCCTGGGAACCCACTCCCCACCCATCGCTGAAAGAAGCCACTCCAGGTGGCTTTCAGTCGCAATTTCAGAGGCACCACAGAGGGCACCATGTGCCGCTCTGAATAGGCTCGTGTGCCACTCTTGGCACACTTGCTGGGGGTTTGCTGACCCCTGCTATCATATCAACTGTTCCAAAAATCTAAAATATAAACATTACAAGTGGATGTTTTCCAGAAATGATGTTAAAGAATGAGATGTTACATTACATTATGTGGGACAGTGACTGGGTCGTTACAAAAGGTAATTTCCCTTAAATCACCCTTCTTGACTCCTGCTTCCTATTCCACAGTTTGAATCCAAACATCTTATTTACTTTAAAGAGAGAGGTTAGCAGTCTATATCTCTAGATCTGTTTGATTTAAACTTGTGACTTACCCTTCTCTGTATCTATATAGTTACAGCTAACATGCTAATTTTCCATTTCATTCATCTGATGAAGTAGGATGGTGCCCATGAAAGAGCATGCAATAAATACATTTGTTAGTCTTTAAAAGTGCCACAAGACTCCTTGTTTGTTTTGCTAAAATAGACTAACACGCCTACCCCTCTGGAACTTTTGTGGGATAACATCTGTATTCAAAGCAGTATGGGGAGAGAGGCTTCTGAAGGTCTCCCCAACATCAACCTATCAACATTCTTAATGCTCTCTGTGAGAGTCATTTTGGAATTTCCTCGATTTTCATTTTCTATGACTGCCAAAATTTTTTGCCTAAAAGACAATCTGGTATGTAAGGAATATGTGCAGTTTTGTTTTTATTATAGATAGTCCAACATTTCTATTTTTAATATTCCCCCAGAACAACTGTAGTGTCCTTACTAGATATTGTAAACAAATGTTTGAAAAACAGAATTCTGGAATATGTGAGAATTCTCTAGAAATTTCTACAGAAATAATTTTTGTCTCTGAGGAAAACAGCAATGGGACATAAAACAATTTTCAGTCACTTGACTAATGTAGCACATGACTAAATCACTTAATCATTTCCTTAAAATCAAAACAAGAAATATAAAGATTGAACAGAAAGTACTTTGGGAGACTAATAACCACGCCCTGATAAAAGACATAGCAAGAGTTTTCTAAAGATGAACTGTATTTCTTTTTTGTTTTTAATGTTTATATTTATTTGATGTTCATGTAATATTTACATATTTTACACTCATGCTATTCATTTTTTCTGTGTCAATTTTTATGTGGTTTTGATTGAAAATCTGACTTTCCTTTCTCAGTAAATATTACTGTGTTTCCTGTTGAAATTATAATTAAAATGGCAGTTTCCAGCCACCTTATTCCTACCAATGGAGATGTTGAAGTATCTCCAGCTATTCTTAAGTATTGCTTAGTAATTTCCTGTTTAACTTGCATATTCCAATTGTTAATTTTTCTTGTTAAGAAAAGATCATAGATAAAACAGCTGCAGAGGCACTCAGGGGTAGTCAACAGGGCTATGAACAGGGGAGTTTGAGGGTGAGTTTGGAGGGGGAGTTTTGGACCATGGTGAGATTATTGTATTGCTTTGCTTGTGATGTTGGGGTTTATTTTGTGCAGACTGGGAATAGGAGAAATACTATGGGAGATACAGAGGCAACCATGGTAGACACTCAAGCAAGGGAAGAAATAACAAAGTGACAGGATGTGGAAGCTGTGGGATGTACTTGATCTTGGAGGGCTTGCCTCCAAGGACCTTTATGTGCATGAAGTGCCGCCTCATAGAGTTGAGGGAGGAGAAAATTCGGGGGTTAGAGATGCAGGGGGAAACTCTCATTGAGTTTATAAGGGGTTTTGAACAACTGATGGAGCAGACAGGTGAGGAGATTTTAAGAGGAAACTCCAGACCTGCAGATGGAAGCAGGGCCATCAGATTGTGAGGGCAGAATACCGGGAGGTGAAAGTGGCCGGTGGATGCATGTGACTGTGAGAAGTTGGTGGAGAAATAGAGCTCAAAAACACGTTTGCTGGGTTAGCAAATGAAGGAGCACAGCATTCAGTGAATGACAGTGGGAGTGCAAGGAAAAAGAGAAAAGCAGCTAGTCTATCCAAAGAGGGGATGAGTCAATGGAGATTCCTCCCAGTAAGAGCCCTAGAAGGACTCAGGAGCGGGTGCAAACAATTGCTGATTAAAGCTGTAGGACTTGAAACCGCAAGGAAGTGGGGGTAGGCTAGAGAAACACACTGTTGCCAGGAAAAGGCAAGTCTATGTGATTGGGAAGGACAGACAGGCCTATAAAGAGAGCCGATCCTGAGAACAGAAGGGTATGCTACTTGCCAGGTGCAAAGGTACGGGATGTTGATCTGAGGCTGAAGAGGATCTTAACAGGAACTGGAAAGAATCATCTAATTGTCCTTCATGTGGGTACAAATGATGTAGGTAGATTCTCACTGGAAAGTATCAAAGGTGACTATGCCAGGCTGGGGAGGACTCCCAAGGAAATAGAAGTTCAGGTGATCTTTAGTGGGATTCTGCCTGTCCCTAGAGGAGGACAACAAAGGTGTGAGAAGACCCTGATGAGAAACAGATGGCTCAGGCAGTGGTGCTATAAGGAGGGCTTTGGCATGTATGGTCACTGGGAGGCATTCATGGACAGAAGACTGTTCCCCTGGGATGGACAACAGCTGAGTAGGGAGGGAAACAGACTTCTGGGAGGGAGATTAGCACAACTGATCAAGAAAGCTTTAAACTAGGGAGTCAGGGAAAAGGGTTGAGAGATGCCCAAATAATCTCTCTGCCTGTTATTAGTGTTGAGAAGAAGGAAAATGAAATAAGAAAGGACACAGAAATCGAGAGCAGCATGGAGGTTAGGAGGAGGGGCAGTGTAAATGCCAGTCTAGCGAGAGATATTGTCTGTAGAATGACTGTGCCGAATCAGGCAAACAATGTGAGTGAGGCTAAGCAGCAAAAACTAAAATGTTTATATACTAACGCGAGAAGCCTGGGTAACAAAATGGAGGAACTGGAGCTACTGGTAGAGGAAGTGAGACTGGATATCATAGGGATAACTGAAACATGGTGGACTAATAGTCATGACTGGTGTGCCGGTATTGAAGGCTATGTGGTCTTTAGGAAAGATAGATATAAAGACAAAGGTGGGGGAGTGGCATTGTATATCAATGAGGAGGTAGATTGTAGGGAAATTCAAAGTGATGGAATTAACAAGACAGAACCAATCTGGGTAAAATCACATTGGGGAAAAAAGCTACTAGAGTTTCTCTTGGAATAGTGCTTGGGGTGTGTTACACACCACCAGGATCCGATTTAGACATAGATAGGTACCTCTTTAAGGAAGTTAATACTACTGGGAACTGTGTGATTATGGGAGACTTTAATTTCCCAGATATAGACTGGGGGACATGTGCTAATAGTAATAAGAGGGCCCAGATTTTCCTGGATATGATAGCTGATGAATTCCTTCTCCAAACGGTTACTGAACCAACAAGAGGGATGCCATCTTAGATTTGATATTGGTGAGTAGCGAGGACCTCATAGAGGAACTGGTTATAGGGAACAACTTAGGTTCAAGTGACCATGAGCTAATTCAGTTCAAACTAATTGGAAGGATAAACAAAAATAGATCTCTGACCAGGATCTTTGACTTTAAAAAGGCTAACTTTGGAAAATTAAGGGAATTAGTTGGGGAAGTGGTCTGGATGGAAAAACTCAGGAATGTGAAGGTAGAAGAGGCTTGGGATGGCTTCAAATCAAAGTTGCAAGAGCTATCTGAAGCCTACATTCCAAGGAAGGGGAAAAAAATTCATAGGCAAGAGCTGTAGACCAAGCTGGATGTGTAAGCATCTCAGAAAGGCGATTAGGAGGAAGCACAGAGCCTACAAGGAGTGGAAAAAGGGAGAGATCAGTAAGGAAAGCTACCTTTTGGAGGTCAGAACATGTAGAAATAGAGTGAGAAAGGCAAAAAGTCAAGCTGAGCTGGACCTTGTGAAGGGAATTAAAACCAATAGTAAAAGGTTCTTTAGCCATATAAATAGGAAGAAAACAAAGAAAGAAGAAGTGGGACCGTTAAAAACTGAGGATGAGGTGGAGCTCAAGGATAATCTAGGCATGGCTGAATGTCTAAATAAGTACTTTGCATCTGTTTTTAATGAGAGTGAAGATGAGCTGGGGAATAGAGGTAGGGTAGCTAATGGGAATGAGGTCATGAAAGTGGAAATTACCATACCTGAGGTAGAAGCCAAACTTGAGCTGCTGGATGAGACTAAATCGGGCAACCTGGACAATCTCCATCGGAGGATATTAAAGAAACGGGCTCATGAAATTGCCAACTTGTTAGCGAAGATTGTTAATGAATCTTTAAACATGGGGGTTGTACCGTATGACTGGAGAATCACTAATATAGTTCCTGTTTTCAAGAAAGGGAATAAAAATGATCCGGGTAACTACAGGCCTGTTAGTTTGACCTCGGTAGTATGCAAGGTCTTGAAGAAAATTTTGAAGGAGAAATTACTTAAGGATACAGAGAATAAAGGTAACTGTGATAAAATACAAATGGCTTTACAAAAGGTAGATCATGCCATACCAACTTGATCTCCTTTTTTGAAAGGATAACAGATTTTTTAGATAAAGGGAATGCGGTGGACCAAATTTACTTAGATTTCAGCAAGGCATTTGATACAGTTCCACAGAGGCTATGTTTACACTGGGGAATTTAGGTCGACTTTATCAAGTCGACTTTACTAAGTTGACTTTAAGTTGACCTTATTAAGTCAACTTAGAGAGTCCACACAGGACTCCTAAGTCGACTAAAGGTGGGCCATACTAAGTTGACTTAGAGAGTCTACACTAGACTCTCTAAGTCGACTAGTTAGGTCGAGGGGGAGGCGAGTCTCCTTTGGAGCCTCAGCTCCCCAGGCTAGGAGGGCTTGTCCTGGGGAAATTCAGCCCATGTGGGGATGGATCTCCCCAGGCAGCAAGCCCCGGAGTGGTCCGGGGGAGAAGGGAGCGTGGAGCTCCCTTCTGCCCCGGACCACTCAGCTCCCTTCTGCTTGGGACTTCTCAGGTCCCGGGCAGAAAGGAACCCTCCTAGCTGGGACCATGCAGTCCCGGCCAGAATGGAGAACGGGAGACCTGCGCACCGGCTGCTTGGCAGCTGGAGTGGGGGTCCCGGGGAGAAGGGCCCGGCATGGAGGCTTCCTGGTAGCTGGAGCGACAGCAATTTCCTGCATGGCTGCCCTCCAGCTCCCGGGATCCTGGGGATCCCTCCTAGCTGGGACCCAAGAAGTCCTGGCTGAAGGGAGCCCCACACACCCTCCTAGCTGGGAGCAAGCGTTCCCAGCAAGAAGGGAGCCGGGAGAGCCGCCCGCCCCTCCTTGGCCCAGCACAGCCAGCTGGCATGCAGCTGGGTATGCTGGGACCAGCCGCCTGCCTTCCTGGCTCTCCATCCAGTGTTCTAGCGAGGGATCCCCTCTTTCTGGAGCCCTGGCGGGGGAGCCCTTCTCCCCAGGACCACGGCTCCCCTGGCAGGGAAGCCGCAGGTCTGGGGAGAAGGGAGCAGGAACTCCCCAAAACAAGGGATCCACAGTGGCTCCCTTCTGCCAGGGAGCCATGTGATGATCCCTTTTCCCTCTTGCCCTAATTTGACCAAGTTGACTTAAGAAGTCGACTTAAGCAGTAAAGTTGATGTCAAACTAGGTTTTAAAAAGTCGACTTTATTTTTCCTTAAGTCGACTTAAGGAAACTCCAGTGTGGATGCAGAGTAAATTAAGTCGAATTAAGCAGGCTTAATTCGACTTAATTTAGAAGTGTAGCTGCACCCAGAGGTAGTTATTATTTAAGTTACCGAAGATGGGGATTAATATAAATATAGCGAGGTGGATAAGAACTGGTTAAAAGGGAGGCTACAGCGGGTCATACTGAAGGCTGAACTATCAAGCTGGAGGGAGGTTACCTGTGGAGTCTCTCAGGGATTGGTTTTGAGACCAATCTTATTTAACCTTTTTGTTACTGACCTTGGCACAAAAAGTGGGAATGTGCTAAGAATGTTTGCAGATGCATCAAGTTGGGAGGTATTGCCAATACAAAGAAGGATCGTGATACCATACAGAAAGATCTGGATGACGTTGTTGTAAACTGGAGTATCAGGAATAGGATGAAATGTAATAATGGGAAGTGCAAGGTCATGAATTTAGGGACAAATAACAAGCATTTTTCCTATAAGTTGGGGACTCATCAGTTGAAACGGACTGAGGAGCAGAAGAATCTGGGAGTACTGGTCCATCATAGGATGACTATGAGCCACCAATGTGATGTGGCCATGAAATAAGCTAATGCGGGTCTTGGCTGTATCAGGAGAGGTATTTCAAGTAGAGACAGGGAGGTGTTAGAGCCGCTGTACAAGGCACTGGTGAGACCCCATCTGGAACATTGTGTGCAGTTCTGGTCCCCCATGTTTAAAAAGGATGAATTCAAATTGGAACAGGTGCAGAGGAGGGCTACAAGGATGGTCTGAAGTTTGGCTTATTTAGCCTAGCCAAAAGAAGGTTGAGGGGTGATATGATTGCTCTCTATAAATACATCAGAGGGATTAATATCAGGGAGGGAGAGGAATTATTTGAGTACAGCACCAATGTGGACACCAGAACAAATGGTTATAAACTGTCCATCAAGAAATTTAAGCTTGAAATTAGACGCAGGTTTCTAACCATTAGAGGAGTAAAGTTCTGGAATAGCCTTCCAAGGGGAGTTGTGGGGGCAAAAACCATAACCATAACTGTTTTTAAAACTCAGCTTGATAAATTTATGGAGGGGTTCACGGATTGCGTCCCCACTAGCCTCTCAAGTGGGGAACCTCTGAGAGGCACAACTATGGAGAGGCTTTCACGACTCTACTGCTCACCCTTCCAGTCAGGGCAGCTCGGCCTCGTGGCCACACAGTCAGTAAGGTAAGCCCTCCGGTCAGGGCAGTCCGGCCTAGTGGCCACAGAGTCAATAGACGAACCCTCCGGGCAGGGCAGTCCGGCCTAGCGACCACAGAATCAAAAGACGAGCCCCCGGGTCGGGGCAGTCAGCCTAGCAGCCACAGAATCAATATGCAAGTGGCCACAGAATCAAAAGACGAGCCCCCGGGTCGGGGCAGTCCAGCCTAGCAGCCACAGAATCAATATGCAAGTGTTCACAGAATCAATAGACGAGACCCCATGTCAGGGCAGTCCAGTCTAGCGGCCACAGAATCAATATGCGAGCCCTCGGGTCAGGGCAGTCCAGCCTAGCGGCCACAGAGTCAATATGCAGCCTCCGGGTTGGGGCAGTCTGACCGAAACACGCCGGCCACCATACCCCAAACCATAAACCTGGGCCCCCGGGGCTGCTTCCTACCCAGATAAGTCCTGGTCAGCATCTGGCCCTCTCTCCTCTGGGGGACTCTGGGATCCATACCACAAAGTCTGTGTAGGCTGGTTGTCCTCAGGGCAGCTGTCCCAAGATGGCTGCTTCTCCCGAGTACTCAAAGGGTTTCTTCCTCCTGCAACTGGGGACTGACCACACTACTGGGAGAGAGCTCCAGATAGAGGTTGTTCCTCCTCCTCAGCCAGCCCCAACTGAGCTAAGCTGCTTCCCTTTATGCTGGGGCAGCAATCAGAGCATGCCCAGCAGGGCTTACGGGGCAGGGCATCAGCTGTCCACAGGGTTTGCTGAGTGTCTTCAGTGCGGGGTAGGCTCACCCCATCACAGAGGGGTTGGTATGATCAGATAGCCTATTTTGGAAATTGACTGATCTTTGGCTATGGGTGGTGGATATACAAGTGGCCTAAGAAGGGAGGGTACATGGGGTTGGTTCTGAGTTACTACAGATAATTGTTTCTTGGGTAACTGGCTGTTGAGACATGCCCGTGTGCACAGGGTTTAACTGATTGCCATATTTGGGGTCAGGAAGGAATTTTCCCCAAAGGCAGATTGGCTTGGCTCTGGGGGTTTTTCACCTTCCTCTGTAGCACAGGGCACGAGTCATCTACCGGTGAATTCTCTGTATCTTAAAGTCCTTAAATCATGATTTAAGGAGGTAAATAACTCAGTCATAGGTTAGTGGCCTATTGCTGGAGTGAGTGGGTGAGGTTTTGAGTCCTACATTTTGCAGGTGGTCAGACTAGATGATCGTACTGGTCCCTTCTGATCTTAGAGTCTTTGGCTATGTCTACATTTGCTAAAATTAGTTCGAATTAGTTAGTTCAACTTAATTCGAACTAGAAACAGTTCAATGGCCGGTTAGTTTGAACTTAGAAATTAGTTCGAATTAACATGGCCACATTGGCTAATTCGAACTAGTTAGTTCAAATTAAAGCCTTACTTCTGAAGCCCTATTCGAATTTATTAATTCGAATTAAGGAAGCCCTTAATTCGAACTAACTAAAGCCTAGTGTAGTCATGGCTTTAGTTAGTTCGAATTAAGCCTCCTTAATTTGAACTAACTTGCCAGTGTAGACATAGCCTATGAGTCTATAAAACCCCTACACTGTTCACTCCTTTTATAGTAGTGCTTATGAAAGTGAGGGGCTAATAATACCATGCAAGTTTTTTCCTGATCTTGTCAATGCAATTCTGACCTGCAATGGCTGATGCTGTCCTCTTTATGAGCCTTTCCTGAGCTGACACAATCAGTTGTCCTTACTTACCCTTTTAAGGTAGTTTCTGCCCAGTGAAGGCAGAGGAGAGATCACTAAATGCATTTTCGCATGGCAGAAAGATAAGTAGAGTATTCATATTGCCAGATAAGTAGAGGGGGCTCGTAATACAGGGAGAATTTTATTCTGTATTGTATACAGCAACAATGAGACTATGATTTATAACAGGGGTGGCCAACTTACAGATCCCATTTCCCCGCTGGGAAGAATCCTTTAGTCCCACCATCCTGCTGCACGGCAAAAACTCCAGTTGAAGGTCCCCAACCTGGTCTGGTATGTAAAGAATGGGAAGCAGGAGGTCATAGGAGACTCATGAGCCACAGTTGGCTACCCTGATCTATAACTAGGGCTTCTGGGCCCTACAATCACATGAATAATAATGATAATTTGTAGGAGATGGAGTTCAGCAAGACCAATATTATTGTTGTAGTTCAACACGCAATCCTATGACTGAATATCATTCCCCATCTTAAAATCATGATATATGATTAAATAGCCCAGCATAGCATTTCAGGAAATATTGACTGGGATCTTGCAGTATCTGGAACTATAACAAAATAATGTTGTTAGCTGTCAGAACAAGTTGCACTGTAATATGGCAGCAACTTGTATAGTCAGTCTTGTATGGTTAGTTTTCTTTCCTGTGGAGAGGAATGGAGAAGAACCCAGGTAAACAGACATTAATCATGTTGTTTGTTTTTAACTGTAGAGCGAGTTTTCATGCCATGCTGATGGACTAACAATAAGAACCTAAAAAGGATAGACAGTAGGATGGAGTGTATTTAATGGGAGAAATGTAGCACTTTATTAAGAGCTACTTATTTATGGGTTTCTCTTTGTGAAACGAAACATATGACCTGCCCTGAAAAATAATTTTTCCTTTGGCATTTATTCCAAACATATTTTCAGTGCAACTGGGAATATTGTTACAAACCAACAAGTCATTCTAGAAATACATTCTTGTTTTGAATTTATTGACTGTTAGTACGAGTCAGGGAAAAAAAACAAAAAGAATCCCTACTACAGGAAACCTTAAAACATATAATACCAACACAGTGGTAAAATATAGCACTTAAAATAACAAGAAAATCAAGAATATTAAACATTATTTCCTGAAACGCATAAACCACTCCCCTTCTCTGACCATATTTCTGCTTTATCCAAGTCATTCTGATTTTTTCCCTCTTTTGTACTGATTCTTTCCCCAATTTTATATCAGTAAATTTCATCACATAATTTTACATTTTCCAAGTCAAGGTAGTTGATATTTAAGGGGAATGAAATCTACCAAAGTATTAATTCCTGTCCTATATTCTTCATGCTAAACTGTTTGCACTCAGTGTCATCTATCTCTGATAGCCCCAGCCAACTGTTTATCTACTAAATACTCTAAGTTATACCAAGTACCCGGACTGTGTAAAATTTTATACTTCAGGTAAAATAGGAGAAAAACTACTGATCATTACTTTTGACCAGTAAAGTGAAACATTTAGGTGGATTCATTTTTGGCAGTTGTTAAGGTGCTGTTATGAGCACCCCATAAAGTGGCCGCCACCTCCCTTGTGATATAAAGTCGTAGAGAAACTGTTTATCAGATATTCCCCCCAGGTCACGTAGAGAACTCATGGCTGCTAGGCTTGTGACTATCAACATGCTTTATTCGGACCCTGATTCGCTCTCAGCCAGCTCCCAAAGGGGTGGGTCATCCCCCTCACCCCTGTGCTGGAGGGCAAGTCAATCATGGCTGCTCTGCCCCCCCCCCCCCGGGGTGTAGAAGGCTCTGACCCGGAACCTAGAGAGCTGGTGAAAATTCCTTTGCCCAAATAAGGACAGGAGGAACCGGACAGCCCCTCGCCCCAAAATTCCTGCTGCAGCGAAATCTGGCCAATCACAGCCCTCGGCAGGAAGCAGTGGCCTAGGCCATAAAAGCTACCATGCCGCATGGAGCAAAGTGAGAGTCTCCTCGAGTTAACTGCTAGGCATGATCACCCTGCAGTAGGAGTTCCCCCAAGAGTGCCGGCCCGAGTCGATTTTCAACCTCTGCCCGGAGACGTTATGCTGTTGTTAATCACCTGCCTGATAGTTGTGGTACGTATGTAAACTGAACCCAAATTACCCCCCCACGTTTACTCCTCATGACTGAATGTGAATAATTCTTCTACCTCAGTTTTAACCCAAGGTATTACAATTGGTGTAGGTTTGGGGATTATTGTTATGCTTATTGTTTATGTATTGGATTCTGTCTTGTTATACTTTATCTCTGAATTATCAAAAGAGTCCAAGAGGAGGGTTTATTCTAAACGTTTATTTCTGTGTAACTCATGGTATGTTAAACTGTGAAGTAATCACCTGGGGCTATCTTGTTATCTGTGAAGCTGACTTCTGAGTTTAGTCCAGCAAGCAGCCCAACTGTTAACCCTTTGCGTCCCAAAGAGGGAGACTAATAAAGTTTATTATTTTTGGCCACCACTTTAAGTTTCCAGGAGCCTTCCTTCTCCCATCCTTTACCTACTGCGGACAGCAGTGTTATGCAATGTTATGGACACCTTTTTTTCTGCTTTGAAAACTGCTTTTTCTGTCCTGCTAACTACAATCTACCATCTCTCCAGACATTCTGTGTTTCATTAAACTAAGAAGAAAACAAGTAAAAGAGCTAACTGATATAGTGATATCTGCCATGGAATTTTATTGTATTCCTTCGTTAAGGTCCACACCTTCAAATCAGAATATCATTACTGGACTAGCTGTGCCCCTACCTGGTGTAAGAGTTCAGACCTATTCCCTCTTATTAATCACATTAGCAAAAACATTTGAATGATCAACTGAAGGAACTACTAATGAGTGAGGCCGTCTGGTTCATTTTGATTGTGCACACCTGAAAGAATACCACAAGATGGTTTATGAATGAAGATGAAATGTCTCATCCTCAGTTGTATCTTCTTTATGCTACATACATTCCTTATATAGATAACGATCAGACACCAGGTGCTTGCTAGCTGTCTTTTGGTGTGATCTATATCCCAACTCTTTCTGTTATCACAAGCCCTTATTAAATTGCAGGGGGCCTCAGGTTATGAAACAGTAAGACAATACAGATAAGAGAAAAGGGCTTGAGATCTCCTTCTAATGGGAGTTTTTGGTGAACTGCTCAACCCCTGTTTGAAAATGGAAATCAGATAAGACTCAGACCCTGTTTTAAATCTGTGCGGTCTAGATTGAGACTTCATTAACCTTTGTGACACCTTTCCCACATTGCAGAAATTCCCTGAAGTTGGAGTGTGACCATGTTACCAGGGGACAAATGGAGGCTTTATAACCAGTGTAGAGGAACAAAGCTTCTGTGTGGATGGATCAATGTGTGTGGTAAACATCCTGAGATTAGCAATCTGAGGTATAAAACATCTGCCCTTCCCACTAAGAAAAATATGGGGAAATATAATTGAATGTTTGCCTTTAAACTTATTTAGAACTTTTAGAGATCTTTAGGTATAAAACAAACAAAAAAGAAGGGAAAAACAACCAGGGTGTCATGCAAGATATAATAGGGAATGTATAAGAAAGACCAAGCCATTCTATCCAGCATTCATATGTTCAGCAACAGCTTCATCCAGTTAAAATAAACCATTCAGAGGCACACACACAAGAGTACAATTTTACCAACAAAGAATTCCATTTTTGTAAAACAACCTTTCTGGACTTTGTTACAAAAGAACACTTCTCTTTAGGGGTCTTCACAAACATTTTTAAAGGGCACTATATATACCTTGGCAACAGTTCCTTTTTCATTCTCTGACAACAGTTCTGTCAAACTATTGCACACAGATTAAACAAATTGGTTAAAATGAAACATACAAAACAATAGTTTAGAATTCTCCTCCTCTGACAAGCTACTTCTGGTCCTTTCTGATTTCCTAATAGATTTAAGTCCCTTATCTAATGTCACATTCTCGGGTACAATTCAGACCACTGAGAGGCTGTGTCACTGCCTGTAACCCTGATACTCTTGCTGCAGCTTTCTTATCTGGCTGATTACAATCTGCACAGAAATATGCACTGCATGTTTTTGTGTTAAGTAGCTCTGACTCAATTCTGAATTCAGCAGCCTCCTTGTTACACCACTGACCAGAGTCTGTCCCTCACCCGAACAATGGCAATCAAGTCTTCTGTTTGGTGCTGGAACTATGTACATATGTAACTTCAGGATTTCAAAGTCTCTGTAGACTAAATAGCTCGAGAAAGGGGCAAAATATTGGCTTGAGTATAAGCAGTGGCAGGGTTTTTTTTTTTTAAATGCACCCCTTTTATTTATCTTCTTTTTGTTTTCCTTTGCTCTACAAAGATAAGGCTAGCTTATCTCCAGAACAAAAGGACATGGTGTACTCATATGTAGTCTTCTGGGGTGCTACATTGATGAGAACCCAGGTTAATGAATATAAACATCCATACAAGCATAAATATGTTTAATTCTCTGTATCTTTTTGTTGTCTTACTAATTACAAATCAAGATCTAAATATTTGCTATTCTTTGGCCACCTTCAGCTTATGCCTGAGCATTGACTGATGGCAAATGCAGCGTGTTTTTTTTTATATATGGAAATGACAGTCATTAAACTTTATTAGTTTTGGATTTGCTGTACTAAAGAAATGCTCCCCTGGACTGCAGCACCTGCCACAAATGGAATTTTTATAATAATCATGACATTTTGAAATATGAACCAACATTTTACCTCTTGAGTGCTTTACAGACAAGCATCTTATTCTGCTTTAATTACTTTTAAAAATGGCTGTTTATGACCAGGTACACTTCCCATAGCTCATGTGGCATGTGATGGAATCACAATATAATGGGAATAATTGTGATCTCCTGTTATTGTTAATATTATTTAAACATATATTATCTTTTTAAATCAAGGGCTGACTGTCATTCCAGAATGCACAGGTCAATCTCTTTTTCACTCCCCACAGAGCTGTATGTATTACACAGTGTCCCAAAGCTCGTTTACGGGCCCTTAATATGTCCACATTTAGGTTCCCCTTAAAGACCCATTTAGGCTGTAATGCTTAAAGGAAATAAAGTTGATTTACATACATACATAGCCCCTGCCTACTGTTGTTCTTTCTCTTAATTTCTATAGTTTCTCTCAGTCCTTCGGTTGTGAGTTCCTTAAATCTTTTAAGTCTCTACCACAAAGTGTGGGTTTTTTGTTTTGGTCTGCCTGTCTACTTTACACTGTTGTTTTTAAAATGACATTTCTATTCATATTAGTTTTTGAACACCTTTTTATTTTTTTAAACTCAATTTTGAAACTATGCTTCTTAAGTAGCTCTTTCCAGATATTCAAGCAAGGAGAGTCATTTCTAATTATGGACTATGTTGAACAATCTTATTTATATTGAAGCTTTCAGGAGTATGGGGAACCAATTCTCTACTGACCATTCCTATTTTGGAGAGGGTGGGGTTGATAGAGAAGGAGACAGGAAAAACGTTTTTCTGTCAAATTGAGGAAAGCAGGTGGGGGGGGCAGTTGTTTTTCTTTTGGGGGGCACTTCATAAAGATACTCTAATTGATCTGGAAGAAATATCAGACCGCCAAATCCTGTCTCCAGAATCCAGATATCATTGAAGAAAGCTCTGGAACTTTCTGTGTCATTTACACAGCTTGTATATCTAGTCATCATTTTTGACAGAAATAAATCTGCCATGAAACATACACATTTTTTAAGTTACATTGGCAAAGGTTGCTTAAAAGTAATTGTTTCTTCTAAATGCCTATAAATACTGCTTCTTTGCCAAAACATTTATGAGACCCAGGGTAAAATAATAGGATGATGCAAAGCAAGTTCTGACCAATCACTTTATTGGAAAATGTCAGTGAAAAATTAGAGATTTCTGAAGTCATTCCATCATGACAATTAGCAGGGAGCTTCTGTGACAACTTTCATAGTTATATACATTTGAATGAAAAGCAAATGCCAAGAAATAGAGTATATGTCAGTCTCTTTATTTCGATGAATGTTTCTGTGTAAGAAAGTAGAGGAGGTTACCATGTTCACCGCTTCTCTGTTGGACTACCTCTGTTAAATTGTAGAATGATACGGTATTAAGAATTAGGATCCCATAAACACACTTTCCTCTGTGTTAGAACAGATCTGAGGGCAGCAAATAAAGTTCAAAAGTTATTTTTTTTACTCAGGTTTTCTGTTTCAATAATAAATAATAATCACATGCTTTTTGCTCTTGAATAAATATCCCACCTTACATTATTGGATTGAATGTCTGTCTTACATATTCATCTGTGCAAGAATGGATGGGGAAAGAAATGATAACTTTCTTTTTCTTCTTCTTGTGGCTCTCTGGAGACAGAGTAGAAATAGAATTCTATTTTCCTCTTTTTGTTCTTTAGAAACTCCGCATAGACTCATAAACTTTAAGGTCAGATGGGACCAGTAGGCCTCAAAACCTTATCCACCCACTCCAGCAATAGGCCACTAATCTATGACTGAGTTATTTACCTCCTTAAATCATGATTTAAGGACTGGAGCGGGAAGCAGAGTTAATAACAGGAAAATGATATTTTTCATATATCAGTTTTCATCAATAGATCTCAGAGCACTTGAGAGAGTAGGCTACTATCTTTATCCATATTTACAGGTTGGTAAAATGAGGCACAAAAAGGTTGTGACTTATCCAAGATCACCCAACTGTAAAGGGAAAAAAAGCAGATCTCCTGCATCCCAGGTTAGTACTTTAACTCCTTGTTTGCATAACAATGAGGCAGTGTGGGAATGAACACCCCATTGCCATTGACTAGGCCTGCTTGTACTAACATTGAAACATGAGGAACAATGTGGGATGGTAAATTTTAAGGAGTTTAATTGTTTTCAATTATTCTGATTTTGGAATTATGAGATGACATTTACAAGTAACACAAGAAAAATATGAAACCCTACGCATTTCATAGATATAACAAAATGAATAAGATGTTCAAGGAAACAACCATGAAGCCATATTGATTTCTGTACTCTATATAGGTTATCACACCAATACCCCACACATCATATATTGAACAATAAAGATGAAAACCTGACTAAATAATTAATTAATAATAAAGTACTATTTAACAGCAATGGTAATATTCAGGTATCATGGTGAGAATTTATGGCTGGTTGGACTTGAAAGGGTCCAGTCACTCTGTTAAATGTGATTCTTTTCTCTAGACTAATCCAAAGGAAATGCCTTCTGTAACATTCTTTATTGATTAATAATGGAAATGGAGTTGAAATCAGTGGAAGACAGTCTCCTTTCACACTTTATTTCAGAAGCATAAATATGAAAAGGAAATTGAGGACATCTGCAGCTAAATCTCTGACTCCCGGCCCCACCCCTTTGGCTGATTGAAACAGATTATTCAAAACAAACACACACAAAAATTATATATCCAGCAATTACCATTCAGGGGACTGGAGCACCCAGTTACCTGGATGAAGCTGTCACTCAAATATCAACCTGGTATCTTCAGTACAAATACAAACATTTTAATTTTACTTCACCCCAAGGCCTTTTTATGACAGGAAACAATTTTGCATCATATTTTTCACTGATAATCTGGCTGGGTCTGAAAATCATTGGTTTCTAATGCTTTGATCCACATGAAGCTTAGAATTAAAAGGCGATGGCTTTCTTTCTTTCAATGAAAATATATGAGTATTACTTATCTGAATGATAGTATCTTTTCTTCCCAATGAACAAAGACTTGGTTTTAATGTATCAGCTAATAATTAATCTTTATTTTAAAAAATTAAACAGATTATACAGCTGCTTCAAACTATAAAAACATATTATGGATTGGTTAAATATGGAAGAATATATTCATGCTTGTCTTAACAAATAAATGCATGTCTGGAGACTAAATGATCTTTTTTTCATATATTTTTGTAACATTTTCATACAGTATAAAAGGGCTGCCGTCTGTGATTAACAGTGGCATCAAAAAGATTTAAATACAGATTTTTCCCTCTCTTTTAATGAACTATGCCTCCTTTCCCAAAGGGCAGCAAAATGCCTTGCAACTAATTTTGATTAGCTGCTTATTAAAATGTATTTAAGGCTTTGCATATTATGTAGAGTGTTTTATTTAAATTAGGAACTGATTTTTTTTTTCTTTTTGTTGTGTGAAATATCTCACAGTGCCCTTAAAGAACAAAAATAATAGCATCAGATATCACAGAAAATAAAGGTTGGTGGTAACCTAGTGTCAAGAGCTTAAAAGCATCTTGAACGTGTGTAGTCCTCTGCTGTAACATAGCTCTTGACTATTTCATCTGCTATTCATTCAGCCTGTCTGAAATTAATAATCACACAAATTATTTTTACATGGAAAGTCAGAACATTGGTTGTTATTATTCCCCTCTCCCCCTCCCCACCCCCCAGTGTTTTTACATTCTGGCCTCGGTGAATCTCCAAGTCAATATATGGACTGTATCATAGTATGTCCATATAATAAACAATATTAATTTTAAAGGGTGTTTAAATGCTGAAAAGTAACTGAGTTTTTCACTTTTATTCTCCATGTAGAGTGCTCACACAAGGCTCTTCAGACTACATGTGCTCTGAGATGGGAACCACAAGTGGGATCTCTGACCCATAGCAGGGAATCTGAACTTCAGGCCAGTCTATGTTGGTGTGCAAAGTTTCATTGGTGGTGGTCAAGGGAAGATCCACACAAAACACAATTACACTGATCCAATACTGTGGAAACACTAGAATCACTTCATTAAGCAGTAAACTGGGCTACAGCACAGTCTATTACTCTGGTCCCAGGTTAGATTAGATGTCCAGTGCACTTAATCTTCATGCAGTCCAGTTACTTGGACACCAACCTAATTTTATCTACTGCAAAATGTCCAATTAAGTGAAATTTTCCCTTTCTCTTATCCCATCTCTCAAGTGCTTTAAACTCCAAACACAGTCTGGATCTGAAATTAAAGCTGATTTTTTTTCTGCCTCTTTTATATAATCACCAGAAATAAAGATTCTGCAGGAAGGGGAGAGTCCTCTCTCTGGCTCTGAAATCTAAAATGTACATTACTGGACACCCATAGCTTTCAGTTGTCTTGTATGAAATGTCACACTGGGACCTGGTCTAAAGTCTATTGAACTCAATGGAAAAAATCCTGTTGACTTCAGTGGCCTTTGGATCAGCCCCTGTGACCAAGACAGTGTTGTTTTCACTTACTGATTTTTTTGTTTTCCTGTAACAAAAGAATGGTTGAGAGCTGAGAGATTGGCTTTTAAGAGATTGGCTTTCTCCCTCTGATGTACTGACTGACCCAGGTGAGATCAGTGGAGATGCTTGAGATGGAGCTCTGCAATATGAGCTAGAGAAAGCAGTGAGGGGAGCTCACTCTGCAGTGAACTGGCAGACCAAGGTTTGTTAAACTTCCTAGTACAGTGCAAAGACTATCATTTCTTCCTTCTTTATTAAGGCTATTGAGGAGAATGTCAGCAGAGATGGATATATTTGTGGCAGCCTTTTGTCATACATTATATTATTGTGTTTAATTATAGCATAGGTGGCCAAAGTACTGGAAGTAGTTTTTTTTTTTTTTTTTAAATGAAGAAAGAAACAAAACAGCAGAGACTATTGGTGTAGATATATCTTTGGTTCTGTTCCAATAGGTTTTTCCTATCAGTTCTTTTTATTCAGACAACAGTTTCAACACTATAGTATATTGAGGGCTAATGATAAAATACAGTGGGTTATATGGGGTTGATCCTGAAAAGTGAGGGGTACGTTAGCTGGGTCCAGCAAAACACTTAAGTACAGGATTAACTTTAAACATATGAATGGGGCCAGTGACTTCAGTTGGAGTACTTGTGTGCTTAAGTCTTTCTCTGTAACAGGAAAAAGTGCTCAGCACCTTGCAGGATAAAGCCATTCTATTCTATTCTATTCTTATATCATCACCATAGTATCTGAGCATTTTGTTCTCTAAGAAATGTGGAATGACCTAAAAGGTAGTGTGTATGAATATGCTATTAACATATTCTTGGTACTAACTGAAATAGTGTTTCAGATATTTCTCTTGGCCAAATTCTGCTTTTACACATGCTCTGGTATAAATAATAATAGATTTTAGTGACGCAAGGGTAGATTGTTAAGGAAGGGACAAAAGTAAGAACTGAGGATGTCACTTGAATTACGTAAAGCTGTTATTTTAATGGCTCTCTGAGGAGCAGCAGCATTTTTATAAATCCAATAATAGTTTTTTGGATAATCTTCAAATAAGATCCATGAAGAATTACCATATGTTTTAAAATATTGTAAAGAGAGCCTTCCTTTTATCTCTCTTCATCAGGTGTGACAATTTCTGCACATACGTTTTGCTGGCAATAGCAAAACACATTTGTTTTTTGTTTTTTGTTTTTAATAGCACTTTTGTTGATTATTTTTAAACATTGAAAATTATTTTCTGATTACTAAATTGGCTATTTTTCATACTGTTCTTGGTAAACATTCTTGGTAAACAATTTGATATGTTATTTGGAGGGTGGTAGCATATGCCAGCATCAGTCAGGGATTGGGACCTTATACTGCTCTTGGTAACTATTATATATACATTCAGCCATGAATCATAAAAGCATCCCTATTCAAAAAGCACTTTTAAGTATGTGCCAAACTTCCAAATCTCATGGAGACTGCCCTGCTAGACCTCTCTGTTTAAGAAAAAGGCTTAAATGGTTGTGCTGATCTTACTTGTGGCAGTATGATATGAAGAAAGAGGCATTAGCTCTGGTAAACCAAGCCCTAAACCACTGAGGAATTTATAGGCTAAAACCAAAATCTTGACTTCCCCAAAGAAATTTATGAGCCTGTGTAGTTCCCAGAACTTTAGTGTAGTATGCTCTGTTGTGAAACTGCTTAATTGGTAACTGGTAATGTTGAACATCCATTCTTGAATTCACAAACTTCTCCATCACAAAGTAGCAGAGTTTTTGTTTTGTTTTGATTTTGCTTCCTTAGCAGGTTTGTTTGGATAGGTTAGTCTATCATGGAATTTTCATCAGTAACAAACCAATGTTTGTGACAAACCAATGTTTTTAGTTGGAATCGGATATTAAAGAGAGAACCTGGGCTAGCATTTTATAATCTTGGCGCTGCTGGTTAAATTCTTAAATCCATATTGTCACCTAAATAAATATGATCTGGTTTCCAAATGCAGTGAGCACTGCAGATGGGAGCAAATCAAATCATTTGTATTTAGGTTATTAAATATAGGTTTCAAAGCCTTATCTTCAGCACCAATGCCTGAAAAATTTGGCTGTTCTTAGGATGCTCCATAACTACTTATCACATCCCAGGCTTTCAAACTTGTATCTGTTTGTTTTTGAAAATAGAAAAAGATACTAATCCAGTTTATTGAATATTACTTTACAAACATTTTTAAATTAAGCTTCTTGAAGTTTACTGCACTAATAATCAAAAGTAATAATACATAAACTTTATAGTAACTGAAATAGAGCAAATGATGGCTTGAATCATTTAATGTGGAACCATGGGTGGACCATGTGACCATGGAAGCCTTAATGAAGTCATCTGAGAACCATGGAGGTGTCAGGGAACTCTTGTGTATCACCTTTCTGTATCAGGGACTCCTTTTGTTTGCCTTATATCTGACAATGAACAAATAGATTTCTAGGAAAAATCAGAACACAAAAAAGGTTTAATATCATGAAAATTTGCATGTTAAACTTCATCCTAATGCAAACTTTATTTGCTCAGTTATAAACCTCTGAAAAAAGTAGAGCTTGAGTTGCAAGTTCCATCATACAATCCCTTAACCATTAGTTTGCCGGTTATATAATGCCAATGCTATTACTTTTTCTTTGGGGACAGGGTGGGGGAAGATTCTTTCAAAGGTTCTTTCAAATGTACTATGTGGGAGTCGATTTCAATGCAAAATTTATTGGAGTCATATGAGATATTTCTTCAGTTGGGCTTCTACAGTACATTTCATTAGACATGAAAGGTTATGAGCATTACAGTATTTTCATGATTGACCCATTACTAGGTGACTTTCCAAAATTATATCGAATGCCTCTAAGGATGCAAAATTAATTTCTTCAAAACGCAGAGACTCTGGGTCTTTCAAGAAAGCCATCTCATGTGGAAAATAACTGTTGCCATGTTTTTGGCGCAAAGCCTTTTTTGTGGTGGTAGATTCGTATGGACAGGACACAGGGGCACCGACCTGAACAGAAGACTGGACCCTTTATTTTGTGTTAACACAATTTTATGTAACATTTATTAAATTAACAATAGCAACTATTACTACTGAGCTATAAATTGAAATCTTGTATTCGTTTGATAGCCTTGAGACACAGCAAAAATAGACAAAAGCTTACAATTAATACAACAATTATTCCCACTATTCCTAATGCTAAAACTTCAATTTCCTTTCCTTTGGGACAATTACAATTCAGGGTGCTATGATTCATTAACTATCAATTGGTTTTATGTCTCTTACCCCGGCTCTGAGGGCACCAGCATCGTACAAATTTGTGCCTGGGCTTGCTAGCAGTCACCAAACCTGGATGCTGGTTGGCCGTGCTCGGCCTCAATGTACTGGGTCAGGGAGTTGCCTTCGGGTGATCAGTCCGTCAGCGCAACGGCTTCTGGTTCTGTCATTGACTGCGACTTGTACCTGTTAGGACCTCCCTTTTATAATAATCCTTGGTGGAATATGACTGTACACTGCCCCTTTAAGACCATTGCAGAAACCTGTGGTCTGGTTTTTGCAGGTCTGTGTTGCTGATACTGACAGGTTGTGGTTTCTACGCTTTGTCTCATCCTGGTTTTGAATTTATGACAGTTTTGCACATAACACTCTGTATTGTATTCTAACACTGATGAGCACACCTACTGCATTGACAAACTTCACATGTTGCTCTGTGAACCCTAGCTTGTCTAATTTACACTTAGTGTGATCTTCTGACCTCTCCCCCCCTCATCCCTGCCATATCTGACTCTAACTTTGATATCAGCAGTGTTTCTTCTCTTACTCTATGGCTATGTATATACTATAGACTTGTCCCACAATAAATTGTTGCAAGACAAGCAAAGCGTTACAACTGCAACGCTTTCCCCCATCCACACATTAATCCTTTTAATGCAAAGGAGCATTCACACGCTCCTTTGCATTTTTGTTAGAAGGAGCAGTGCATGGTGGGCACCTATACCACCATGCACTGCCCAGCCAGCCTTCAGGCTGGTAGTGGGGCTCCTTTGCCACCGAGATCAGCGGCAGGGGAGCCCCAGCAGTGGGGACCAGGAGTGCTGGTGGTGTTGGCGGCTAGAGCACCTCTGCCCCAGGGAGTGCCTCAAGCCGCCTGGAAACTGAGTGGCTTGAGGGGACTCCCTGTAGCAGCGGCGCTCTAGCCACTGGAGCTTCTGGTGGCTAGAGCCCCTCTGCCTCGGGGAGTCCCTCAAGCCACCCAGAAACCAGTGAAATTGACAAGTGTGACAGCTCTGGTGTCCCAGAATGGCCTCTACTGGCACTCTGGGACATTTCCGGCGGCTGTCTAACCCACAATGAGTGTACGCACACACTCTATTGTGAGACAGACGATCCATGGTAAGCATTACCACGATTGTCTGGGTGGTTTACCTGTCGCGCGGCATGTGTACGCTCACATCCTTATCGTGCGGTAAAGCTCCTTACCGTGTGATAAGGCTCTAGTGTGTACAAGGCTTAGCTTCTCAGCATAGGTTGAGGTTGACCAAGGCTGCAAAAGCAAGGAGAGTTCTCATACAACATCTTCTTTCTGTACTGAATGCTGGCTGTTAGTTGTAAATAATGATCTAGTTATTGGTAAAACTCCAAGTGATCTCTTTTTTCCCCTTCAAGATGGGGGTGCCACAGCCACCACCTGCAAGAGGAGTAGATGTGTGGTGGTGGTTAGGGACATCTGCTGGGACAGCAATACATCCATGCACAGAAAATCCAGGATATTTTTAGAGAATATTGGGGACAACTTCTTGGTACAATTGCTGGATGAACCAACTAGGGGCTGTACTCTTCTTGATCTGCTGCTCACAAACAGGGAAGCACTGATAGGGAAAATAGAAGTGGATGGCAACCTGGGCAGCAGTGAACATGAGGTGGTCAAATTCAGGATCCTGACAAAAGGAAGAAAGGAGAGCAACAGAATATGGACCCTGGATTTAAGAAAAGTAGACTTTGACTCCATCAGCAAGCTGATGGGCCGGATCCCTTGAGAGGCTAATATGAGGAGGAAAGGAGTCCGGGACAGCTGGCTCTATTTAAAGAAACCTTATTGAAGGTGCAGCACAAAGCCATCCTGATGTACAGAAAAAATAGCAAATATGGGAGGCATCCAGCTTGGCTTAGAGAAAATTTTGGTGAGCTTAAATACAGAAAGAAAGCTTACAACAAGTGGAAGCTTTGACAGATGACTTAGGAAGAGTATGAAAATATTCCTTGAGTATGTAGGGGTGAAATCAGAAAGATAAAAGCACAATAGGACTTGCAGCTAGTAAGCAAGACTTAAGAAAACTGTAGTGTAGACGCAGGGTAAATTAAGTCGACTTAAGCAAGCTTAAGTCGACTTAATTTACAAGTGTAGACGCAGCCACAGTGTCCCAGGGGTCTATTTTGGGGCTGGTTTTGTTCAACCTCTTCATTAATCATCTGGAGGATGGAATTTATTACACCCTCAGCAAGTATGCAGATGACACTAAACTGGGGGAGTGGTAGAAATGCTGGAGGGTAGGGATCGGATACAGAATGACCTAAATAAATTGGAGGATTGGGCCAAAAGAAATCTGATTAGGTAAAAGGACAAGTGCAGAGTCCTGCAGTTAGGACCTAAAAATCCTGTACACTGCCATATAAGGGGACCGACTGGCTAAGCATCAGTACAGCAGAAAATGATGGGAGGGCTACAGTGGACAAGAAGCTGGATGCTTTGTTGACAAGAAGGCTAATGACATATTGGGCTGCATTAGTAAGAGTATCGCCAACAACTCAAGAGAAATTATAGTTCCCCGTAATTCAGCACTGGTGAGGCCATATCTGTAGTACTGGGTCCAGTTTGGGATTCCCACTACAGGAAGGATGTGGACACATTGGAGAGAGTCCAGAGGAGGACAACAAAAATCATTAAGGGATGGGGGCATATGAGGAGAGGCTGAGAGAACTGGGCTTATTTAGCCTGCAGAAGAAGAGTGAGGAGGAATTTGACAGCAGATTTCTACTACTTGAAGGGTGGTTCCAAAAAGGATGGAGCTAGGCTGTTCTCAGTGGTGGCAGATGATAGAACAAGGAGCAATGATCTCAAGTTGCAGTGAGGGAGGTATAGGTTGGATATTAAGAAAATCTTTTTCATCTGGAGCATGTTGAAGCTCTGGAATGCGAAAATGATGCTAGAATGATGGAATTGCCAGCCTCCATCCTTAGGAATTTTTAAGGCTGGGTTTCAGAAAGCTCTGTCTGGGTTGATTTAGGGATGGATATAAGGGACTTAAGGGAAATGGAAGCTCTATAAATTTTCTGAACTTGTCGCTGGAGGCCTGTATTTTCCTTCCAATGGGATATTTCCTCCTTTATCCCCAGCCTCCACAACACCACCATTTACTATAGACTATGAAGTACCTAATCAGATTTCTTGCTGTTATACAACAAAGCAAGGGAAAGTAGAGTTAATTTGTCACCTTTCTGTCTAGAAAATAAGAGTTAGTGTGGAGTGGAGATATTTTAAGTGTTATATTTGGAAATAATTAAAAATTGGTTATCTGGATTTTGTAGCTTTGCATAAAACATAAATATTTTAGAGTTCACTTCTCCACTGGGCACACTAAGTCTGCATGAAGCTTCCATTATCCAAATTGATAGTAGGTATTTTTCACATTTTAAATGGCAGAATCCTATTCCTTACTTTCATAAATTACATCAAGAAAAAAAAAAAAGCAACGCAATGCACTTGTACAATTGGTGACAAAGAATGACTGATTTTTTTTTCCAAGGAAAAAGCATACTTGAGCAGATCAAATACTTGCAGCTAATTTGCAAACCAGGCATCCAATCCAAGAGACAAAAATTTTTCTAGACCATTTGTAAGTGATAAGTTAAATTACAAAATGTTTTTGACAAATGTGAGTAATTCAGTGTTTAGGGGAAATGAAAGAGAAGAAGGCATCATTCTGCGTTGAAACAAATAAAATGATTGTTTCATCTACTATGGGAGGGATTTTCAATTTTTTTGCTTGTTAAATTTCATTGAGAATATGGCATTCACGCTTGTTCTATCTCCACATATGAATGGCTGTACCTATAGCCAGGGCCTTCCCGTGGGGGGAGCGGGGCCCAGGGCCAATTGGCCAAAGCGGGGCCCCACCCCCATGCTGGAGGGGAGCGTGGTGGGCCTCCCGGCCTGCTCCACCCCCAGGGAGCTGGCCCTGGGCCAGGAGGTCGAGGCTGCCGGCGCAGGGAGCCGGCCTGGGAGGCCGAGGTCACCTGTTGGGGGCAGGCATAGCCCTGGGCCTGCCTGCTCCTCCTTGGGGGGTGGGGAGGGCCAGCCTAGGGGCCGAGCATAGCCCTCCCAGGGCGGCTGTGGGAGGAGCAATACTAGGAATTGTACATTTTTTTTTTTAGTGTTCTATTACTATTTTGTTATTTCTGGTTGGTCATATTATGTTTGCTTTCTCGAGGAGGTGTTGGTGTGTGTGTGGGGGGGAGGGAGTTGGGTTTTTTTTTGTTTGTTTGTTTGTTTTTTGTTTTGGTTTGGTTTGCTTTGCTTTGGTTTTTTGGCAAATGTGTACAGAAAAGAATTCCAGAAAAGTACAAAGGGCAGAAATCCGTAAGATAGTTGAAGGCAGTTTTGCATATAGCATGCACCTTTAACCTTATGCCATTTCAAGTTCCTGGTTTTTTGTTTTGTTTTTTTCCCCTAAACCTTTTCTATTCTATGACAGTGGTATTAACTGCTGATGAGAATGTATGAAGTCATAATAATGCATCCCCTTAATTCAGGTTATTTGACCCAGCTTTATGTATGTAATTAAGAGGGCAGCTAATCTGCCTCCTGAGAATCACTGCCAGTTCTTAGATCCCCAAGAGTATTCATATTTCTATAGAAGCAGCAAGCTGCTAACAACATTTTATTTTCCTGATAGCTGCAGAATTGATATCGGTACCAGTGTTTTTAAATTTTAGAATTTGATTTATTTCCCTTGAGATAGGAGGAGGATGGATGCCATGATTTTGGCCTTGTATATGAGCATGACTGTATTCTCTTTGTCATTTGATTTCCAAATCATGATAATAGGAATCATGGTGCCTAACTAGTCATCTAAATCATCTTCTCTTAGATATAGTATCATTGTTGTTTTTATTTTGTATACTATACTCCATTATAGTTGTGGAAAAAAAAATACATCTTTCCAAAAAGTTTCAGCAGGGCTATCAAGAATCTTTGTTGGGTGATCTCTGCATAAACAATAGTTCTTGAACATGAACTCTTGAACATAGCTCTGAGAGGTACAGTAAAGGCCATTTAGAATTCAAGATATACCACAGAGCGATATTTATGAACCATGAACTGCAACCAGTAATCTTCTCTGTAAATGAATTTGTTCAGTACTGTTACTATCACTACTGAATCCAGCCTTCTATCCTCTGAGGACATACATGAAATACTGTGCATCCAAAATTCAGAAATATTGTGGGTGAATTATAAACTTGTATGAACTTTAGAGAGAAAGAGACATTGAATAGATGTTTCCTATTTAAGCTGCTTAAAATTCTTCATTTATTTAATTAAATCAGCTACATTATGAATCAGATACATAAACTATTTTATCAGATACCAAATACATTGAATCAAAATGACTGCGTCTGCTGCATCAGATATGTTATGCATTGAATGAAATATGCCATCCAGAAAAGTATATCAATATTAAACTAAATCATGTTGAACGGCTACATAATTCCCTAAATTAAATATATTGGGTCAATATAACAGTAACTGAACCTAGAATATCAGCCCATAAGGAAATACAATGCTTAGATATTTTGAAAAGCCTATCGTGAATTCCCTGTGAGGTCTCTGTAAAACATTATATGAAAATGAACAAATTCCCTGCAAAGAAGATTTTGAAAATACATTAAGAAATAACCTTTTAATAAACATAGAGCAGATTTAGATGGTACTCTTACAACAAGATTTTCTATGTTTCTTACATTATTAATGCTCTAGAAGAGCATAAAGCCATTCAGATAAATGGGAGACTCACTAGTATTTATATACGTTAGTAAATTATTCAATAAGAAAATTGACAAGACCTATCAAGAATTTTTTTCCCCTCTCTTCTTGTAGCAGTACTGAACATAACTCAGTAAATATTTAAGGTCAGAACATTTGGGAAAAAAGATTTCAGGGCAACCATGGTTTTAAAAGTCAGAGCTAAACCAATGACATATAATTATTTTTATAAAAGATATGTATTAATATGGTACTAGGTAAAATTCCTCCATAGTGTGTCCCCTCTTAATTCAATGGAGCAATAAAATGTGTTACTTAGGTATAATAAGTTTAACTACTGTGTCTCATGTTGTTAGAGATTTGTAAGAGGCACTTAGAAAGGTACCTTCTCCCCCCTCCTTGGCCCCTGCTCTTTACATGTAATTAATATAAATGCACACACACAACTAATTTTAACACATAAAGTATCAGTGGTGTACTTTTCAGACAGAATAAAACATCATCTGTGCCTCTCTATGTTCTGGGACAAGTCCTGGTTTCCACTTCAGCAGAAGTAAAAGGATTCACAGCTGTCTTGAACAGTCAATTGGGGATTCTCTCACATATAGAAATCCATGAGTGGTATACACCACTGACACCTGTCCCCCACACTGATGAGTGTGTTGCATGTAAGGTGTGCTGGAAATATAGTTGGAGTGTAATGAGCTCAGGCAATCCCCGCAGCCCCCAAAGGAGCTATTAACCCTGGTGAAATTTAGCTAAACCTTGAGTCTAGTCTAACTTGCACCACGGTCTCATCCAGTTAGAATGAGGGGCAGAGGAGTGTACTCAATTGCTTGCATGTTTGCTTAACCAGAACCAAGCTACATAGACCAGAGCAAGAACTCAGGAAATGTTTTACTGTGATACTGACTCACTGTGTGAGCTTGGACAAGTCACCTCTCTGTGGTTCGCTTTTTTCCACACAGTTCTTTGGTTTTATGTATAAACATTTATCTGTCTTTAAAAACTACTTTGGTATCTACAGTTGAAAAGTGCTAAGCATTTTTATTCTGCTGCCTCCCCTTTCTGTGAATTTTGTATTTCTACAATCTGTAATAATGCTTGCGATTCTGAACTGCATGGAGGCACTAGATGTGGTGTTTGTGTCATGACACAGTGTCACATTTACCAAATAGATTTTGTAGTTTGGGAGGTTGGTTATGGAGACTAGAACAAGTCCTGTTCAGAATTTCATTCATCTTGCGGTGATTGCAAATTCTTCTTTGTTGATTCAAGACACCTTAATTTTAGTTTATTGAAGTTGTACCTGGGTAACTGAGAGAAAAAAAAAAGACCGAATATCCATCACATTTAAAGACTATTCCTACAGCTGATTTAAATATATAAATAATATGCAATCAGCTCAAAGGGCCAAAATATCCTGCTGAATGAGACCTTTATCCACAAGCAAGTACAATCACTTTCTAAAAATCCTCCAGGTCCTGGAGATTCTTGCAAGTACCTCAGCACAGAACTAATTCATTGCATAGAGATTTGCATAGGATTCTGCAAGGGGAATACAACTCGCAGCTTGCTCTCATTATAATTATTATTTTACTTCTTAAATTTCACTATTACAAAATATTATTTTCCTTTTTCACTTCATTAAAACACACTGACTCTTTCTGATGAAGTAGAATTTTCTCCCATGAAGGCTCATGCAATAAATACATTTGTTAGTCTTTAAAAGTGCCACTGGACTCCTTGTGTGTTTTGCTAACCTAGACCAATACGGCTATCCCTTTGGAACTTGTCATATCTTCATGCTCAGTTAAAGAAATGCTGATTATAACTGGACAGATTCTAAGAAAATGAAGGCAATAAGTAAATATACTATTTCTTTATTCCTCACATATATCTTAGGCAATGTTCATCTCATTCTCTGAAACATAAATTAATGACATTCTTTTTCAGTGTTGTACATAGGAAAGAGCTAGGCATAACCAACTCTCACCTTATGGTATTTTTTTTCCAATGAAGTGGTAGAGGTGCAACTTGCATTAATTTATTTTTATGTCTTCCTTAAGTAACTTTTTATTCTTTGTTGAAGAAATTTGAAAAGTCCAAAGCCTTCACTAACATTTTTTTACATAGGAATATCTCAAGTTTAATCTGGTTTAAAGCTTATGGTTGCTAGACTGTGATCTAAAACATATTTAGAATTGTTCCCTGCTTTACATCTCCTATAACTGAGTGTTTTATTTGAACTTCTTTATCAAGAACTCTCAGAAGCTTTCTTATTTGTCTGCTGGTTCTTTTTTATTTTTATGTCCAGCTGAAGGTTCACTCAAAGAACAGCATTAACTGAAAATCCAATACTGCTCCTTAAATGTTCAGACAAACTCGAAAGCTCTTCACATGTATACCTAGTTAAGAAAATGTCAGTGTAGTTAGTTACTCTGAAATTATTAGCATAGAGTGCTTAAAACTATAATCAGCTTAATTTACAGTTCAGCCAACTAGTTTTATTTTAATAACCCAGTAAATTAAGCAAACTTATTTCGTTATGCTGATTCTAGAATGAAGTTTGCATGGTGCTATTTGATGCTGAAGATAGAAATGGTAGGGTTTAGGTTATTAAAGACTCTTAAGCATAAGAGTATATAATGTTTAGCTCCTTCATGCTGTGCTCTTTTCTCATTTTATAGAGCTAGGGTATTTCAACCCCAAATCCATGTATTCATATGCATGACTGCAATTAATGCTAAAGAGAATTGTAGATTTATATGTGACACCACCATTACCACTAATGGAAATTTCTCTGTAAATTGCCATGCACACAGATAATACACTTCTTTGTGAACATCCCAATTAAATCATAAGTTGAGCTCTTTCACTCCATGGCATATCTCTTCAACAAAACAAACTGCTGATTTGCAATGCAAAAAAAAAAAAAAAAAAAAAAAAAACCAGTCTGAATACTAACATTTAGAATATTAAACATTAGGGCATGAATTCTTTGATATAGACATGAAGCTTCCATTGATTTCTGCAGCTGCTTATGGTCAAATCTAAGTTTACGCACAGAATGTAGGACTCGATTTTACAGAGAGTATAAGAAGTCCTCTCAACTTATACATCAGCCAAAAGGCTGCATGCAATGGTAATCTTTGGGTCCCCTTCATTGAATGGACTCCTACTCATCCAATCAGTCTTGGCAGGGGATATGGTCACAGACAGAACTGGCTCACTGGGGGGGGGGGGGAAGCACAGATGCATTCACCATCTTATAGGAACATAAGAATTACAATACTGGATCAGACCAGTGGTCTGGCATCTTGTTTCTGATAGTAGACTGTACCAGATGCTTCATTGCAAGATGCAAGAAACCCCAGGAGAGATAATTAAACAATGGTGTGTTCATAGAGGGGGATCAGGGGCTGCCAGGCCCCTGGGCCTTCCCTTACTGGTGCCTTCTCCTCTGCCTGGGGCTGCCCCCCGTACCCTTGGCCTGGGGCCCCAGCCAGCCCAGGCCCTGGCCCTGTTCAGGTGGGCCAGCAGTGGAGGGGGAAGGCTGGGGCCAGAGGCCAGCTGCAGCCTGACTGATTGGCCCCTGCATGCTCCAGTTGGCCCCACACTGCCACCCTCAGGGGCCAACCAGCCAGTCAATCGGTTGGAGTGCAGAGCCCGGCCTCTGGGCTGGCCCACCCCCCTCCCTTGACTACCCCTGAGTGTTGGCAGGGCAGAGGGCCCCTGTCTGTCCATATGGCTAGTTTCTTCCAAACTCCAAGCAGTTCTTTGTACTATGGTAGCTCCTCAGAACTCCAGTCAGGGATCAAGGCCCCACTATGCTAAATGGCATAGAAAAAATGGCATAGACACAAAAAGAAGACAGTCCTGGCACTAAACAGCTTCTAATCTAAATGTCAGACAAGATGTCAGAGATGGACCAAAAAACAAACTGGATGGGACTGAGTTGGAGGACTACGCAACAAAATGAACAGAGTTTAGCAGAAACTTCCACTTTTCTGTTTGTCAGTTAGTTATTGACTTATGCCTGACCATAAGACTTTTTTTTATTCCATGTATATATTTTTCTTTTCTGATGGAATGTGGATGTTCTCATAATTCAAATATGATGGATGCATTTAAAATGTGTCTACTAGTTTGAAAGCTTTTACTGATTCTCCTGGAATTGCTCAAAACAGTATAACTTTCAAAACAGTATTGCATTTGAACTAAAACCACTTTCAAGATGGCTCTTGCTTTGAATCCTTCTGCACCCACACTTTTTGTGTTTAATGAAATCCCATGGTATTTGGTTCCACAGGTTATTCAAGCATTATGTGAAACAAATATCCTTTTATTTTATCTTTTTCCCATTTGAAATGTATTGTCTTTCGTTGACTGTCTCCTCACTATTCTTGTATTATAAGGAAGGGTAAATAAGAGTGCTCAACTGACCTCCTCTAGACTATTCATTATCTTATATATCTCTATTATGTACTCTATTTTTCTATAATGGTGCATTATCTATGCCCTCTCGGAGCTCCAGTTGCTCCAGCTGTCCTGATAAATCTCCCTTTCTCATCCCTATCCTGTAATTCTAATGGCACAATTGAACTGAGTTGTTACTTTTATTTAAATACATGAACAGCTTTAGTAGAGCATAATTCTTAACCTAATGTAATTTGCTTGTTTTTCTTTTAAATGCTGATTCCTATATGTATTGGTTGGAATTTTTTTACAGTCCTCCCTTTTGTTAGGATTTTTAAAGCATTTAAAGTTAAAATATCTTTTCTAGATTTTAATTTTATTGCCCAGTTTGAATTTCTTGTTTTATAAGGCCTGAAAATTAACATCAATAAAGCTGATTTTTGTCTCACTTCTTCCTATATGTGACCCAACAACTGCTTAATGCCAGCTGCGAAGGGGGTTGCACGCTTATCCTGACTCTGGTATGTACATTTAGATTCCCCAAAGAATGTCATGTGAGATTATAAATGAAAGCCAGGGTCACAGTGCTCATTAATATCATTGTGAAGTGTAAGTACAGATACTCTGTAAGGAGTTGTGTTTATATACAGAAAACATGGTTTTAAAGTCTGTATTAAGGCAGAGGTGCTAAACATATTTTCCTCCCTACAGGAGGCAAGAAATATATATTTTGCTATCCAAATGTAAATTAAGCATTGCAAACTGACACAATGGATGCCCATTTACATACAAAGTCAAATGTTAAAAAAGACATGTGAAGTCAACAGAGAAGAGGCACACAAGTTAAAACAAGTCATGGGTCATTATTCTACCTCTGAGTATAGAAAATGAACTTTTGGGTATGTGTAGGAGGCAAAAAGGACACCTTCTCATCCTGCAATTAGGAAGTAAATTTATATTCATGAAACTGGATCTCAGCAGTCTTGGTTGAAAAATGCTGCAAAAGACTTTGAGTGAGATAAAGTTCTTTAGACAGAAGGCAAGCATGAACATTATGTCTCTAAAAAGCAAGTTATTGTTTTGTTTTAAATGTAACCGTTTGTTTTTATGATTCTTACTATCATTGGAATTTGAATCTTTGATAACAAACCTATTCTTAGCATTCCATAAATGTATCTTGGTGCTGAACTTCCCAAGATGGGGTGTATACTATTCCTTTGGGGACAGCAGACTTAATATTTCTGTCAGTAGCCTGCGTAAGGGTTCAAATACGTCCAAGGGATTCATAAGGTGAGTCTACACTTGTAAATTAAGTCGAATTAAGCTTGCTTAAGTCGACTTAATTTACTCTGTGTCTACACTACACTTTCCTTAAGTCGACTTAAGCAAGCTGCTTAAGTCGACTTAAGGAAAATAAAGTCAACTTTATTAAACCTCATTTTAATTCAACTTTAGGCTTAAGTCGACTTTCTAAAGTTGACTTAACCAGTATAGACCTGGAGTAGCCCTACGTTGATTTAGAGTTGACTTAGGGTTCTCCAGGACTCCCCCACTGCCCTCCCTGCTGGGGGGGGCACAGAGGAAGCCTGGCATGCCCACCCTGCCCCTATGCCCTGCCAGGGTCCCTATCCCCCTTTACCCCATTGTACCCAGGTACAATGGGGCAAAGGCTGAGCCCCCTGGCACTGGGCAAGGGATGCCCCCTTGCAATTGTGGACCTGCCCAAGCTTCCCCTAGACCCTAGAAGTCGAACTAGGCGTCCAGTGTGGACGCTCTAGGTTGACTTTCTAAGGTTCCCTCCCAAGTCAACTTAAAAATTAGTTAAGTTGACTTAGCTAAAGTCAACCTAAATTTACAACTGAAGACATAGCCATAGTCTGCTCTTACTGTTAACCTGCAAGGCAATGTAAGGGATGGTATAGCCCATAGGACAGTGCTTGGGTGACTTACAGGCTGTTGGTATTAGAGAGATGACACCCAGTTATGCACAAGAAAGATTCCTTCATGGCGGTAGTAGAGTCCCGGGTGTGTCTGGAAAGGTCATATTGTATATTTGTGATTCTGAAGTGTCCGCTGTCTACAAGAAGTTTTTTTTCTTGGTTATTTTCTTGGGACATTTGTAAACTACAGGCACTACAAAAGCACACCTGCAGCTATGCCTCTATAGTGTAGCTGCTTCCTACGTCATTGAATGGAGGGTTTACATCAGTGTAGGTGACTTGCCTCTCTGAGAGGTGATATGTAAGGTAATTCTTCCATCAGCTGAATCATGTCTACATGAAAGATTAGGTTGGTTTAGGAGTAAGGGATGTGAATGTTTATACCCCTGGCGACATAGGTAGGTTGATCCTAATTTTAAATTTAGACCAGGCCTGGGTGGTGTCATAGATTCTCCTTTTGAGTGATGAGGTAACACTCATGATCCAAGTTTAAAATTTACACCAGTACGAGGGGCTAAATTGATTGAGTTTAATTTAATCTCTAAGAATTAAGGGAAATTAAGTCCAGACTAGGATTTAAGATGTATTTAAGATATATCTAAGATCTATTTAAGATATATTTAGAAAGTCTATAGGTAAAAGGTTTAAAAATATTGATAAGTCTTCTCATAAGAAGACTAAGGAGACAGCTGATAATAGTCTTCAGATATGTTAAGGGCTGTTATAAGGAGGATGGTAAATTGTTCTCCTCATGCACTGAAAGTAAGCCAAGAAGTAATGTGCTTAATCTGCAGTAAGGGAGATCACGGCTAGATATTAAGGAAACCTTTTTATATATAAGGGTAAATAATTTTTAGAGTAGGTTACTGAAGGATGTGGGTGGGGGAGTTTACGGGAAGTTTTTAACAAGATATACAAGCGCACATCAGGGATGGTTTAAGTCAGTGCTTTTTTTCTAAAAAAAAAAGGTACCGGAACTCCTATTGATGTCCGTCGTGTCATAAAGAAATAACACTGAAAATAGTGCAGTAAACAGTAAATTTTTGAATATATCAAAGAAATAAAAACACAAGGTAAAAACTGTTAAGTTTTATTAACTATGCAGGCCGCTAATATACTGAAAGACAACCTGTGAGGTCTTATAGCAGGGGTCCTCACACTTTTTAAATAGGGGGCCAGTTCACGGTCCCTCAGACTGTTGGGGGGCCGTATTATAATTAGAAAAAAACATGAACGCGTAGCTATCACGTCTGCTGCTGGCCTGTGTTTCTGGGTACTGGGTGGCAGGCAGTAATGCATCCACACACTTTTTGTTGGTGCTGTGGGCTCCAGCCAGGCCCAGAGTGTGGGACTGACCGATGTTAGCCTGCTGGCCTGCTGTTGTGTATGCAACTAGTAGCCAATGTTCCCTCTAGGTTTGGTGGCTTGTGTGCAAAATTTTCAAGCCGTGTGAAAAACTTTTTCAGAATAAATTTTTGGGGAAAACTCACAAGACAGAAATTATAGGCATTAATTGAAGATAAAGTGACTGTAAATAGAATTAATTAATTAATTGTGTTTAATTAATTGAATTGGAATGAATTTGGAATTGAAATCTAATTTTAAGAAAGGTTTTTATTTAAAATTAATTTTTAAAAAGTTTTAAAAAAGGAGAGAAAGAAAAAAGAGCAGGAAGGAAGGAAGACAAAGAAGAGAAAAAGAAAAAAAGGAAAGGAAGAAAGAAAGAAAGAAAGAAAGAAGAGAAAGAAAGGCAGGAAGGAAGGAAGACAAAGAAGAGAAAAAGAAAAAAAGGAAAGGAAGAAAAGGAAGACGAAAAAGAGAAAAAGAAAAAAAGGAAAGGAAAAAAGAAGAGAAAGGAAGGAAAGGAAGAGGAAGAGAAAGGAAGGCAGGGAAGAGGAAGACAAAGAAGAGGGGAAAAAAAGGAAAGGAAGGAAAGGAAGAGGAAGAGAAAGAAGAGAAAGGAAGCAGCCCCGGGGGTCTGGAGGGGGCGGTGGGGACTGCCGGCCTGCGCGGGGGTCCCTCCTTGTCCCCACCCCTCTAACCCGGGCTGTCTCCTTGTCCCCACCCCCACCCCACAACCCGGCCCGTCTCCTTGTCCCCACCCCCACCCCTCTAACCCAGCCACTCTCCTTGTCCCCACCCCCACCCCCACCCCTCTAACCTGGCCCGTCTCCTTGTCCCCCCACCCCTCTCCAGACCTCCCTCCAGCCCCCTTACCTGGCCGGAGGCTGGGAACCACAGAAACAGCCGGCAGAGCTGCTGCCAGCCAGTCCGCTCCCGCCCTGAGCACGCTGTAACTGCGCATGCTCAGGGCGGGAGATTTAAATCTCCCCAGCCCGGCCCAGCCTGCACAGCTGGGAGGGAGCACCGGCGGGGAAAAAAAGGTGCCGGAACGCCGTTCCGGTGCGTTCCGGCAGAAAAAAAGCACTGGTTTAAGTTAAATTGATCCTTCTCAAGTGCAAAGGGGGCGGGATGGATAAGTTCACATCTTGAGGGCCCTTTCAGCCCTACTTTTCTAGGATTCCACAAGTCTGAACACGATATGGTTCAAGATCCCATTAAAGGATGTAGAAGGCTACACTTCCTCCATGCATATGGGCCTTGTCAACAAATCCAGACTGAATCACAGAATGAAATATTTCCACTCAGCCATATAATTCTTTTTCAATAATTTTCTTAAAATAGAAACATAGTATCAAAAACATGCTTCCAAATGTGCATACTATCATAACATCACAAACTGTTCTTTATGCATATCGTTTACCATTATACTTTTACATTTATTTACTGTATTCAGAACTCATGTTGTCTTGATATAGGTCATTGCTAAAATTTAATGTTTTTTTTAAAAATACCAGTCTGTCTTTTAAATATGAAAAATGTCATGTACTTACATGTTTTGTCAACTGATCACAATCTCTTACCACTGTACAGTTTTATCCCCTCAGAGAAATATATGAAAGAATAACAGATATTATTTTTGTCTTTTCTTCTAAATCAGGTTTGTTCCTAGTGCTAGATCATGCAGCTTCAGCTTCTATATCACCACGTGATATTTTCAACTTTTTAGCTTATTCCTGGAGTTCATGTCCAAAGTGTAAATAATACCCTACAAAAAATTAGGTTGAGGATGACACATTTCCACTAAACTGCCATGTAAAAAGCAGTGGAAATATATTGCTGTTTAAAAATCAAAGAAAAGTACTGAAACATGTTTTCTTTTTCCCCATTCCACTGCAAAACTGTGACAGGATCCAGACCTACTGCAAAACTGCTGATAATGGGGACTAGAAGAAATTAGATGTATATCATACCAATTGTTCCACTTTAATTGTAACCCAAATTCTCTGCTTGGCAGCCAAAAAATCAGGAAATTTCACTGGTAGAAAAGTGTATTTTCAGTCGATCACAAAATCATTAAAAAAAACAATCAGACAAAGTTTTGGCTCTATTTCTGCATCTTAAACTACCTATAATCCCTGCATATGAAAGGATTCCTCATCATATCAACTGAAATTTCACGTGCCAATTTGAATAGACCTTTCTGTGATTAAAAAAAGAATGTAACAAAGATCATATTATATTTCATAGCTAAACCGCAGATTATGTTCCATGATAATTGAGGTACTTGTATGGTTAAATGTTTATTACAACTGAAGTAAAGATGGAAATGTAAAATTGGTCTTAGAAGAGTGTTAATGTGAGTTTTTATACTGAAAATATTCTTTAATATGTGCTGTCCCTTTCCAGTCTAACACACATCTCTTTACACTAACATTTTGATGATAAAACTTCTTTTAAAGAATAGACGAAACAGGCATCTAGAATTCTGGAGATCCAAAGTGTTTCCTGCCCAATGGATTTAGCTCTTATTGAGGACAGTCATAAATAACTTTAAAATATTCCAGTGTGATAGGAAGGCACTGCAGATTAGGTCATTGTGGAATTATAGTCCCCTTGCTTAATGATTTTAGAAAATTGCCTGGCAGTCCAACAAAGAGAAGAAGCAAATGTGGTGAATGAAGGCTAATTAAACCAATAATTGCTTCTTGTTGTGTACCCAGATAATGTGCCCCTGATAATTTTAAATGAAGTCTTGAAGCTGACTTCTTGAATGAAATTCTCTGCTAGTTAAATCTTCACTAATTCTCTCTTGTGCTTAGAAACTGGCCTACTTCTCAAGGTCCCTGGCATTGCCCCAAAAAGATTGCAGTGGGTTGGAAAGATTAACAGATTAGATATTCTACATATCAGGTAACGGAATCTGAATTTGCTTGCCTGATTTTCCTGAACAATTCTGAAAGTAGAGGCCAAATCATAAGCAAATTAAGTCTATTCTCTCTCTCTCTCTCTCTCTCTCTCTCTCTCTCTCTCTCTCTCTCTCTCTCTCACACACACACACACACACACACACACACACACACACACACACACAC
>ML685796.1:15429924-15442603 GCA_007922175.1 Pelusios castaneus
CACACACACACACACACACACACACACACACACACACACACACACACACACAAAGGAACTGCAAATACATAGATTTATATTTTAGTTACTCTAGTGTAAATCTGGAGTAACTCCATAGAATTCAGTGGACTTCGCAGTACACTATGTAAATCCAAAGCAGCTAATAAATGACTATCAGTTAGTAGTAAATATAGAAGCCAATGGAATGGGAACAATTTTTATAGTGGGAGTGCTGAAAGTCATTGATCAAACTGTAAACTGCATAAATGATGGAAATACTTCAAGCCAGATGATGCTGCTGCCACACTACTAGTTCTAGGACCCCAATAGAAGCCTTGTACAACTCAAGAAATATTTTATGAGGTCACCCTTTCCAAGATATCCCAGAAGATCTTCAGAATGGTACCTGGAAATCATTTGGGAACTTAACATGTTTATATTAAAGAATGAACAACTTTTACCACCACATCTATTCAACTTCTGCCTATCCTTTCAAACAAAGATGTAGTACTGGAAAAAATTGCAGTTTAATTAGAACACATTAGATAGGAAATTTATATCATACTCTTGTAACTTTCACACTTGTGATGTGACAATATAACTTTAAATATCTGGCTTTGGTGTTATGATTCATAGTATCCAGCAAACATGCAGGGATTTTTTTTTCTTTTAACTTTTGTAAAATTGTATAATGTGTCAGAAAAATCTGTTGGCAAACTCCAAAAGTTGAAAGCTGGTGTTGAGAAAAATTATCCAAAAAGAATCCTTCCATGAGCCAGTTTCCTCAGATCCTCAAAAAAAAAAAAAATACATTTAGGGAAAAAATACTATTTTGCTCTGTGTGGATTTGGATAGAATAATTTCTACCCCTCCCCAATCCTTGAAAAAAACCTAGTGATTTTATGAAAATGTATCTCCTGAAAACAATTTAAAGTTACTGTAGTTGTGATGTTGCCATTTATTGTGGAACAAATAATTTTTTCCAAGTTGTTTGAAGTTGCAGATTTCTTGACCCTGAATATCTTCAGGCTTGTCTGCACAGGTTTTATCTGCAGCTTTTTTGGTGCACATCAGTAATATACAATACTCAAGTGCATTAATAGCATGCAAACAGGAAGATAAGTCCTCTGTCATTGCACATCATTATGTAACAGCAGTGGCTTGCCTTGTACTAAACACATGCTGTTCTTGTAGGGTATTGCATGTTCCTTTGAGTCAAGCTGAGCAGTGTGCATTCTAGGATTTTTCTCACTGTGTACTGTGAGATGCATAGCAGAAGCCATATGAGGGTTTTTTGTTTTTTGTTTTTAATCTAGTGTTTCCTTTATCTCACCCAGTATCTCCTTTCTTGGTAGGCTAGCAACATTTTCAAACTGCTCTAAGAGCACGGACTCAGCAATCTCCACTCATAAACTGTCAATCTTGAAAAGCAGTGGCTGCTTAGGCTGTATTTCAACACTAAAACTGGATGGATTTGGCTTTGGACTCTATCCACCACATTGCCAAAGAGATGATGAGACAAAAAGCAGGATCATCAGCAGTGGAGGAAGCAGAGGAGTACACTGAGCAATGGATGGTGAAGGACCAGATAATTTCAGGACAGGAAAGACAATTTTTTTGGAGATTTGTGGAACCAACCCTGGAGTTACAGCAGAAGTATGACAACATGCAGTGCCCTATATCTGTGGGCTTAATAAGTCACCATTACCATCTAGAAGCTAGTCAGTCTCAAACATTACCAGTCTGCAGCCAACCAAATTTGGATGAGATCTACAGAGGGGCCATGGTCATGCAGGTATGTGAAATCATGGGAAAAGTACTGATGCACTGGGTTATAAAGCCTGGCAATGCTCTGGAGATTACAGATGAATTAATGGGATTTGCATGAATGGACCTCCAAAACTATACTGGGGCAACTGACAAGACCAATGTGGCCCTCCTTCTCTCCCTCAGGCATCAGAATTTATAAAGAGAAAGGAACGTTTACCCATGGTTCTCCAAGGGCTGGTTGACGACTCTGGCAGGTTTAGACTATTGAATTAATTTAGATGGAATATAAGGATCAAAGCTGTAAACATATCCCAGTCACCGTCCAAAATCAAACAAGGTTAAACAAGACTAGGGAGGTTAGTATATGAAAATCTCAACCTGCTTAGTACAATAGGAACATACTATTTAAAAAAAAAAAAAAAAAAAAAATTAAAACTTTTTATTAGTGACACACAAAAGGAGAAAGAAAAAGTTTAAAAGTTGAGTATTTGAAATGTAACAAGTTAAATAAGGCTTTCATTTTAACAGCATCTCCTGTTCCCTTTCCCATTAGCTTGAGAGAGATCCATAGAAAAAAGAAAACACCCTCTCATTTGACAGTCTTTTAAATGATATCAAAGGAGATAACAACTCTCTTTTTTTAGAGAAGAAAGAGAAGGTGGTTAAGATGGGCTGGAGCTGTCATTGTTGCTGTTGTCGGTAAAGTCTGCTTCTGTTTCCTAGAAGACAAGACAAAGCAAACATGTACAAAGGGAAAGAGAAAAGAACAGCAAAAATAGCAAATACAGCTTCTGTCTCTGGTTTGGCTCTCACTTTTAATATAATTGCTGGAGTAACACAGGCACAGCACACATTTTTATCAGCTACTCTGAGACCTGGCTGACTTAAACCAGCAATGGGCTGTTTAGGGTATGGCATTAAGTTGTCTTTCTAGTTACGCGCTTATAGCGGTGTTGCAAAATATACTGTTTTGGCTGGCTAAGTCAGACTTTTATTAGACAGATGGAATAAAGGAGAGGGATAGGAAAGAGAAGAAATATTGTAGGAGAAGAAAAGGACACAAGGGGAGTGTAGATCTCATATGCCTGGTTTTGGAATTTAGCCTCCCTGGGCTTCAGAAACTGAGCTGTACTGGAACCCAAGCCAGCATGTCTAGACAACTATTTTTAGCATGGTAGTCTGAGCCCATTGACCTGTGCTGGGAGGCTGAAAGGCACAGGCTGTGTAGGCCTACCTGTTGGGGCTGTGATTCTAAGATCTTTCATAACTCTGCTCTACTTAAAATAATGGAGAAGATTGTCTATGGACATTAATGGTGTGGACAATGGTATAGTTATCTTGAAGATCTAGCTTATCACTCTCTACTTCCCTGGCTAATAAAACCATTCACAGATCACTTGAACATAAAGAAATGTATGTTTCATTTCTGCCTCGGTAGAAACAGATTGGAACTGGAGTGTACATCTGGCAGTTTGAAAGAAAAGTAACACCGTTTGTGGAATAGCTTGGAAGCAGCAGAAAAAAAAATACATTCCAAAGATTATAGCAGCATGGTGTATTTTGCACAATACTTGTGAGTAAGGGGGGGAAAACCCCCCTAATGACTGGTGAGAAGCAGAGGTGCAGAGACTAGCTGATTGAAAAATGCAAACAGCCAAGGCAATATTGTCAGGGTTGCTTACTGTGCTTATTTGGTATCTCACGTCTGACAATGCAGCTATGTATCCATTTGTTAAACCATGTAGAGAGGTGGACTTGGAGTGGATTGTGAATAATTTAGCATTGTTTCTGGGAAGTGCAGGTGCATTGTTGTGGCAGTCCTTATTTTAGCATAGATCTTTCCCTGGATACTTTTGTAAAACTCTGGTGAATCATGTAAAACTTAACAAATTGCTGTGCCAAATGCATTGTTGACTCCCTGTGTATGGATTTTTCAATGATTTTATTGTGATAAAAATGATTATGTAATAAGCAGAAATAAATCAGTAAATGAAATGATAATGAATCAATGTTTTTTTAAAAAATTATGAAACACTATGTTAAACTACCAGCTATTATACTACTAGTAAACCCTTTATTAAAAGAATAAAACAAAACATCAAAGTTCAGCAGTGCAGGACTACAACAAAATGGGCAGAGGTTCAAGGACACTGAAGTGCAAGCATTCTTAGGGTGTGTCTACACTTGTAAATTAAGTTGACTTAAGCTTGTTTAAGTTGACTTAATTTATTCTGCATCTACACTACACTTTCCTTAAGTAGACTTAAGGAAAAGTTAAGTCGACTTTATAAAACCTAGTTTTAAGTTGACTTTTGGCTTAGAAAGTTGACTTAAGTCAGTGTAGATGTGGAGTAGCCCTAAGTCGACTCTAAGTCGACTGAGGGATCTCCAGGACCCTCCAGGGTGGCTGGCACAGGGAGAGCCTGGCATACCCCCCAACAGGGCAGGGCTCTGCCCCTATGCCCTGCCAGGGTCCCTGTCCCCCTTTGCCCCACTGTACCCAGGTACAATGGGGCAAAGGCTGAGCCCCCTGGCACTTGGCAAGGGGTGCCCCCCCTGCCACCGTGGACCAGTCCCAGGTCCACCTAGCCCCTACAAGTTGACCTAGGCATCCAGCGTGGACACTCTAGGTCGACTTTGTAGGGTCCCTCCAAGGTCAACTTAAAATTTAAGTGTAGACATGCTAAGTCGACTTAAATTAACAAGTGTAGACATAGCCTTAGTGCTGTGAGCTTGGCTCTGCAGAGCAAATGGCCCCTAGGAGCACAGGAGTACATCAAGGAGGAGTTGCGGTATTCCTAGTATCCTCTATTGTCCAGGGACTGCAGAACATGGGTAGGTCGTGATTTCCAGTACTGCAGTATGCTGCCACAGAGCACTTTGGCTTTGTAAAGCCTCCAGGACAGTTCTTCATCTCCCTATCTTATCTTTCTCCATACTGACAATTTCCAGAGGGGTATCTGTTAGTCTGTGTACAGCAAAACTGAGAGTCCTGTGGCACCTTAAAGACTGACAAATTTCTTCGAGCATAAGCTTTCGTGGGTAGCAACCCCCTGCATCTGAATAAGTGGTTTGCTGCCCACAAAAGCTTATGCTCGAAGAAATTTATTAGTCTTTAAGGTGCCACAGGACTCTTGGTGTTTTTCCATACTGTCTTTGGCCCGGTTAACATTCCTCCTGACAACTGCCATTTTTTCTTCTGCCACTCCCACAATCTCCATCTGTTTCCCTCCCTGTCCTAAAATAGTGTTTTCAAATTTCCTGTCTATTGGGGGAGGGGGGAGAGGGGAGAGAAGGAAGAGGAAAGAAGTCTGCAACAACATCTGTGAACATTTCATAATGATTTTTCCATTTTCTCTACCTCGCATCAGCCAGCTGCTCAGTCAATGATAAAGGCCCTATCCTTGAACATCTGTCTGGGGCAGGTGTTGTGGCTGTGTATTACTAAAAACAACATACAAAAGTTTATTGTTCATATCTAGAGATGTTATGATTTATGTGTATTTCTAAATTTATCTCCCTGAAATTCTTTCAAGTCTTGGGGAGGAATCTCAGAAGTTAATGATGTTTGCCTGGAGATTTCTGTATGTGCAAAATATGCTGTATTCCTTTGCTCAGTGTGCCTTGAAAATTGTCTATATGTGGCACAGTGAGGGTGGAAATGATGTTCCCACTGTAGCTTTTGCAGTTTTAGTGTTCCTTGGTGCTGCTTATATGGTGTAGGAGGGGTTAGCAGAGGGGATCTGGCAGTGGGCTGGATAATAATCTTCTATAATTCACCTTTAGACTGTCCTGAGTCTTTATAATGTTACATTGAGGTGGGAGAGTAGGAGGCAGAGGAAAAGTCTGCAGGATTAGAAAAGAGTTATGAGTTATACTTGGGGCGGAACCATACACCTATTCCTCATAATAGCCAGACAAAACTTAAGAAACTTCTCAGTCTTAGATTTTGCTTTATCTCCCTTAAAAACATAGTGAAAGTGCCGACAAAAATAAATACGGTCCTGCGGTGATTGTCCAAAGCATTCACTGCTACTAGTCTTTTTCTATGTAAGCCTTTTAAAAGTCATTAAGAACTGTGCAATTAGCAATTTTTGAACTTTAAACATGTTCCAAGATTTTGTACTTCAGAGAGAATTGTAGTTTTTTGTAGCATTATGGACATGAAATGCCCATGATTACCTTATGTAACCTGAAAACCAAACTTTTTTTCTTGTAACCAGTGTCTCAATTTACTTGTGCATTTAATACTAAAATAATGTTTTCATCATGCAGATCTGTTATGGAAGACGGTGGGTTTGAGGCTGAGGCTATACCATGACACTGGCTGACATTTTGAGCTGGCAAACAAGGTTGGCAGGGAGTTGGTGGGATAGTTACTAGACAGGACAAGTAAGGGAAGTGGAAAACAGAACACATTTCCATTTATCTGTTTTCCATGCCACGGATCTAATGGTCAATAAAGAAGGTATTAGCATAAGATAGAGTCTAAGTGCCATCTAGAGTAGCCATCATTTTGGAAATATGTCTGGGGGAGTGCAGACGGACAGTATGGGCTGAGTGAGAAAAGGAGGCCTTGAACTAGAAAGGCTATTAGCACACAGCACCTACAGTGAGGCATCCCTGGTTGCAATCTTGGGACACTCAGAACAGAAGGTAGGTAGCTTGGAGGTATAGCACAATAATAAATTGTAAGGGAAGATGCATGATGAGGTTCCCTCCATAGGAACCGCTGCTTCTGTCCAAGATTCAATTGCTGCCTGGGAATTACGGTCATCTTCACTATGAACTCCTTAAGGGCTTTGAGTCCTGAAGAGATCCTAGTTTTCTGGGGAGATCTCTTCTTGGTATCTCCAGTTGCTTATCTCTTGATGAAACTTGCTCATCTTCCTTGTGTGGGGGAAGAGAACAGGAAGCAGGCTCCACAATCTTCCTGGGTTTTGTGGTCATGTGGCTGTGCAAAATACTGTCCAGCTTGTTTTAAAAAAATAGACAGGCTACATGTCCCCACTGCATATTTTCCTGGCATGTCTGGTTTTAATATAGGTTCTATAACTGCTTTTTATCTGGCATTAGTGGACATCCTGGTCATGGCTCCTCATGAACATAAACTTATCAATGTCCACAAACAGATTTTTCTAGAGCTCACCAAAAAGAGCTTCCTGTAATAATACTTATTCCCAGATGATGGTGAGATCCAGGACAGCATAGCTACAAGTGGCTGCTGAAAGAATTTAGTAGGTCTTCAGAACTAATATAACAGAAATGATGACATACTTAGATCCTAGAGCAAATGGGTAAAAATGACCTCAAATGAGCTTTTATATAATGATGGGGCCATCCTGTTGACCATCCTGTCAACATCAAAAGGGGAGAGCAGATCTGTAAACAGGCAGGTTAGTAATGATAGTAATGTGGAATAGCTACTGGAGGACTGTGAAAACAGTCTATGGCAGCATTATGTACACATGAACAATACACCATGTTGATTCAATTCAAAATAGAGTTAGTTTAGTCCTAGTCTTCACTGATGGCAGCAAATTCACCACCATCAGATCAATCTTCCCAACTGACTGATAGGGTCTGTGAAGACTCGCTCAAAGCTGATCAGAAAGTTGATCACTGAAGACCAATACAGTAAGTAGAGCAGCGTTGAGTTGAAGGGAGTTATTTCCCTTTGACTCAGAACACTGAAGACACAGTGGTAAGTATGTGGTAGGCAGGCGAAGGGAGATATACAAGGTATTTTAAGTAATTTGCGTATCTCCCTTTGACTGCTACCGAAATCCCATCGCAGTGTAGACCTGCCTGTCCTTTGACAGAAGACTCCAAAGTTCATGATAAATATATAGTTATTAGACTATAATGGATTACACAAGCGTTTTCAAACCAAAATAACTCAATCATGTTTATCCCTCATCCCCTTGCTGACAAGTCCTAAATACTTACATAAATTGACTTAGATTCACACTCGCTTACTTAATTTCCATCATTTTGCATGTTGTTTTGCAATTTTGATCCACTGAGTCCAATTCTAGTTTAAAAGAGTTAATACGGCTCTCACTGAGAACCAGAGAACACTGGCATATAATAAGAACAGTACCTATTAGGAAGGATCAAGAATGTTTAGGTAATAATCTGGTCTCTGTTTTAGGTTACTCTTTCTTAAAAAATTTTCAGGGTCCTTGTTGAGTAAATTATTCTGACTCATGCTTACATATTAATAAAATAGGTCGAAAGGAGGGTAACTGAGTGTAAGTCTGTTAACAAAATGTAATTGGCACCACCTTAATCAATTTTATTAGACTTAATGTTTAAAAGAACAAACAGTTCACAGAGTTTACACAAAGGTTTGTTGGACATCTGGGTATAGTGTACAGATTAATGATGAGGGCAGAGTTTGGTTAGATATTAACAAGTATAAGGAACACATAACCTGCAGCATCCCAGATAAAGGGTCAAGTTTAAAGAATGAGCATTCAGTAATTTGGGAACATCACTTATTACAGAAGTTACATAAAATGTGGTTAGTGGGGAGTAGATCAATAATAATGGGTTGTCTCTCTTTGAGTTGGTGATATGGTGTAGATAGTCCTTTAGTCTATAAGTTCTTCTGCTTTTAGTCTTCCCTTTCAATGGCTATGTCTACACTTGAAAATTTAGGTCGACTTAACTAAGTCGACTTTAAGTCGACTTAGTGAGTCTACACCTAAATTTTAAGTCGACTTTGGGGGGAACTTACAAAGTCGACCTAGAGCGTCCACACTGGATGCCTAGGTCGACTTGTAGGGGCTAGGGGGACCTAGGGCAGGTCCACAGGGGTAGGGGGGCACCCCTTGCCCAGTGCCAGGGGGCTCAGCCTTTGCCCCATTGTACATAGGTACAATGGGGCAAAGGGGGACAGAACTCTGGCAGGGCATAGGGGCAGGGTGGGCAGGGCTCTGCCCTGCACTGTAGGGGGGCATGCTAGGCTCCCCCTGTGCCCCCCCCAGCAGGGAGGGCATTGGTGTTGTCCTGGGGTAGCCCTAAATTGACTTAGGGCTACCCCACATCTACACTGGCTTAAGTCCACTCTAGGGAGTCAACTTAAGCCTTAAGTTGAACTAATTCGAGGTTTAATAAAGTCGACAATTTTCATTAAGTCGACTTTATTTTCCTTAAGTCGACTTAAGCAAGCTTAAGTCGACTTAATTTTCAAGTGTAGATGCACTCAGTAAGTGGATCTAAAGGAATTTAACATGGTACAGTGCCTAGGGGAGTGCAGAAATTTAATGGTGGAAAGTGAAAGTTTATGCATTTAGGTATTAATAACAAGGGCTATGTCTACATTTGCAAGTTCGTTCGAATTAAGGATGCTTAATTCAAACTAACTTAAGCCTTGGCCACACTAGGCTTTCATTAGTTCAAATTAAGGGCTTCCTTAATTCAAACTAATACATTTGATTGCTTAGTTCGAATTAATGGTTAATTTGATCTGTTAATTTGAACTAATCCATTGTGGCCATGTTAGTTCAAACTAACTGCTTAGTTCGAACTAATCGGCAGATTGACCTTCCTGCAACTGACTTGTACGAACTAAGCAAGTGCCCTGCATGGCCATGGCTAGTTTGAATTAGCATTCTAGTGGGGCCATGCTAATTTGAATTAAGTTAATTTGAACTAACTAAAATTAATTCAAATTAGTTAGTTTGAATTAATTAATTTGAACTAGCTTATGTAAGTGTAGATATAGCCAAGAATATTTGCTATAAGCTGGGGACGCATCAGTTGGAAGTGATTGAGGAGGAGAAGGACCTGGGCATACTGGTTGATCACAGATGACTAGGAGCCACCAATGTAATGTGGCCATGAGAAAAGCGAATGCGGTCCTAGGATGCATCAGACAAGATATTTCCAGTAGAGATAGGGAAGTGTCAGTATCATTCTACAAGGCAATGATGAGACCTCATCTAAAATATTATGTGCAGCTCAAGTCTCCACGTTTGAGAGAAACTGGAACAAGTGCAGAGAAGGGCTACAAGGATGATCTGTGGAATTAAAAAGCCTGCCTTATGAAAGGAGACTCAAAGAACTTTGCTTGTTTAGCCTAACGAAAATAAGGCTGAAGGGAGATATGATTGTTCTTTATAAATTCGTAAGAGGGATAAATACCAGGGAGGGAAAGGAGTTATTTAAGTTCAATTTCAATGTGGAGACAATAACAAATGGATACAAATTGGCCATTAGGGAGCTTACACTTAAAATTAGACACAGGTTTCTAACCACCAGAAGAGGAGTGAAGTTCTGGAATAACCTTTTGTAGGGTTTAGTGGAAGACAAAAACCTAGCTGGCTTCAAAACTGAGTTTGATAAATTTATGGAGGGGTTAGTATGATGGGATAGCCTAATTTGGCAACTGATTGATCTTTGACTACTAGTGGTGGATTTGCCAGTGACCTAAGAGGTGTTGTTTGATGGGATGTGTTCTGTGTTATTACAGAGAATTGTTTCTTGGGTGTCTGGCTAGTGAGTCATGGTCACATGCTCAGGGTTTAACTGATCTCCATATTTGGGATTGGGAAGGAATTTCCCCCCAAGTCAGAGTGGCTAAAGTCCTGTTTTTCTTTGTTTTGTGTGTGTGTGTGGTTTTTTTTCCCCCCACCTTCCTATGTAGTGTGGGGCATGGCTCACTTGCTGGTAGATTCTCTGGACCTTAAAGTTTTTAAATCATTAGTAACTCAGTCATAGGTTAGAGGTTTATTACAGGGGTGGGTGGGTGAGGATATATGGACTGCATTGTGCAGGAGGTCAGACTAGATGATCATATTGGTCCCTTCTGAGCTTTGAATGTATGACTCTCCTCTGTGCTGCCTTATTTGTTACCTCATATACTGTCTGACAGACTTAATGTATACTTGGAGAATTCCTGGTGGTCAACAAATGTGATTAGCATGGAAAATCTTGTCAAAAATCTCATCTGTTTTTCAGTTATCAAAACTGAAGGTTCAGTATGCCTTATATGGCTGTGAATAGGTTCCCCCTTCAGCTCCCTTAGATGATAAACCTTCCAAGTTCTTTGTGAATTAAGCAGCACACAGAGTCCACCAGGATACAGTCACTAAGGCTATGTCTATGCTCAAAAATTAAGTCAACTTAAAGGGGACCCTGCCAAATCAACTTAGAGCATCCACATTGGCTTGTAGGGTCTAGGTGGACCTGGGACTGGTCCATGGTGGCGGAGGGGGGCACCCCTTGCCAAGTGCCAGGGGGCTCAGCCTTTGCCCCATTTTATCTGGGTACAATGGGGGCTGAGCAGGACAGGGACACTGGCAGGGCATAGGAGCAGAGTGGGCAGGGCTCTGTCCTGCCCTGTGGATGGACACACTAGGCTCTGGGTGTGCCAGCCACCCTGGCAGGGAGGGCAGTGGGGGAGCCCTGGAACCCTTTAAGTCGACTTAAAGTCAATTTAGGGCTAATCCGCGTCTACACTGACTAAGTCGACTCAATAAAGTCAACTTAGCCAGTAAAGTTGACTTTATATTAGGTTTTATAAAGTCGACTTTAATTTTCCTTATGTCGACTTAAGCTGCTGCTTAAGTCGGTTTAAGGAAAATGTAGTGTAGATGCATATTAAATTAAGTCTACTTAAGCAAGCTTAAATGTACTTAATTTGTAAGTGTAGATGCACCCTAAGTGTCTTTATTACTGTTTTTGTTCCAGATACATCACAACATAGTAGCAGTTATGAGTAGTCCCCTTTCCTGCTCCCAGTCCCAGCTTTTTATACAGCTTGCTTTCTTCTCAGAGTTACCCAGGTGCTGAGTTAATTACCTTATTAGCTCACCAGGCTCCCTACAAGTGCAAGTGATCCCTTCTACCATTCCATATCCAAAGAGGTAAATCCTTCCTACTCTGACTACATTCAGTACCCAGGGTGCTGGCTTCCAAAGGGTTCAATTTATAGTTGCACAGTGGGTTGTTAGTTTTAGAAGTTAAATGCTAAATGTAGCAGAAATAGGTTATTATGATATATTGTGGAATAGCAGGAAGAGATTTTCAAATATTGAACATATTGTTTAAATTACAAATTTAAATTCTCCTATGAACAAATTCTTTGAAACTATTTTAAGTGTTGAAATCTTTAATCATTTTCACATTGCCAATTTGTTGTCACCTAGAAGTGACTATAGTTGCAATCTTTCAAACACACATGTGACTTTAAGCATCTCAATATTCCTACTGACATAACTGTCACAATTTACTCGCATAAAGTTACATACATGTTTGCAGGATCTAGAACTAAAATGGGTAAGAAAAACAATGAAAGTAGGGTAAAAAAGAGTGTTTTAGGTTTGAAAAGCCATCAATCAAAAGCACAACAAGAGATAATTCCAGGAAATGTAGTGCTTAATATCTCGTAAAGAAGCAAGTTTTTATGCAAATATAAATTAAAGGTTTCAGAGCTATTAAGCCTAGTAAGAAAGTATAAATGATACATTTTCCCTTATATTAACTGTTAATCTGTTACTTTCTGAAACAGGAAAATCTGGAAGCTGAACCTTCCAGTAGATACAGTTGATATTCATGAATTAAAACACATAACTACTCAGGTTAGAAAAATCACCCGAGAATCTATATATACTTTTATGAATTTTGAAACTGCATTTTTTATTTTTATTTTAGTGAGAGATAGACCAAATATATTTTAGTCAATGCAGTTTAGTCATTCAATATTTGTTCAATGAAAAACAAAATTACTAATGAGGCTCTCATTTCTATTTCCTCTTTTTAAAATTTTATGATATAAAACCATCTGTTTAAAAACCTGTAAAAAATAGTTTGCCAACACACACAAAACCAAAGCAAAACAAAACAGACTTATTAGCTACTAGCAATTGGGTAAGTGTGATGTGAAAAATGCTAGAAGATG